>JAYDZK010000202.1:65856664-65877191 GCA_034509185.1 Euphonia xanthogaster
CGGGGGCGGCGCCCGCGCTGAGGGGATGCGGGAGGGCCGCGGCCCCCGCTCCGCTCCGCAGCTTCTGTGCGGTAGCGGTGTTAGGAATAAGCGCTTTCTTCGCCTTTCTCCCCCCCGCAAGAAATCGTGGGTTTGGAGATTTTCTCCCTCCGACACACACAGCCCCCCGGCCAAGAGACCCGCGCCTGCTGCCCCTTCCTCATGTCCGCCGCCTCATCTCGCTGTCTGTGCTTTCACTCGCCCTCTGTGGAAAAATGAGGTCGATCCCCTGAAGTTACCGCGTTTGAGCTGTTTTTATTGTGCCTTATACTCCCAGGAGCTTTGGTGCATTGGGGCTTTCAAGCGTCTCCGCAGCTGTTTTAGGGAATAATCGTTTTTGTGACCCAACGTGCCACAGGATGTGTAAAAAAGCCCAAAAAGTCAGATTTAGTTGTAGACCCGTGTAAGGACTGCTTGACTCGCGAGGGACGGGGAACGACCTTGCCAACCCATCTGAGCATGGCCTTAGAAGTCACAGGTAGAACCACCAAATAAAGAGCTGGAAAACCACCGGAGCGAGAAGAGAGGAAGCGTGGGCATCGGATGAGGGAAAGCTGATGAAGCAGGAAAATGGATTAAGTCATTACAGTCTGTCTGATGCTAGGAATTTTTTTTTTTTTAAATATCTGACTTATTGCTATGGTATCTACAAATGGTTCCCTAACTTAGATGATTGGTGCAAAACAATCAGCGATTCCAGGCACAGCAGCTGCTGATTATTAGTGCTGGTAGTACAGTGCATAGCACACTGCAGATGTCAGGGGAGACAGGGGAAAAGCTTCCCCTTAAAGAAGGTGGGATAAAGCTGGCTCTGAGGTGCCATTCTCAATTAAAAAGGAGTGATATAGTTCAGTGAGAAGAACCCAAGGAGATCTGCAAACAACCACCATGTATAAACCACCACTGGTATATAAATGTTCCCTCACTGTAAGGGATAGATGAGCACATGTCCTGAGGCAGGACAGTTTAGATGCTTTCAAATTTTATACAAGATAAACACAGATATGTTTTCTATCCTTATAATGGTTGTTTCTTCACAGTTCCTGTTAAACCACACCTCTTGTTTTCTACAGTGGATGAGATATTGCTTCTCTGTTTTGTCAGCTGTTTGATGGTTTGAGTTAGTTGTAGTCACTGCAAATCCTTGATCCCTTTTGGTATGATTCAAGAGAAAACATATACAAGTCAGAAACAAAATATTCCCTGCTCTGCTATTTCAGCTGTTGACACAATTGAGGATTAGCTCTTCTCTTTAGTCTTCCTCCATAATTGCAAGCAACTCTTCAGTAGTTTGGACTCTCAGATGAAGCCAGACGTAAATAAAGACCCTGAGTGTACAGCCAGGCATGAACAAGGGTTTCACAGGGCCTGTCACATTGGGCTTTGGCCAGGAGACAGTCAGGCTTTGCAAGCAGCTGCAGCAAAGATATGCACTATGTTGATATTTTGAAATCTGATAGGAAAAATGAACCATCAGTTTTGATACGTGTAATATTTTTGAAGCAGGACAAAGCATGACAGTGCATGAGTGATGCTGTATTTTAAAGAAAGCTTACAGGATTCTCCAATTAGCACTTAATTCTGTCAATAAATAAGGTCTCAGTGAAGTCCCAGAAGAAAAATGCAGTACTAGGAGTGCATCACCGGTCCAGCTAACAAGGCAAGGAGATCAGAACCTGAGAGGCAGAAAACACAATCATAAGTGCCTTCAATAACTCAAATTAAGTTGGGTAAATGTCACGGGAGGGAGTAGGGCTAGTGCTAACATTTTAGAAAGTATCTGTGACTCCTCATTGGAAGCCAGAAGAGGAAAAGCAATCCCTGGTCCTAAAGAATGCCATATGATTGACAAAGACCCACGCTGTAGCAGGAACTGTAGCATCCTTGGTTTCGACACCCTTGGAGCACCATGACAAAGAAAATCAGCAGTGTTCTGCTTTCTTTTCAAAAACAGAAGAGTGATATAGGACAAGACACACCTTTCATTAAAAGGGAGTAAAAGAAAGGACTTGTAAGCTCTGATGGGTTAAGTACAAAATTATGAGAAGGATGCAGAAGGAAGTTTCAGGGTCAGCTTGCAAAAGTTATAAGAAATAATAGCAAGACTTTCTAGAACAAATCAGGGAGCCTGCTGGAGTTTGACAGCTCTGTAAGGCAAATAGATTGTTTCATACACAGAAGAAACATCTGGAGAAGATACAGCCAGGGAAAAAAGGCTGAATTTATTTTTGCATTTGTGAATGGGATAGATGAGCATGGGTGAACTCCAATAATGGGAAGCTTCTTTAAGGGGAATAATTAGGAAAACATGTCTTGGATTACAGTGCAAGTATAAAAGATGAAAGAACACATTAACAAGTGAGCAGCAGCCAACTGCTGAGACCAGATGCTGTTCAACTACGAGTTGTCAAGCAGCTCAGAGACAAAGTGCTTCAGGTACTAACTGCTGTACCTGACTTCTCACTTAAACTTACCTTGGCATCAGAGGGGTTTGGAGAGTTGCTCATGTGACACCAGATTTTTTTAAAGCATATCGGAGAAGATTGTGGAAGCTGTAGACGTGGAAGCCAAATCTCCTTGGCAGACAAATAAGTAGAAATTATGCTGAAGAACAGAAAAACTTAGTGGCCACACAGAAAAGATGACACATTAGGGAGAGTCCTTATGGCTTTTTGAAAGCAAAGTAGTGTCTCAGCAAAGCTTTCTTTGAAGAAGTCAAAAAGCTCATGGACCATGAAGATTCAATTAACTGCCTATGATGGTTTCCAAAAGCAGTCAGTAAGATTCCTTCCCAAAGGAAATAAAAAACAAAGCTGCTAATGGATATGAAACTTAGATAAATAACTGCTAGAAATGGAGGCCAGTAGTGATTTACAAAATATGTTGCTGATAATGAGCTATTCAGGGTAGGGCTAACTGAGAAAAACTGAATTACTTTTATGCTACTAACAGAGTTGGTAGCAAAATGGCAGATGAAATTAAATCTGATAAATATGAAAGGCTAACTATATGAGAAAAAAAATCTGAATTTCACATATATACTAAGGAACTTTGAGTTGATTTTCACCAGTGAGAAAAAAGGCCTTGAGGTTGTGAAAGCTGGTTCTATGAGAACATCAACTCAGGGCTCAGTAGTGATGAAAATAGAAACTGAAAACTGTTAAGATTATTGTTAAAATATATTAAGAGAGAAATAGAGATAGAAAGTGTCATTGTATCAATCCCTGTTTGCACCTGCATCTTTAATTGCCTGTGCAGTTCTAGTTCAAAACCAGTATGCTAGAACTGGAATAGATTAAATAAAAATCAATACAATTATCAGAAATAGTAGGAGGGCTTTGAAAGGGATCGTGGTTAACTCAGCTGGGTTTCTTCAGTCTGCAGGGAAGGGGAGATGATATCAAAGTCTATGTAAAATCTTCAGAGATCCAAATAAGAACCAGGAATCCAGACTGCTCACTGACTTATCAGACACAAGAACTGAGCTACAGCAAATGAAAGCAGAACTTGGAAGGTTCAAAACAAACAAAAGGAGATAGTGCTTCATTCAGTCTATATTTAAGCCAGAAGTCTTTGCTTCAGGATACAGTGGGTACCAAAACTTTGCATGAGCTTAAAAAGCAACTGGAAAATCATCAAAGACTCTTATCTAACTCAGCAAGTTCTTGACTTGCAAGTTGCTGGAGCTGAAAATACATTTTGGGGAAGTACAGAACGTGTTTTCCCAGTTCTTTCTGTCTTCCTTCTCACATCTGTCTGAAACTGCTGGGCTGGGTGGAGCTTTCAGCCAACCCAATATCAGCTTTTATAGATTTAGGATTATTTTTACCTCCCAACTCCAGATCATCCAGCTGTCATAATCTCCCCAAACTATTTCTGGTCATTAAGTCATTTTGTAAGGTTTTTGCACTGCCTTTTTGTTTTGCCTTTCACTGTGTTCACTGCTTTTAGCACTATATTTAAGCCCACATGGATTTTTGGCACTGCCTACTATTTTGAGAAAAAAAAAAATCTCATTCAAATCTTTAATGTATTCTTCCCAGAAGCATTAAAAACAAATTATCCCTTGTAGGTGTGGTGCCTTTCTCATTTCTGGGAGAATGCAAGTCCTCAGTGCAATCCTAAGTACAGCCTACATGGGAGGAGTGATGTTATAGGTAGTGTGCAGCTCTGGGGAAAAACAATTCATTGTATGGCAGAGAAGGTGGTCTAAAGGGATGGGTGCAAAGCAGGTTGTTATTCTTCAACTATCCAAGTTGGTGAATTAATGTGAAACAGAATAGAAATATTCATACTTCACATTTCAACTGGTGCAGACAGTGGCTTAGGACTGTTGGAGTGTAGAAGTATCAATATAAATATTTAATTTATAATGATGGTAGACCAGGTATGATTTGTGTCCTTTTGAGTTTCTTTTTTCCTAGCAGAAAATATTTTCATGCAGTTCAGTGTTTTAAGTCTATTAATAATTGTACAAAGCCTTAACAGCAGAGATTGTAATGTATATATTAATAATGCATTTGCAGAGAAAAATATATTAATGCTTTTCTAAATGCTCAATTAAGCAATTACCTAATGCCACAAAGCATTAGTAACAGAGAGCAAGTATAATCTTAAATTGTTTTATGATACTGTAGATGTCTAAGAGTTTTTCTAAGAAATCTGAGAGAGGACTACATGCAGTGAAGCAGGCTTTGAGGAGAGAAGCATCCAGCCCACTGTGACAGACAGCTCTGGGAGGTTGTCACAGCTCCTCCTCTGTGGCTTGGTTGGCCAAGGAGGGAACCATGGCCACAAGACTGTCTGTGGTCTGCCACTTCCAGAAATATTAAATACGATGATAGCAGCCTGAGACAAAAAAGACTTTTCTACCTTTTTTCTTCTCCTTCTTTCTCCCTTGCCCCAGCCCTTCCTGGAAATGTCCACATTAAAGTAGAAAACTGAATCAATCTAAAACATCAAGTAAAAAGAGCTGTAGATTTGTTTAGCAAGCTTTCTTTTGTAGTTAAGAGAATTTTAGCTTTATTGTTCTAGGACATTACTAATTCCTGTGCAGTTTCTGCAATAGTTGTCTTTAAAATGCAATAAAAATCACTGATACAGTTTGTCAGTTTGTTCCTGAATTTGGTTTAGGGAAATCAGTAGATTTCTTCAGAGTGAAGTGTAAGCACTTATCGCCTGCTGGTTTAAATTTTGACACTGCAATTTTGATCATCCTGTTTGCTTAGTACATCCTCTGTAACCTTTGGTATATATGAAGCAGGGACCTAAAAAAATAATTGTTGAATAGGAAGTATGTACACACCACAGACCACACTTTGTTTTGTGCCCTTCTTTATCAGTTAAGCAAACTTTCAAGGCATGTTGTTTACCATTTAGTAGATAAGCTACTCTGCAGGGAAATGAGGCACATTAGAAGCATATGGTAATTTGGGTTAGAATGGATTTCAGGAGGTCTCTTCTCCAGCCTCCTTAAAGCAAGGTTGGCTCTGAGGTCAGACGAAGTTACACAAGATCTTATCCAGCTGGGACTTGAAAATATCCGAGGATGGAGTTTGCACAACCTCCCTGGGCAAGCTGCCCCACTGCTTGACTGTTGTGACAGTAAAAAGGCTTTTCCTCATATCTGGTCAGATTCTCTTGTGTTTCAACTGATGCCCATTGTTTCTTCATTTTCCCACCATGGACCTCAAGAACAGCCTCCTTCTTTTCATTGACCTTCTCACAGGGGGCTGCAATCAGATCTCCCAAGCAATCCCTTACTTTCACCTCCATCTTTCCCTTTCCTGTGTACATTTAAATGTCATAGGTTAGTATCTTGCAGCTGTCGTGGCAAGCCTGTGTTCATCCATGCCCATGCTCAGACACACAAAACAAAGCCAGTCTGGGGTACCAACTTCACAGGGCAGAACCACAGCAGGCTGAATCAGTGCCTTCACTGATTCAGCCTGCTGTGAGCTGAAAAGCCCTGGTGTGAAAAGCATCACTCTAATCTTCACAGCAACTTTGCTTGAGGTGAACAGATCTGCAGTGATCGGAACAGTGAAGAGTCTAAGGAGGCTGTGATTGAAGGAAACCTCCTGTCCCTTCCTCTTGGCAGCCTCCAAGAGCACTGCTGCTGCCTGAGCTGTGTTCCAGATGAGCCAGAGGCAAAAGGTACTTCCTTAGTGTGAGGAGCAGAATGGCAACTTGCTGTGAGTACAGCTGAGCTGCCACAGACAGTGAATGGATAAACTAGAGAACTGCACTGGGGCTACAGCTGCCCTGCACAAACACTGGCATGCTGATGTGGACCTAAAGCTGTTGTAGAAGAGGAAAGTGCTTTTTTTAACTCTCCTTCAGGGCTGGAAGGGCTTCTTTTCAGGCAGTGCTAAGATCTGGAAAACTGAGCAGATGTGCAAGCTGTTGATTGTGTTAGTGCACGCTCTCTCAAAAGGGTTTTTACATAATATAAAGTCTAAGTTAACTCTGTCTGGGCATAACATATATCATGCATAACTGTGCAGCAATGCTACAACTGCTGAACTGCAGGTGCATCTGCAGGGCAGGTCCCAGGACATGTCCTGAGATCAAAGTCTGTGTCTCTGCTTTGGGAAGAAGGGGATTTTTGCTTATGTGAGGCACTGAAGGGTGACCATTGACGTCCAGCCAACCGAACACACCCAAACATGTCTGGTTTTGTTGACATGTGTTGCATTTTCTCTTCTTTCTGTAAGCCCAAAGGAGAATTGAGGAGGAGGAAAGAGCTGATTTAGCATTGCCTGACAGATGCAAGAGCGATTACCAGAACCCATCAAGGCTTTTCTCAGCTGCAGAAAGCGTGAAGAGCGTATTTTGACAATGTGCCACAGGCAGACAGGGTCCTGCTTTGTGTTATGTTGAATAAATAGTGCCTGGCCGTGTCAAGAGTTTATGCAGGGTTTTCAGGATCTGCTGAGAATCTGTTATTGAAACTTTTTACTTCTCTGAACTGCATAGCAAATTAAATATAGCATGTTCTGCACAGCACACAGTTTTACTGTGCCATAATAGGAATCAGAGCAGGACAAAACAATTAAAAGGCTTGAAAAAGAACAAGCAAAATGGAGACAGTGTGAGGAACAAATCAGAACAAACACTCTGGAGATGTGAAGCTGTTCTCTGGTGTCCAGAGGGGAAGGACACAAGCTCTGAGAGCATGGGGTTATTGGTGCAGCACTGGGCATTTCTCATATACCAGCATAGAAACCCCATAAGTGATCCCTCTTCTCCCAAAACAAGGCCATTATCTCAAAGACTTGCCCCAGCAAAACTCTCCATTCCCCTACCTGTGCCAAGCCCAGCAAGGGCAGCACAGGGACCTGCCTGTCTGCCATCATGTGTTGATCATGCTTGACAAGATTGTCTTCTGCACAGGTCCAAACCATCTTCTCTATTATTTCTTTTCCCCCCATTCTCAGTCTCAGGTTTGCTTTTAAGCAGTACTTATCAAGACAGGACACTCCAAGTCATTGTTAAATCAGAGTATTTTAGTTCAACAGCTATGGGGAATACAATGTCCATCCACTTCTTCTCTGTCAGTCTGGGGAGATGTTACATCAAGGACCAGTGGGTGCCCATGACTTGCCCTAAAAATACAGAGGTGGGAGGCAAGGTGTGCATTTACAGCTGGGGGCTCAGCTGGGCTTCTAGGATCTCTGTTCGGAGGGTGGGCTCACCCGCCATCCTCTCCGCTGCAGTAAGACCACCAACAGTTCCTGCATGTGGAAGATCTCTTACCCTGAGAGCAGAAATGAAACTGCTCTTCCTAGAATTGTACAAACGTTAAATCATCCTCGCTCGCTACAAACACTGAAGTTGTGCCAGAGTTGTGCCTGCGCCAGGATAAATCAGCACTGAAAGATGAGAGGAGCGTTGTTTGCCAGCTAGGCTGGTGAGCCAGTTCAAAACCAAGTGCCTTGAGCCAACACATGCCCACTGCTGCCAAATGACTTGCTTAAGATGTGGCATTTCAGATGGAGAAGCAGACTTATGTGGTTTTGATGCTGTAATAGATTTATGAAGAATTTTTCCTCCAAAAGCCTGTAACCTGAAAACCCAGTTGCAGGATTGCTTGGAGGCATCTTTGGACCTTCTCCTTGCTTTGGATATTCCATGTGTTTGTTTTTACTTGGACTTAAATTTGCATTGTCTATTCTTTCTATTTTTGTTTCCCTTTTTTTTAAATTTCTGTTTTACAGAAAAAAAAAAAGGATCTTTGGAATGTGTGTTGATTTTGAACACTCTCTGCTGCGAGGTTTGTTGCTGAGAGATTGTGGCCAAAGGCTGTGAGGTCCTGGGTGTTTAGATGCTGCCTCAGTGAACCAGCAATGCAAATACAGCTCTGTGGCCAGACCAAGAGAAAATACTGCAGGTTTAGTCTTTGCTTTCAAGGCTGGGCTGAGTAAGAAACCATCAAAATAATTTGTGGGAAGCACGCTGTGTTTTAAAACACACGCAGAAACACATTTTGTTGTTTTTGCATTGTTTGTTATCAGAAAAAAGCTGTCATTCATGTCTCTTGAATATTTTTTTAAGCCTTGCATAGTAGCACATGTGCTCTCCATGAGCTGACAACTACAGGACACCAGTTCTACAGGAACATGGGGAATACTTAGGATGGACTGACATACTCTGGAGCAGGTGAATGTGGCAGCAGTTCACATTGCCTTGCTTTGCTGAGAGCTCTCTGCCTTGCAGATACAGAAGGATGTCACAGAGTCCCTTGTAATGTATCCCAAGGGCTGCCCATCCTGCCCTGCATTGCAGCACCAAGTGTGACAGAGGGACCAGGGCTTTTCCTGGCTTTTCCTTTCCCCCCAGCAGTGCTGCAGTATCATCCCCTCCACCAGCATTGCTGTTTCCCTGCTATATTTCCTTTTAGCCCATTATCCCTTCTATCCAAACAGCAATTCCCATCTCTCCGACAGTGCCTACAGTGCTTCCTTCCATGGCACTCTGAGCTGAGCCAAGAAATTTCCTTCTCTGGGATGCAACCTGAGGTCAACCCAAGCCCTTTTTATTTTGAGCTGAGACTTTAACTGGCCAGGAATCTGTTTGCTGAGAATGGTAGCAGAAAGAGAAGTCTTTCCAAAATGTGTGGGAAATATTAATGCAGAAGAGATACTGGTTGCTAAAATGCCCTTTCACAGACTTTTTTTGTTCCTCTGATTAGAGACCAGTGAGCCCTTTCTTAGCCTTACAGTTAGTTTTTATGAAGAATTCCTTTTGTAGGCCTAGGGTGGTGTTTAGGTGTTTAGGGAGGTGTTTAACACCAAGCAGAGCAGAGCTAAGGCACGGCAGCATCGCTGCGGTGGTGCCGGTAGCGCAGCACAGCAGGCGCCGGAGCAGCTCAGTGACACTGCGGTCGTGTCTCTGAAAGTGCTTCCAGTTCACTTGTCAGGAGGTTTTCTGGCACAGCTGAAAGCAAGGCAGCAGGCAGCAATCTTTATCACTGGGACTTCAGGGATGTCAGCCTGGCCTTTGGTGCTCTAATTGTTTGTAAAGATTATCACTGCTTTAATTAGGGGTATGAACTTTTCTGTTTGCATGAGGTTTTCTTTCGCAGAGGCATCTTACCAGGAAAGCCACAAATATTTTAGTATAAACATCCTGACATCATTATAGTTTAATTTCCTCCCCAAATGGAAGTGCACTTATGTCACTATTAAAAACTTACTGTCCTGAAGTTCACTAGTTTAAAGCATTAGAGAAAAAGCAATGCATTAACAAGCACAAGGGTGAAGTGGCTTCAGGGGAAACCCAGAATTGCTTTTTATCCTAATTTTCTGTTCCCTAATGAACAGCAGGCACTGGAGACATTTACCACCACTGTGGTCATAGGGGCCAGACTCAGTCTTTAAATGAAAAGAGGTTTTCTGTGGATTACTTTGAGTGAAATATTGGTGGGACACGCTCCCAGAGCATTTGCTGTCCCTCAACAGACTGCACTCGCTGTGGTTATGTTGACAAACCTGTCTACCACAGCCAGTAATGCAAAGACATTATAAAATTCATTGCAAATGTCCCCCTTAATTTTAGGAGATGTTTGATGCAACACATATGATCCTAAGAATAGTGTGGGGTCTTATCACCCTGCTGCAGACCTCGCTACATGAAGGAGAGTCAACTTCACCTTAGACATGCCTATTTCTCTTGGCTGCTGCCAAAGGAAGCCCAGAATGCCTGGCTCAGATATCCATATTACTGTGAGAGGCCTGGAGGGTGGGTCAGATAAACCTCAAGAGAAACCAGCATCAAATTTCAGATAAACAAGGTCAGGCAAGCAGATACACAGACCTTGTCTTAAGCCTTGAGCAAGGTTGAACAGTATTAAAAAGACTAGAATGGAAAACTGGGGGGAAAAAAAAAGAAAAAAAGCTCATTTAACTAGTATTTACAGGAAGAGGGATCTGCAGAACTAGAGATGAAAAATGTGATGTTTCAGATGGCTCATGCATAAGTGTGACAATGAGTCACCTTATCACAGTTTTCTTCAGCAGCAGCAGCAAGCAGAGATGTAAAAATTAATTTGAGTTCATAGGGAGTCACCAGTTTGCAAACCACACAGAAGAGCCATAGAATATGGCTATTTAAATCAGATTAGATTTATAAAGGTCACTGATAAAGTAATTTTATTCTCTAGTAATTATATTCGTATCTATATACTGTTGATGACTTACCCTGTGTTGGGGAAGGTGATCCTTACTTCTGGTGAAAGATATGAAGAGTAAGGTGAATAACTCTCTTGGAAAATGAGGTATTTGGCTTTCTTTCAATCAATATTGCTACTATTTAATTAGTGGTAAGAAGACAGAGCTCAGTTTACTTACCAGCAACCTTTACTTATCCCTACTGAAAAAAGTGGGGTTTTAATACAGCAGAAACTCTTATGAAAGATCTGGTGAAGATATCATCTAATTCAGTGTAAGCACCCTTGGTGCTTCCTGTCTTTGCAAATAACATGGTTTGATATTGCTTGTGTCATCCCATTCTTCACCGGGGATGAAGCTGGGACAAAGAGAACTTCCATTAAAGTCCCAGAAGTCTCAAACCATGAAAACTTCTCAGCACCAGCTTCATAACCCCCCAGAAGGGCTGGGTAAAGAAGGACTGTTGGTATAGGTCTTGTTTTAGTGCCTGAGAGCAGCAACTCCATTTTCTTTTTAACTTCTAATGACTACAATTTGTTTTGCACTAAATCTGCCATTGGTTTTCATCAAACAGAGGTCATCTAAAAAAAAACCAAAACAAAGCTTAAAAATTTAATGACCCATTATCATCAGTGACACACTAAAAATGGTATTGCACATGTCCCTTTAAGTGACATTTCTCCAGCCATCCTGTAGGAAATTGAGACAAACCTTGCTCCTTGCTGCCTTGCTCCTCTGGCTGTCTCCTTAAAATGACGCCACCAAAAATATCTGCAACAAGAAGATTAGCTGGGAAACCAGTTTGTCATCTAATACAGCAATCATGTCATTGTTTTGCACTTGCTTTTACCTGATGCTCTGCATGCAGGTGGCCAGATCCTTCTCTGTTCCCCACCTTGTGGACAAGTTGTGGCATCCCTCGGCATCAGTGGCGGTCCTTGTGAAATACAGCTGTTCCCCAACAGTTATTGTGGCTTCTGTGGTAATAAAAATAATTCAGAAATAAGCCTCATCTTTAAGGATAGAGTTTACTTTGTTCAGACCTGCCAGGTAGGGCACATGCAGTTCTCTGATGTTCAATTTTGACTCATCTACAGCTGCTTTTTGTCTCTGTTGGCACTGGAAGAATGAATGAGGAGATTTCAGTATACAACTGCAACAAAGAATCTCACCTTCCTGATGTGATTTGCTTCTCCTCACAGCTTGGCAGCATCCCTTTGGTTTGACTGCCATGTGAGTGTCTCCTACATTAATCATGCTGCTTCCCAGCCTGCACAGTGTACCCAGCTCTGCTCTGCTCAGACCACCGTGCATGCCTGGCCCTGCTTCCAGCAGCTTTTTGGATGTGCCTTCTGTTGGCCTTCAGCCTGCTTGGTGTGTCACACTGTACAGCAGATGCAGCACACAGGTGAAGCAGAAAGTGTTTACTTTCTCTTTCCATGCTTTGGCTGTCAGCCAGGTGTACTGAGCAACCAGACTTGCAGTGAACATCCTGCTCCTTAAATCCCCCTTTCCCAGGCACCATTTCTGGGACTATCACAGCAGCAGTGACTCACTGCCACCTTCTTGTCCCTCAGATCTCTTTGTTCATGAACAAAAAATCTTCACCAGAACCTGTTTTTTCAGTATCAGGACCTTGTTCAGCTGACTGCACAGTGACCTGGCACTGCTGCTGATAACAGCACAAACAGACACATACCCTCATCTCCCTAACAGTGCTGTGTCTGTATAAGGCTCTGCTGACTCCTGTCCTCCCTTAGTGCTGTCTCCCAGGTGACCTTTTCCCACGTGGTTTCGCAAGGCTGAGGTTTCCTCTCTGCACCTGGAGATGCTCTGCCTGCCATGCCGTGGCTCATCGCCATGGGCGTGGTCTGCAGCTTGTGCTGGCTGTGGTTTCTGCCCAGGTGCTTTCCTGCCCAGAGCAGCAGCAGATGCTTGCTTGTCTCTTTGCTGTCTGTATGCAGTGGCCCAGTGCCTGTTCCCATCTCTTCCTCACTCACGGCCTGTTTCTGTTTCTCCTGGGTCTCTATCTCCACATGCTTGGCTTCTTAGTAAATTCTTGTTTGCTTTTCTACTTCTGCCTCTCATTTTGGTTTATGTTTATCGTCCTGATTTCTGGAAGAGAGAGTTGATACTTGGCTGGAAAGAGGCCAGGAGGGAACTGGAGGTGGTGCCCAGATGGACCAGCTGGAGAAGAATTCAGTTCATCACAGGAATGAGGAGGCAATGAGTGATGGAGTTGCCACTTCCAGAGGGGTAGAGCAACATGACAAGGATTTCCCAATCCCTTCAACCTAATCTTCTGTAAGTCACATGCATCCCTCAGCAAATGTACTTATTAAACCCTAATTAATGACGTCTTAGTGGTTTGGAGAGCACTCTCCCATCCTGCTCACTCACTGCCATGTAATGATAATTTTGACTTTACTGATTATCTTTAACAAAACAAATTACTAGTCAGGGATGGCAACATTGCTTAAAATGATAAAAAAGCTGACATACCTTTGTTCCTTCTCTCCTTTTAGGGAGAAGAGAAAAGCAAGCCCTTCATTAAAATGCTAAAGACCACTTTAATGCTAAAGGAAGACCAGGAGAAGAAATGGGGTGAGCTGAATCTGGACTAATTCAGATGGGAAGCTCAGGTGATATTTGCAGCTATAGCCATGGGTGGTTTGCACCAGCGTGTTCTCCTGCACTACAAGGGTTCTTAACCTGTTCCAAATCTTCCTTAAATTGTTTTAGCTTCTGCCTGCAAATTACTGAATTCTAGTGTAATTGATTTAAGGAAGGGTTAAATTGGGTTAAGTACATTCTCCATTATGTACTCTTACTGCTTTAATTAGGTCAATTTAAAAACAATTTAGAAAAGTTGCACCGACTGGTTTAGTTACTGTAGATCAGAGTCCAGATAGGATGAAAAAGCAAAATAATTCATTCAGTCATCAATTCATCATTTTTTATGGCCAGATATCAGATGGTCTAAATTTATGGTTTTGTTAAGCCCAGCTGTGCTGGAGCATACATATGTGCTGGGAATTTATTGAGCTGAATTTGAGAACAGTTTTTTCCACCATGCTGCCTTAGACTTCAGCCTGGCTGGGTTTGGTCTCCTTGTTTCTGAGGGGAAGTTTGCTGGAGGTGTTGCCAGCAGCCACGGAGTCAGCAGCCTTAGCACCAGCCTGTAACTCTGCACAGCCCTCAGCTGGACACTTGTTGAAGCAAGAACCACCCTGCTTTGTACACTGCAACAGCCTGATGGCACAGTTACCTGGTGAGGGTCAGACCTGAAGCCTAAAGCAGCCTTATGGCCTTTGAGAAGGGGGTGTAGAGGAAAGCACTTCCAGAATCACCTGCACTGCACTGGATGCTGAAGGATCCAGAGGCAGGGAGGACCATCACATGGTGCTTACTCTAAATTCAGCTCTCCACTGCAAGGGATAACCCAGCACCCCAACCATGAAACCTAAATGGGAAGGATAATAGTGCAGACTGAAGGAAAGGGAGAGACCATTTGTTCCACCTCCTGCCTCAAGCCAGGACTGACTATGGCAATGGCATTTCTGAGTAGCTAAACCTGCCAGAAAGGAGATGAAGGTGATGAAGAAGAGAAGCTGTCAGGACCACTGGGCAGAATCTCTGGGGCTCTTATCTCCCAACCCAGCAGTCTGGACAAAGAAGTCAGTGAAATAACAGGCTGCACTGAACTCTGGGGCAAGGCAAAAACAGAGGGGTAGGCTCAGAAAACCAGGAGAACCCCATGGCTGGCTACAAGGGTCTGTAGCATGGTCACATTCCCCAGAAACAGAAAGGGAGACCAAGGCAGTGCATCACAGCACAGAGACATCCTTCTGAAAGCTCGTCTTCCCCCAGAGCTGTAGCAATTGGGGAGCCAAAACCACTGAGCAAAGATACAGTTCCTTGTGTGACACTGTCAGTGTCAATGGCCAAAGACTGAGAAAAGATAAAATATTGAAACAGCCTTGTAACTTAAAAGATCTGGGGGTTTTGTGATGGTGCAAAGTACAGGGACTGCATTTGGCTTGGTTAAGGTGTGGCAGGAGCAGCTCCCTGACACCACTGTTGTGCAGATGATGTTTGTGCAGTGTTATAAAATGGAAACTCTTGTTGGTGTGTATTGGGTGAAATGATATTGCCCTGAACCAGTTAATTGGGCCAGCATCAAACAATTGTAAAATGCCACCATAAAATCATCCTGATGTCTCCTCACCACGGCTTCAAACAGCCACACAGCACCAGCTCAGGCACAGGGTTTCATCTGGCAACCCCAGACAAACACCTACACTGGGTCTGGACAAAAATGTCCATAGCCCAGTATAACTTTTCAACAGCACCACTGAAAAACAGGGCAGGGAGGGGGTGATCCTTTCTCTGTTGTTATTTCCCAGACCTTGGCCATAAGTGATGGAAGGATTTCCTGAAGCAGAGGCTGAGGTGACCAGGCCTGTGGGCTCCAGAGCTCCTGAGAGCCCTGCCCTCTATGAACTGGCCTAACCTTTTCTTAAACCCTTTCAGAATTTTCATCACTGACGGATCTTGTGGCAAGGATTTCCTTGCTTTAATGGTTGCTGGGTGTGAAATGGTTTCCTTTTTTAGTAAAGCTGTTTCTTTACTTAAGAGTCCTCCAAAGGCAAAGCCTGTGGTGTCTGGGTGAGAGCCCTGGTGCTGCTGGGGTGGAGGATGTTCAGACAGCAAGGATCGAGTTCCATGTGCTCAGCAGCTGTTAAAAAATCTGTGTGGGAAAGGAATGGGAATTTGGGAAATCATTCACCTGACACTTGGGCCAAAGTATGAATGAGCTGCAGGAGAAGTGAGAGGTTGTTGCCATGGTGCACCCATTTGCCTCTGGCTGGGCATTTCATATCAAACCTGGAAATGGGGAGGGGAGCCAGAGTATCCCAGGTCAAATTTTGCATGATTTTTCAGGTGTGTGTTTCTCCACTGAATGCAGATACACCAGAGAAGGAGCCTTTCCTTATAGATAGCCAATAATTAAACATTACCCCAGAACTGGCAATTTTGAAATCTCAGCCAAATAAGTGTTTGGGAAAAATACTCTGGGTGATTTTATCTCTCCTCTCTTGGTGGTTGGATCATCTTGTTCTCCACACCCAGCCAAACTTTCCAGCTGCAATGTTTAAACTTCATCATGAATCAGATTTTCCATAGCTTTCCATCACTCACATGTGTCTTTTCCAATGCAAAGCTCTGATTTTCCATCCTTAGCAGAGCCAGAAAAGCCACAGCATTAGACTCTCCAAGGAAATTCCTCCTTTGCCCCTTAGTCGGACTGAATTTAAAGGCACCCACATGTGCAGTGCCATGAGGAAATCAGTCTCAGGTGCTTCACAACTGCTCATCCCCAGACTTGAATAAACTGCCTTGCTGCACAGTGTCAAAGCAATTGAGCTGACAGGTGCCCAGGCAAATTTCAAGATTATTTGCATAGAGTTATTGCTCTGCAAAGAAATCACTGTGATTAACTTCTTCATTACTGGGAAGTCATTTATTTGTATTTATATGCATAATTGTATGCATGCTCAGAGCTGCACAGTTTGTTTAAAGCTGGATCACTGGGTCCAACACTTCTATTCGGATTTCCTCAGGAATATTATTTGCATCTCCACCTTTCATGGAAAGTTGAAGTGATGCATCAAAAAATATGTGTATTGACATACTTATATAAGCACACATACATACATTTACACCATAGTTTGGAGATAACATGTTGTGCTTTTGCTAACAAAAAGGGACCACGCTGAGAATTTTAAAATAATTATTTTTAAAAAGAGGAAGGATTCATGAGAACACAGTGTCCCTTCTAAGAGCCGTAACAAAGGGTTTGTGTCTCAGCTTAGGGGCAGGACTTTTAAAAATAGCACAGTGCAGTACAAATAGCCCATCATTGTCCTCACTGTATGCCTAAGCCTGAGTGCAAACTGCCTGGTGTTTCAGAGCTGGCACCTGGCAGAATCCAGCCATAAAGTGTCCCTGGAGAAATTTGCAGCTGCCTCCTACCTGCTCCCTGGAGCAAAACGTGGGAGCACAACATGATGGAGAGCAAGTAAACAGGTTGGAATAGGAAGGGGAAGCAAAGTGCTTGCAAAGCTCTGTGCAATTAGGGACTGCTTCTGAGAAGTGAGAAGAGCTTCAAAATCTGCCTGCTCATTTGTAATTTGTTGTCAGCTTTGCATACAAGATTTAATTGAATGTCAGCTACTGGCAGTGTCCCCATTGATAGGACAAGGGGTAATGGTAATTGTTTTAAACTAGAAGAGGGTCAATTTGCATTAGATACAAGGAAGTTTGTTACAATGAAGGTGGCAAAACCCTGGCACAGGTTGCCAGGAAGGGTGGTGGATGCCCTGTCCTCAGAAACATTCAAGGCCAGGTAGGACAGGGCTGTGAGCCACCTGACCTAGCTGAGAATGTCCCTGCTTATTGTGGGCTTTGGACTAGGTAATCTTTAATGGTCCCTTCCAACCCAAATCTTTCCACAATTCTGGGATTCTTTTTCATGAGCTGTGCTGGGAAGGAGAAGGTTTTATTTAAAACTGTGGAGTCCCTCTCCAAGGGAGCCTGCCACACGTGGGGACATCTCACAGCCACTGTGAGGGTGTGAGCAGCACTGGGGCACTGCTGTCCTGCACACACCTCCACAGAGGGGAGGAGAAGAAGCAGCTCTGCTGCCCTCCTGCCCTTTGCTCTGCTCAGTTGGCCACACTGCTTGCAAAGCAAGGTGCTGGGTTTGAGCTGGCTCTGATCACCCCCTGCTCACTGCAGCTGGGTTTAGCAGGGTGAAATCCTGCCTAAGGCACAACTGAAAGAATATTTTTGAGTAATATACATATATATGTATAAATAACTAATATCTATATGTTGTATTATATTATAATTAAAAGGTCGACACAGCTGCTTGTATCAGGATCCAGACCAGCAGTGAGGAAATGGAAGCAGAAAGCCCTTTCTAAAGATACTCGCTGCCCTTCAGCTTCCCCTTCTTCCTCCCTGCTGAGCACCACCCATGTTGTGCTCAAACTCAGCACTGGCATTTAAGCCCTGGATTAAGCAAGTATCAGATCCTCATCAAATCTTTTTTTTTTTTTTCTTTTAAGTTGGATTTGTCTTCAAAAACAGCCTCTGCAAGCCCTGCCCTGTCCCCAGTCCTGGCATGTTTTAGGCCTAGGAAGTGATTTCAGACAGCTCTGACAAAGGACTGCAGGTTTGGGGGTTTCATTAATGCAGTGAGGGCCAAATCAGCAGCAGGACAATCAGCTGCACATCCATGAAATCCTCAGCATGTGTTGACTCACAGCCCAGAAATGGCAGACAGGCACCATTGGAGGTGATGCCTGAGTCATGGGTAATGTGCTGGGAGGTGGTGGGAAGGATGGGGATGCAGCCAGAAATGTTTCAAGGGGGACACTAAAGAAGGTGCAGAGGCAGCAGGACTGAGGGTCATTGGGAATTCAGGATGTCAGCCTTTACTGACCCCACTCTGGCTGGTGCTGTGGAGAGCTGTGTTGACTACCAGCCCTCTCTGATGTTCCCAAGGTAAATTCCATGTATTGATTTATCCCAGACAGTAAAACCTCACCTCTGGGTCTCACATTTTGTTCTAGAAAGTAATAATTAACTCTCTTGTCTCACACTGTGTACAAAGGCCTGGCCACTTTTTGAGGGCTGGGGGAGCCAGGCTCACCCAGCAGTGCAGGGGAGTTTGGAGAGGATGGACATCAACCTTCTTTACCATGATGAGCCAGCATTTGCCATTCACTTCTTTAGCAGCAGATTTTCCAAGCAGGGAAAAAAGTAATCCTTACCTGGGGAAGGCACTTCCTGGCAGCTCCCACCAAGCCAGAAGAGTGGTGACAGGCTGGGGCGGCTTAGGAAGGCAGTGAGTGGCAAAACCTCTTTGTCAAAACTGTCAGCAGGAGGCTGCTGGCCACAAAATGCTCAGGACACAGTCTACCTCATATACCCATGGCTACAAACCCACTTGGTGGGTTGGTCTTTTGTGTTTTGAAAGCCTATGGTATCTGGATTTCCGTCTTTCCATTGAAAAGAGGTTTTCTGATTTGCTTATCAGAAACTCCGATCGTTAGTGCCTCTGTTCGTTCACCTGTGTCCTTTTCACTCTTCCAAGGTATTTACCACTAATTAAATGAGGTATTTGCTTCTTTTTATTATTAATAATGCCAAATATTCATATTCTGAGCCTACCTGATACCGTAATATTTCTTAAAGGTAACATATTTGAGTTTACTTTGTTTTCTGCCTTTAATGATCTGGGTTCTTATGGTGAAGTCCTTAATGGTAACCATCACAGTACAAAACTTCTTTCAAAAAAAAAAAATCCCAAATGTTTTCAAGGAATTAAAACTTGGAGAGAATTCCCCCAAGACTACATGACATAAATTCATGACTGTTACCACCACAGGAGTCATCTAAACTGAGAAAAAATAGAAAAGGTCAAGGGTTGCACTCAATGATCTTGGAGGTCTTTTCCAACCTAAATGATTCTATGATTCATTTTGAACATTTCCTTTAAAAGAATACCCATGAATCCCAGGAGGATAAAATATTTCCCTCACATGGCTTTGTAGGACTTTGTGGAATTGAACCCAGCAGCCAACTTGGAGTCACAGTCAGAGGGGCCCTGGGAAACACAGACCCCAGGGCTGTAATGTTGGGATTAGCTGCAGTGGATGAATCCCAGCCTGGCTTTACACTCCATGGCCTGACCAGATGAATGTGCCATCAGTCATTCACTTTCCATGCAGGTCTCCCATTTTATCCCAAAATCAATGAGCAGACTCATTCTCATAAACAGCTTAGTGTGAAAGCAGTTTGGTATGACAAATGTTGGCAGGAAACAGAAAAAAGAAAAGCCAAACTAATTTCAGTTCCTTGAATTTGACACAAAGGAAGGGAGGGACAGGTTTCAGTGTGGATAAGAGAGGGGGAAGCTTTTGGGCAGCACAAGGGGAAGGCAGCAGTGACCTGTGCCCTCCCTGGCAGCAGCACAGGGCACAATGCTCCCCCTGCCCAGAGCAGCAGCCCCAGCAGCAGCCTGGACAGGCCAGCAGGAATCACAGGAGTGGTGGCCCTGTCATGGCCTTCTGGAAAGGGTTATCACCACCAAGCAAGGCCCAGGCTTTTGGGAAACAGGGATGCCAGGAATACAGCTGGGAAATGCAGTTAAACTGGACATGGTTGAGTTTGACCTGGCAAGGTCTGTTTGTGCAAGCCAAAGCCACACCTGTGAAACCTCTGCAAGTGGAAGGCAATGCTGAGAGAGAGACTCTAAAAGCACTGCCTGGGGAGGACTGTGCCTCCAGGGGCCAACAGAGGGATCTGAAGCCACTTGGTGGCAAAGAGTTGGGTCAATGAGAGCCCTGTGGTGAAGATAAAGGGGTGGATCCTCTCTGTGCTCCCACCACATCCTTTGTGTCACCCAGTTGCTGCTGGCCTGTTCAGCTGGAGCACATCCATGGGCAGGATCTCAGTCTCTGATGGAGGAAGATGAGTTGGTCATGATCTGGCTGTACCAGAGATAACTGAGCAGATCTGCAGCATGGTGGGTGGAGGTGCAGAAGCATCAGCACCTTAAAAGATCTGTTTCAGCAGCTCTTTCCTCCCAGAGCTCTGGACCAGCCCCAAAACATGAGGCAAGGCCAAATCTTCTGCCTGAGCTTCAGTGTGGAAACCCAGGGCACCACAGGGAATGTTTCTCTGTCTGCTCTGGGGTGCCCTGACCCCCAGGGGAGCACTGACTTTGACCCTCATTCATGGAGAAA
>JAYDZK010000202.1:65877496-65904473 GCA_034509185.1 Euphonia xanthogaster
TTTAGTCTTAAAAGCCCTTGGAACAAGAGATTGTTGCCATTTTGTGCCTTCTAATGAAAGGCTGCAGAACTCACAGTAGTGAGACTGTTTTACTGATAAGAAATAATAAACACCTGAGTCTGAACATGAACTGCTGTCTCAAGTGCCTTCAATCCAGACCCAGAGAAACTGATACTTCAGTTACTATAAAATTACATGAATTTGTCCAGAGTGCTGGTGTTTATGCAAAGAGTGGATGAAATGGGCCCTTCCTGCTACTGCCCCTCTTGGTACCAGTCTGGGTCCAGCCTCAGGTTCCTGCCTGAGCTTTGCAAAAGCAGTAATTCAAATTCTGCTGTCTTTCCACTCCTGTAAAATCCAGTTCTGCAGCTTAACCCAAAATTAAAGATCCATTAAGTCACAGTTGATTTTTGTGGCAGGCTGAGGGCACTGCTCTAGTCTGTAGCCTTATTTACACTCAGGAGGCTACTGGGGCTAAAATGCTCTCAAATTCTGCATCTTCCAGAAGTAACCCCATCTCCCAGGCAGAACAAATACAGTATAACAGAAAGCAGAAGAACCCCGAGCATTGATTTTTTTTGTTTTTCAAGGGACAGCCCTGGGATTTTTCTGCAGAGCTGTTGTGCTGCCAGCATACAATTTTCTCTACTTGCCCTTTTGGTTTTAATGTCCCATTAATAATGCATCTCTGTATTTATTGCAGTTTGCATTACTGTTCCACTGTTACATCTTGATCACTCGTTATTCTGTCTGCAGTGCCAGGCAGGGCTCCAAAACCCAAACAACAGCAGCAGTGTTACTACAGACCAAGCCATGAGCCCCACCAGGCTCAAAGCAGCTCTACCAAGGAGGATCATTTATCTTCCCAAAGCTGGCAGGGCACACTGCACCTAGGAAAACAGGAACAGCTCTACATCCTCTCAATCTCAGTGGTCAGACCTAAAACTTTTCCAGGGCCATTTGGACAGTCAGCTCTGTCCAGGGATCTAAGCCAGGAAACAGTAAAACATCATTAATGAGCAGCTTGCTTAATCCTGGCTGTGTGGCATCCAGTGTAACAGGAGCAGGAGCAGACTGTGGGGATGGCTCTGGCTGACAGCTGAGCTCAGCAGTGCAGGCCTCCATGGAGGATGCTCTAATGATGCCTCCCTGATCAATTCTGCATTCTGAAAAATGCTGCTCAGCTGCCCTTTGACCCTGCAGCCAGCAGGGCTCTGTAGGTACCTTCACTTCCCACCCCAGAGCCCTCTGAGCACCCCATTGCACCCCTGTGGGTCTCCAGCTCAGCATCCAGGATTGGGTGTCACAGTACTGGTGTTCAATTCCCACTGGGAGCATCTTCAGGCCTCCTCAAGCCTGTATTGCTCTGTAAATCAGAATTAATATAGAAAAGCAATGCTGAAGGAGCTGGGGGGCTGCCTCACAGGGGATTATAGTGCCCACAGGGCTTCATTACTCTCTTATCCCTGAGGACTTCCCACCCCTGTCTTTCTCATCACAGGAAAAGACCTAATTGCAATACTGTTTTGAGGCAGGATTTCTCTCCACCCTTCTGCATGAGGCTGCACAAACACAAGGAGAAAGGTTTCTCTGGTCTTCCAAGAAAGCTCTAGCTTCCCCTCTGTTCCTCTGGGAATGGAGCTGACCTCCTTCTGCCCTTGTCCCTGTGAACAGCCTGTTATTTCCAGCAGCAGCAAGGCGTTTTGGAGCAAGAAAATGGAAATTTTCCTGTACTGGTGGTTAGTGCACCCAGGAGGGGGGTTTGAAGCCCCTCAGGGCACTGCAGAGAGCCCAGAGCAGGGCTCCTGTGGCCTCAGTGACTGCCTGGGCTCACAGGCATGATCAGACACAGGTCACTGCCTCATCCCTGGGTGCACTGTCAGTGAATTTGCCTTTGATCTCTTTTACTTCTATTATGCACAAAACAAAGCAAAACTTAGGGGTCTTTAGGTTGAAGCATCATCCATGCTATAAAAACAGCAAAACAAAGCAGGGACTGATGAGGCACAAAGTTCCTGCTGTCCCCCTCTGCCTGAGGAGTTGGGTGCCATACAGGAAGCTGTGGGAAGCAGAGCTCATTCTCTCCCACCCCTTCACATCCACCCCAAAGATCAAGACTGCCACTTTCAGCTCCAAAACCTTCAAAACACTTGTTGGATCTCAGCCCTTAAAGGCAGTCCTCACAAATTCCCCCATCTGACCTAATCCCAGAGAAAGATTTTTGTTCTGGCTTCATCTGCCTGCTGCCAGCCACGTCCTGGAGCATGGCCTGGTCACCACAATCTGACCTTGTGGGAAGTGTCACTGAGCTGCCACATGCTCTCCCACTTGCCTCCCACAAATTCCTCAGCAGATGAGGCTGCTTCCAGATTTCAGCACTTACTGGCAAGCATCAAATGGTTTGTCCAGAAAGGCTCTGAGTGATTAAAGATCTCTGGGAGCCGTGTTGTGGCCACTGCCTGGTTACTGACCTACACAAGCACAGCAACATGGCAACCAGTGACCTGGGAAAACAAACTTTCCTGCTCCCTGTCTTCTAATATTTAGCTTTGCTTTTGAGATGAAAGAACTAATTCCTATTTGTATCCATTCTCGTTGCCCAATTTAGGAGTTTTTAATCATTTACTGAGAAAAACAGGCTTTCTATTATCATTGATTGGACTTGAACATAGCTTGCATTCCGACTCCTGAGCAAATAGAAGCTGATTCACTGTTACCAAGACACTGAAAACATTTGTTATCTCTGTCTTGAAGGTAAAAAATCTGCATCAGCAAGTGGGTGTGAGCCACAGAATCGTTTGGGTTGGGAGGAACCTTAAAGCTCTTGTCACTCCAACCCTTTGCCATGGGCAGGGATACCTTCCACTAGACCAGGTTGCTCAGAGCCTCATCCAGCCTGGTCTTGAGCATTTCCAGGGATGGGGCAGCCACAGCTTCTCTGGACAGCCTGGCCCAGTGTCTCACCACCTTCACAGGGAATTTCTCCCTTACATTTAATATAAATCTCTTTCAGTTTTTGTCCATGTAAAACACCACTCTCCCTTATTTATACCCCCTGGTAATTACTGCAAGGCTGCTATAAGGGCTCCCCAAAGCTACCTCCTGTACAGACCAACAGTCCCAGCTCTCTCAGCCTGACTTCACAGGACACACAGGCCCATCTGTACAAGCAGGACAGAACCCACAGCTTATGCCCTGCTTGCCAAAGCCCATGGGACCAGATGAGGATCACTGCTTCCTCTTTCTGGCTGAGTTACTCTGAGTTCTCCTAATTACAGCTTTCCTCTTGCCCAGCTTTCACATCTTCATACCCTCAGCAGCCCATCCCTGGAGTGCACATTCAGTCAAGCTCATACCCTTTAGTTTTGCAGACAGATTGACCACTATTATTAATGGACATAGGGAGAAAATTTGGAAGTTGCTTTTTCTTCCCTCATTCTTCCTGTGTTTCCACAGCATTGGGATATGCTGGCACCCTGAAGTGCAGCAGACAGCCAGGAGAAAGGATGGTTCCCTTCTTCCAGCCTTTCAATCATGATCTTCTCCTCTCTACAAAATCTCATCTACTGCTCACTCTTTGGGGTCCTTTATGTTAAAAGTGCCTCTCATTTGTCTGTGGCAAATAACACAAAGCAGCAAGAGCCCCAGCCATTACTGCAGCCTTTTTCCACACTGTGTTTGGGGGTAGGTAGTTCACACTTCCTCAAAAAGCACTGTACAGTGACAGCAATGAGGGCCAGGAGGAAAACAGACACTTTAAAGTAAAAGATCTAGATGCAACAGAGGTTCATGGGATATGAAAAGAAAGTAAAATTTCCTAACCATGTGAAGCAGGACTTTTTTCTGTTTTCTGCACATACATGAATTCTAAACAAACTCAAATTCCTTTCTCAGAAAGGGCAGTTTAGATGATCCCCAAGCCAATCTACTCACACCAGGGATTAAGAGCAATTGCTACCTCAGCTGCTTCTCCTTCACAGTATAAAATAAACCCATTTATATGCCAAAATATGTACCTTTCTCCAGCCTTGGAGATACGGCCTCTCATCTGAGGTCGTGTTTCTCCCCTATCACTTTTGTCCATGAACAGGGATAGCCATCCACTTCCTTTTTTTTATCTAAGATGTTGTGCTTGAGACTTTCCTACAGTGCCAATTCTTTCAGTACAATCAGAATTGGGCTTTGGATGCTGGTCTATGCCAATATTCCAGTACAATCAGAATTGGGGTTTGGATCCTGGTCTATGCCAATATTCCAGTACAATCATAATCAGGTTTTGGATCCTGGTCTATGCCAATATTCCAGTACAATCAGAACTGGGGTTTGGATCCTGGTCTATGCCAATATTCCAGTACAATCAGAATTGGGTTTTGGATCCTGGTCTATGCCAATATTTGAAAGGCAACTCAACACTGAAAGGGAAAGCTGGATCATCCTGCTACGGCCTGAGCCCATTTTCCAAATGGCTCTAGCTAAAGAATCAGCAGTGTTGCTGGGAGCAGCACTAACCAGTGCTGCTGGGAGCAGCACTAACCACTTCACTTGAATGAATGAGTTATTTAGATCAAACTCTTCTGAGCACTAAGGGATGCTACATCCCCAGAGAGGAAATGTGGCAGAGATGCTCTTCACTGGACTGTGAACCTGTTTTGCGGATCCCTCAACAGTCTGTACCAGCACAGAGGTAACCTGGAAGTAAAAGCCTTTTTGTACAATGTTTGTTCTTTCCCACCTGTTGGCTAAACTGTAGCCAACTGAGTCTCTCAGGATTCCTCACTGAATGATGCTTTTGACAACTACAAAGCAGGTGCTAAGACTGGAGAAAGACACAAGGAAATCTTTCACAGGGATTTGTGAAGTGAAACTGGACTCCTGCTGAGTTAAGGCATTCTTGAGCTTCAGTGCAATTGGCAGGACATGTGCCACAGCTCCAAGGGGCTGAGGCAGAACCGAGTCAGTCAAGGGACTCCACAGAGGCTCCTTCACAATCCTAAATCAACGGGTCCCACTATCTGATCCCCTTCAGTGCAGCCCCCATGGAAGTGGCCTTCCTCTGCTCTGGCACACCCGCTGGTGCAGAGGTACCAGTAAGAATAATCAGGCACTGAGATCTGTTAGAAAACCTCTTCAGATGGCAGTGAGCAAACTCCAAAGAGCTTTAGCTACTTGTGTGCAGTGCATCCTGATTAAAATAGAATATATAAATGAGTCTGATTTCTGAGGAGTGGCAAACAGCCCTGGGTCACATGATTTTAACAGCCAGCAGAGCCAAAAGTGAACTCCCCTTGGTAACACAACCACATAATACGGCATTCAGAATATTTCTTTGCAATTTCTTTTATTAAATATCCTCTTTGATACAGAATATTTAAGCAAAAATAGTTTACAATCTCTGTTTTGGTAATTCTTATTGGAGTCTTTCACATAGTCACTCCTACAGCAGCTCATGTTGGCATTTAAGGAATAAATCTTGAGCAAAAATCAAATCTCTCACTGTGTGAGATCTATTCTACCCAAAGAAGTTAAAAGAGCATTGGAAATGCCTATAGAAACGGTGAAAACTCTGAATTCCACTCTTCAGCTAAAAGAAATTTAAGAACAGAGTCACAGACACATTCTTCTTAATAAATGAAGCAGCAGACTAGGAAAATGCATCCTCTGAAGTTTATGCAAGTTCATGTCAGTGCACCCAAGGGCAGCAAAAGGAGAGGAAATGCCTTGAGCACAATGTTCCAGTGCAGTGCTGAGGTTCAGCACAGCAGTGCCCAGCTCCACCTGCCAGTCTGGAATGTTATTTCCAGTACTGGAAATCTGTCATGTTAATGACCATGTGGCAACTGGCACTACCCACCCTGATGGGATTCTGCCCCACAGAAGTCAGACAGCATTAACAGATTCTGCTTTCACTTCTGCCTGCCAGAACAGCTGCACAGCCTGAGACCCAGACTGACTCCTGCATTTTATTCTTTTCTCTGTAAACAAATAACCCCATTTTTTACATTGATGAACTGTAAATAAGTGTTGCTTTGGATCAAAAGATACTCATTAAATAGATAAGGCTCACTGGTTATCCAGATAAAGAAGCCTGTTGGCACAGGAAAGGCATCTGGAGACACAGCACGTGCCCTCACTGTGTAGCTGTGGAGCACATGCAGCTCTCATGATGAAGATTTCAACCAGATCCTCAAGTTACCAGCAGAACTCTATGTCAGGGGCTGCTTGAGGTCAAACAAGCCAGTCCCTCCTTTGACAACCTTTCCAACCACCAGGCAGGCCGAAGGGGATCGCAGCTCATCGTGGGCACCTGCAACAGAATTCAAACAAAATCCTATCAGGAGGTTCCCAAAGGTTTCCCCAGGGTCAGTGCTGGAAAGAAACCATTTTGGTTCATGTGCAAGAAGCCATCTGGTTCAGCACCCCCAGGTTCAGAAAGGTTCTGCCACCTGCTGTTCACACTGAATTGGGATTTCTGGGAGTTTAGAGGCCAGAATTCTTTCTAACCTTCCTACAACAACTATTATCTCATCCCCATCTTTGGTCCAAGCAAATAATTAGTTGCTTGGACCAAAGATGGGGATGAGATAATAGTTGTTGTAGGAAGGTTACTAACACATTACTAAAACCTCCTGATTCCACATGGAAAGACAAAACAGTCTGAATTCTAAGAGAACACAGATTTGACCTTCCAGTGAACACATCCTGGTGACTAAACAGGTCACTAAAAAATACGTGTGAGGCAAAACCAGAAAGATTCCCCTGTCACTGCTGCCTTTTTCCTTTGTTAGCATGAATCCCTTTGATGTGTATTTTAAATCCCTCTGGCTAGATATGAAGAGAACTTTTCACTGGAGAGACATTCCAGGAATTCCTCTGATTTTGTGGTTACTCACTGTAGCGAAATAGTGTCACAGAAATTTGGAAGCACTCCAGATGACATGTCTGGCTGGGATTGTTTTCCTTCCACTGTTTTTGTAAGCATTCAGGCTGGTTTTCATTCATCCTAACTACAGCAAGCTGCAAGTTTGTCATTAGCACAGTAGGAAACTGGAAATAAAATTAAAATTGTTCAACTTCTGCTAAGTTTGGTTATCTTTATTCCACTGAGCAAAATGTACTCAACTTTGCATCATGCAGAGGGTGGGGCAGGAGCATACACAGCACTGTGTATGGCATGTGCTCTGATCTCAGCCACAGCTGGGTAATTAAATAGCTGCTCCTAAATGTGTGTCAGCTGAAGAAAAAAAAAGCCCCTTTGTTAGATGGTTAAACAGGACAGTGGTGCTGCCCTGTTTGCTCATGTGATGTGAACAAAGAGTCATTCTCTGAGCAAACAGCCCAGGGGACCTCTCTGCTGATGCAGTTTGCTCCCTGCACAAGGAGCCCTGCTGAGCAGCCTGTGCTCCAGCAGCCCTGCTCACCTCAGCTGTGCACGTCCTCACACACCTCCTCCTTTCCCTCCTACTGCTCAGGGCTCTTTTCCTTCCTACTGCTTCCCACTGCTCAGGGCATCAGCCCCAGGCACCCTCCCAATGTCTCCTCAACTGTACAATCAAGTTATCAGTTACATTAAAGCAAATTAGATCCAGGCTGCTGCAATCCCCATTATGATTGATTTCCAGCATGGTAAAATCATTAACTCCCTCTGCTTGTAATCAGTGCAGTTCCTGCCAAGCCACCCTGCCCTTCTGTCAGCATGCACTGAATGTCTTCATTCATAATATTATCCATACATTACATTTCACTTGGCAAAAACCCCCTCTGATTTAATTTCTAAGTCACTATGTGATACAACAAAAATCCAGAGGGTCAAACTGACTGAGAAACATCCTCTTCTCTTCAGTTTCACCCTGGATTTACACTTTTCCTTCACAATTTTCAGATTAACTAAGTCACTCATAACCAATGCTATTAATCAAACCCCAATCTTTCTTCCCACAAAAGGTGTAAAACAGCATTAGCAAAAAGGAATTCAGTGATAGAAGTATTTCTGAAGTCAGTGCAAGGCAGTTTAGGACAGGAGCTGAAGAGACCACTTTGAGAGCTCTCCCCATTTGGAACTGGAAGGACACAGCACAGCAGCATCTGCAAAGCAAGCATCTGACTGGCAAGTGACAGAAACCAAGTTTATTTGCACAAGGGAGATGTAATTAGTATCCAAAGGCTGAGATCACAAAAGCTGTCAAATGACAGACTTAAACCATGAGGATTTTTTGATAGAATGCCTTAAATGTAGATGGCTACTGCTGCTCCAAATATCCTAAAAGATCCACACAGCCCTGTGATCTCTACACCTTCCAGAGAGGCAACTGAGGGCAGAAGGATACTCTTGGGAATCTCAAATGGCACCAGAAACCTACCATCAGACAAATGAGTCTCTTTGTCTGTGTTTGAGGGGAAAAAAGCAAAGATAAAGTGCTAAATCAGAGTAACAGCCAGGTCTGTTCTCAAAATAAAATGCTGGATAGCAAGGCTGGAAAAGACATGGAAGTTATAACATGGGCACAAAAACAAAGCAGAGAAGACAATTTTAATAGCAGAGACAAAAAAAGGGCAGATTTAGTAGTCTGTTATAAAGCTTAGCTATAACAAATCTTAACAAGCTTAAGGTTTGTTGTAAAAATGCCCATCTAATTCTTAAAGAAAGGAGTCACAGACCCCACAGATTCCATGTGGGAGCTGGCTTTATTTAAGCTGACAGAATTTTACTAAAAACATCTGGAACATTTTCCTAGGCAAGGGCTTATTTAAAATTTCTGCCTCTGGCATTTTTTCT
The DNA here is from genome assembly GCA_034509185.1 of Euphonia xanthogaster. NCBI lineage: Eukaryota > Metazoa > Chordata > Aves > Passeriformes > Fringillidae > Euphonia > Euphonia xanthogaster. Next base: position 65,886,270 of record JAYDZK010000202.1, read on the forward strand.
AATGCAATTATGCATTACTCAAAATACTGGAAAGTTCTGACAGAAACCAAGCATATGTGAAATGCTGCAGCAAGAGATCTCAAAGTTAACCATTTACCCATCATTGTTGCATCCTTCAAGAATTTGTAGCTGGTTTCAAACGTCATCTGCTGCAGAGGGGAGGAGTTGGACTGAATTCCAATGCGATTCAGTGGTTTGTAAATTCCTTCAAAACACATGTAATCTGCCACAAGTGAAAGGTGTCGAGGGTCTACCACAATTCCTTAAAACACAAGGAACACCAATCATCAGAGCATTCAAGGGCTAAGTCTGTGGGGCTTTTTAAACAAACCAGGTCTAAAATAAAGCCTTTGAATCCAAGCGGCTTAGAGAACATCTCTTCATTAACATTCTTCTGGCAGTGTGTCTCTGGATTAACTGCTCCCCTCAAATATCCAAGAGAGGCAGACCTCACTCTAATACAAACCAGTATCTCTCCAAACTGAAATGAAGGGAATGGGAAACTGCAATGTCAAGAAGGCTGTAAGGCAGCAGAGTTTCTCTACATAAAATCAGCAAACGTCTGCACCATCCTTGTTTGCACAGAAGGGGATGACACCCATCCATCTGGGAGGGACAGAGCTCTTGCCTCTCACCTGGTGGCCTGGATTAGCTGGGCCCCAGAGTCAGAAAGGTTCTGACACTGTTCAGGCTAAAAAAAAAAATTCACTTATTCCTAAATAACAGTTGTGGACTCAGTGTAACGGGGGTCATTAACCGCTCTGTCAACATTTACTGAGCAGTTCTTGAACAACTTGAAGGTCAGACCATTCTGGGCTGCCAGCTGGCAAAGCTGCCTGCTATAACTGCTTGCTAAAATTCCCACTGTATTCATCTTCCCTATTTTCAATAGTTTATTTCATAGCAAGACTCCACTGCAGTGAGTGCCTATGAAGTCATGCAGCCTCCCCTGGCTGGGCTCTCTGAATCATCTGAGAGAAGGACATTCAGACAATGCAGTGCAGCTGTTTTAGGAAAGATATAAAAACTCAGGAGCCCAGGTTCCCACCATGAAAAGGCAAAGTGAGGTAAGGCTGACCCTCTTCTCAGGGCCGCTGCACAAGTCTAACAGTTGGCTTCCTCAGACATTAATAATTAATTGGTCTGAAACTTGCAGCTTGCAAACAATATGGAAGAACTCTGTGAAAGGGGAATAAATTCAACCTCACCTATTTCCTACTGATTAAAAGAAACCTAATAATTAACTTGCAAGGTCTTCACAGAAGACTCTAAAATAATTAAAACAATGAAAACCTGCAACCTAAAAATAAGCACATAAATGAAAAGATCATGCAAAACCATAATTGAAAGCATGTGGCTGCATTTTCCTATCTTCATGTTATTAAAGACATAAAAATACAAAGAAATCCTACCATATACAGCAAACACATCTTTTATTTCCTTTATAATCACCCTCAGGGCTGATTCAATTCCATAATTCTTAGCCATGGAATGGATATCATTGCAATAAAGTCTGTTCAGATCCAAAATCTGAAAGCAGAAAAAATAGAGATACAAGTTAGGACAACAGTTGCTCTGTATTTCTAAATAGCTTAAGCTAAGACAGATTTTTTTCCCCTACATTTTTCATGAACTTAAGCAGCACCAACAGTTACAGAATAACTAGGCAGCAGCTTAGTTGTCAAACACAGAGAAAAATTATTCTGCGGATTTGTGTTAAGCAGCATTAAATAGATGAATAGGAGCACTGGAGTCAAAATTCACCACAGGAGAAAATTAACTGAAATCACAAAAAGCAAGCTAAGAAAATACACCAGAAAACAAAAGTTAAAGTCTTCCAAACAACACAGTGATTGCCCAGTGTGTCTCAGACAGCCAGAACTATCAGCAAAAGAGAAGATGCAGATTAAAACAATCCTGTATTTGGAGAGCTACGGGCTAGATGGGATAACAGAACTATTCATCTCCAAGCACTGCAATTCATTGAGATGGAAGAACTCCCTCAAGTAACATTTAGAGAGACATGAGAGAGAAGAATGGTGTGAAATTATCTGTCATTAGGCCCTGGCTGCTGCACAAACACTGATTTGCAAGCTGCCCTTGAGAAAAGGCTCCACTGAATACATCTGGGGATAAAAAGGAGGAGGAAGACAGTTTAAGAGCTGAAAAGGCTCCACATCACCCCTGAGAAATTGAAATGACATCCATCATCCACCTTCTCCCCCGGAACACAAAGGAATATTGAAGTCTGGGATTAGAAACAGATTACACACATCAGAGTACTTGAAGAGCTCTGCCAGGTTTATCCCTTCTGTCTGGAGAACAGATTCCTTCTCTCCCTCCTTGCTGGTGCTTTCGTTCAGCAGGCAGCGCGTGATGCCCTTCACTTCGTGGATCACCGTGCTGCGCGCCAGGGACGCCAGCAGCGAGGAGAGGTCAAAGTACACCTTGGTCAGTGGCAGTGCCAAGGAAACCTGATGGGGGAAAACCAACACAGTGCAAGGAGGCCTGAACACCAGGCTCAACAACCAGCACACTTCAGGCAAAAAGATGACAAGTGGAATTACCCTCGTTGTGTGTCTGACTGGAATTAGAGGTGAACGATGGCACTGTGAACTCCCCATCCCACACTGCTCATCCACATTGCTTTTGAGGTCTCTGAACTTACAAGGACAGCTTTTGGTGGATTTTTTGGGGTGGGACAGGTGTATGCTTGTTGAGGTTTTTATATTTTTTTTTATTAAGATGTTTACATTTTTATCAACAGTTCAGCCATCACTTTTCATCAAGGGCTACAGCAGACCATCATATACTAAAAGATTAAAACACAATAAAATTGTGTTTAAAAAATTGTTTTTAGAAAAAGTTCCATGAGGTGTTCTGAAAATGAGAAATTGCTAAAAATGACATTAAAAAACCCATTTGTAGTGCCACTTTCTGTATCCATATGGGATTGCTGAGACAGAACAGCAGCACTGCACTGAAAGGAACATTAGTTATGGCAGCTACCTGCAACCACTGTCCAACCACCCAGAGATGTTCCATCTTACCTCACACCAAAGCTCATTCTCAGTGTCAAAGGTGTAATCCTGTATGGATGGGTGGCTCTCTACAACAGCACTCACTCGCACCTCTGCTGACTTAAGCAATTGATCTTTCCCTTTTTTAGTCTGAGACACAAAGGAAAGATGCTGAGAATCTTCACCCTCTGCTCTGTTCTGATCCTCTTCAGCACCAGGAGTCCCTTGTTCTGTTTCAGATTCAACCTCTTCATCTTCTGGATTCTCATTAACATTTTCTTCCCCATTCTCTTCTTCACTCTCATAATCAACCTGCAAAGAAATAACACTGTGTTTATCTGAGCCAGAGCCTGTACAGAGACACAGCACACCATGAACAGTTTAATTCTGGAATGTTCTTCACTGCTGAGTTGCAAGGATCTTGCCCCTACAGCACAAAGAAAATGCAATTTTGTTGTAAAGAAAATAATTCAACAGATTCAGTTCAGTCTTTATTTCTTTATAATCTTACCATTACTTCTCAGCACAGTCCAGGATGCTACAGGATGTTGAGACTGTAGCAGAATTAATTTTGCTCCTCCTGAGAAAGTCCAATTTCTTCCCATAATCCAACTCTGATGATGGGATTCCCTCAGAATTTTCCATTACCCCACCCTTTTGCTGAACTTACAGCACTCCATCTTTTAAGAGCTAATTATGAAGTACTGAACACAGAAACATGCAGGGAGACTATTTTTTAAGAACCACAATAAAGTGTTAAAAACAATGAATAGCATGAAATTAGCAAAAGGTAAAGTTAAGGTGAACTTCAGCACAGCCTGACTGCCAGACACATCCACCCAAATGCCTGAAGAACAAAGCTTCAGAAAAGAGACAAATGAAAACTCTTCAGCCCAAAACTGACACTCTCCAATCTCCTCTCAAGTGGGGTTTGGTTTTTTCAGCATTTTGTTTCAGTGGAAGTTTTCCTTCCCAAGTCAAACGCAGAAGAAATAGGGAATTAAAGACAGTGCTGAGCACCTACAAAGGCATTACCTCTTCTTCCTGGTTCTTCCTCCGTTTTGTTTCTGTAGCATCACCATCCCCTTCATCAGCTTCTGCATCAACAATGTTCTCTTCTTCCTCTGCTACAGCTTCCAGACTGTTCAGTGTCTAAAAATCCATGACAGACAGATCATCAGGCTGGCTGCTAGTCAGTACCAATAGCATCAAAAGGTTTCAGCCAACATCTGGAGTTTAACAATCTCTTGTTCAATGTTCTACCTTTACAGAAAAAATAATTTCTGTATGTTCACTGCTATAAAGAAATGAACTCATACTCCTGACGACTTCAACATTTAACAAGATCAATGTCTACAAGATGGATAAGCTGTCACTCTGCTTTGACAGTCCTTGATGGGAGAGGAGTGGCAGAAGGAACATGCAAAAGCATTTCAATGAACAAAGGACCTTCCCAAACTTTTGACAACCACTGCTCCAACAGCACCCTGATCTGGGAGCAAGAAGAATAATATGTTTTTGTCCCAAAGAAGCTAAAATGAACAGGCATTTTCAGAGTACAGTCTTGAGCAAATCAGGATTTAACACACAAAAACTTCAATTTTCTTGTTAATTTTATATGAATGCAAAGACAGTTGATGTACGAAGTATTTAAGTAGTAATTATTTGGTGTGCACTGAAACATGCTACACTTTTCCAGTTCTGGTTCTCAACAACTTTGAAAGGAAGTGAGGTGTTTTTCAGGTGATGTTTTTTGTACCTTGTCTTGATCATCATCTAAATCCTTCCGGGTCGTCTTCCGAGTGCTGACTTCATTAAAAGATGCCATCTTTGTAGTCTTCCTTTTAATTGCTTCCAGAAGAACTTTAAAGAACCTGACAGAAGAAACTCAGAATGTCAAAGCTCAGCAGTGCCACAGAAAATCTGAAGTTGTCAAATTTTTTTTTTGTTTTGGTTAACAAGCCAGTCAAAATTCATAACAGGACATAATTCCCTGCTGGATGCAAAAGTACTTCTAGGATAATGCAAATAATTTTTCTCAGCCCTTTCTCATTCATTTAGGAATCAAAAGGTTGGTATGAGCTCTGTTACTGTCACAAATGGAGCTGTGCATCCAAAGTATAAAATGATACACTCATCTACATAAAATCTGCACATCAAATTGACCTTCAGAAGAGATGGTTCATTACTGGACTTGAATAATAAAATTGTCAATTTTATTCAAGACATTAAAGCAACTGTGTAATTTTTTTCTGCAACTCTGCTGGAGCTGTTGCTGTAAAAGCCACACCAGCTGTAATCAACCATATGCAAAGCCCATAAAAAGGTAAAAGAAGAGCAAATATTAAAGTATCTGAAAGCAAACTCACCTTGTTTCCATGAAGTGCAAGATCTGCCTGGGCTTCACACACTTCTCCTCTCGGTAATATTCATGGGGCAAGAAATGGAATTTGATTTTGTAAAGGCGATGCTTGTTCAGCTTGTGCTTCACATGCAGGGATTCCTCGATGTCCACTTTCTCCAAGACCTACAAAACATTCCCAAGTAGGAATGTTACTCCTTTGATGAAGACATTTCATTTGTTTCCTGCAGTTCCAGTGCTTTCCACAGGAAACCAGAATTACACAAGGCTAACTGGCAAACTTTCCTGGAGGCTTTGCTCCTGGGCAAAAGGACTGTACCCTACTGCACTTTTTGTCTTCCCAACAATTAACTCAGACAATACTGGAAAAGCCTCAGCTCCCACCCAACTCCTTCACAAGAGATTACCATTCTCAGGGGGCCACAGCTTCATTTTACTGACCATGCTCACAGAGCAGGACAGCATTCCAGCACACAGCTAAGTCTTAACCTGATTCTTGCTGCTTTCATCTCACGAGAGGTGAAAAAATAGAAGGGGAAGGGCATGGAGGAGAGCACAAGGGTGCACAGCCAGGAAGGAGGGAACACAGAACACATCCCAGTGTAGTCCATCTCCACAGAGACACATGTTCTGCTTCTGTTGAGCACAGCCATTTGTGTGAAATTAGCAAGGGGTGGGGGACAGATAGAAAGGTATCTATCTGAGCCCTATGCCAATCACAGCCAGGTGAGCTTGTCCCAAAGACAAAAGAGAATCCCTCCAATTCTACAGACAGAGGAAAATGTGCTTGAGAAAAAGCCAAAGACTATGGCATAGCAAACTACTGATGATCTCAAAGAGGAGACTTTGTTTTGCTGACTCTCAAAGGATGCACTGAAAAGGAGGCTCACCTCAGCCAAGCACACTCTTGTGAGCAGTTTCTTAAGCTGTTTCACCTTCTTGAGAGCTTTCTTGGTATTGAGCACAGGAACACTCATCATCGGTGTTTTAATGTTGGAGCTGGCCACCATCAGTATTTCCCTCAACCTTTAAACAAAGAATAATCATTCCAATTAAGCCATAAAAGCACTATGCAAATCAAGTAATTATCTAGGCAATTTCATTAGGCAGAATGCAGTAACTGGCAGCTCCACCAAAGCCATTTGCACCCAGAGCTGTGGTTATACAGCACTGCTCCTTTTCTCTGTTCTCATTCCCCCACCAGGCACAGCAGCCCCACTGCCTCAACTGGATTATTCCCCCAGTTATGAGAAGAGATGATAATAAACTGTTCCAAGAACAGAAGGACTAATGAGGTCTTGTTTCCTACAGATGCATGACGGATGCTTCCTTGTATGCTCTCCCCCTCCTCTGCTTCCCTGAAGCAACACAATCCCCTCCCACCTAAGGCATCCCACACTCCCACACGAGGCCAGGTCAGGACCCACATTATTCCAAATAAACTGATGAGTAAGGGGCCTTCACAGATATTGAGTATCTGAAAAAAGAACCAAAATAACTGGAAAACTGTAAAACATTCAAGTATTCTGAGCAGGCAAAATCTACAAGGCCACTGAAGGACTGTTCACCCTCAATATTCACACATATACCTGCTAGTGAACCTATCACAGTTTATATATTCAAGTGCCTAAAATAAAGGGCCCATTGAGGACACAGCTTTCTCACCTTGGAATACCCAAGGTGACATTCATTTCACCTCTGCCAGCAAAGTGAAAGGTGTTCAGAGTCATCTGTGTTGAAGGCTCCCCAATGCTCTGAGCAGCAAGAAGCCCCACAGCTTCTCCTGGGTCACAGAGAGAACGCTGCCACTTTAAATACAACAGATCCTTTAATCTGGAGACAGGAAATGAGAGGTTTAGCTCAACACACAAAATAAAAAACTCAGAAAAGAATGAATCATTGCTCAGTTCAATGAAGTCGCATCTTTGAAACAATTTCTCTTACAGATAGGTAGCTTACAGATAAATATGCTCCAGAAACTGTAAAATTGTCTATCCCCATCTGATCTGACAAACGCAGCCCATTAACACAGAACTTGGCCTTGGCCAAACTGTATTTTAGTCCTGCTGCCAATTCCCAGAATGTCAATAGAGAATCCATTTACTCCCACTTGCACTTGCTAACAGCCTTGCTAACTCCAAGGTGCATCAAGAGCATACTTTGTTTTTCAAGATCACTATAAAGTACTATTTTATATGCATGGGGACAGCAGTACATTGCTCTTGTTCCAGAGAGGCTTTGCTAAAGCCCTCAGCAGCATGGAAAATTCAGGTTTGGAAGGAACAGATAACCAGAACCTCTCCATTGCACACTAAGCACGTTTGGCTTTCAAGAACCATTTTGAAACCCACTGCTTAGCTTCACAATGGCCACAACAGAAACAAAGCTTGGTAAAGACTTGTCAGTTTTAGCAGACTTGTTCCAAAAAGGTATTTTGGGTTTTGGCTCAGTGCAAAGAAGACACTCAGAGGTTTTTACCTATCAGAAGAAAGTGCTGGGTGCATGTAACTCCGGCTGTTCTCAGATTCCCATTTATTGATATAGCCTTCAACTCCCTTTTCAAATGTTTCTGAAACAGATGCAAAATAAGTATCTGGACGCCAAACCCCGAGGCTTGGGTCAGGACACTTATTTGTCTTCTTCAGGTACTTCCTTTGTTTCTTCTCATCAAGCTCATACCACATCTTCAACAACTGAAAATAAGAGGAGGTTTTTAGGTTGGCTGGTTTATCCACAGTAAGACCAGAAGCAAACAAGCAGCAGTGAAGGAGAAAAGGATAACCTCTGCAGAGTGTAAGGGTGTACACACACAGCAAACAGCTCAGCTGCAAATATGGTGCTCTCCTTTTTCTGATATTTAACACTTTTGAAGTCAAATGATTTCAAGATTCTTTCCATGCCTAAAAATACCCCAACCTATGTAACTACTCCATAGTAACTACTCCAGAAAGCAGTGAAATAAGGCCACAAAGAATGATTTTAACTGAGAGTGAAATCAAAAACTAGGAGTTACTATCAAAAAGTGTCAAGAGCAACACAAATCCAGCATAGCTCAATCAATAAACCTTTGATTAGGAAAAACAGCTTTTGCAGACAAGCTCACAGAGTTATCTCTCAACACCTTCATTGATTTGAAACATGGGCTCCTGTTCTGAGGATGGCTTGTATGGGTTTTGTATGCTGAGAGCATCCTTGAAGCCTAGTGGGGGGCATAGCACAGGGATTTGATTTTGAGTCAGGGATCCTGAATACCCTGAGCATATTGTTTCATGCTAACTGCCCGAGTTCCACCAGGACAAATTCCTTGTTGACAGCAAGGCTGTGAAGCAGAACCTGTCTGAATTCTCTGTCCACACACCATCTTCATTAGAAGCCCTGTCATAGAGACCAGTGCTGTGATGGACAAGAGGCTTAAGCAGGAGTATTTTTTGGAAAAACTAGGCAGGGCTGGCTCAGCTCTCTGATCTTTGGTATTCAAACAGGCTCTCATCCAGCTAGCAGACAGCTGTCCATGTAAGAGGGATTTACTTTGTGTACATGAAAAAACCAAATAAGTCACCAATAAACAGAAACAACTCCTCCAAACCATTCACAAACATGACCTAAGAACACATTTATCTCAGTTTTTAGCCCCTTCCCTAGCACTAGGGCCATCAGACTTTAATAAATCTTAGCTTTAAATAAATCACCCACATAGCTGACATGATTCCTTCAAAAGGCAACTTGTTTAGCTACTCTGTGAAACACTTTGGGATTCACAGAGCAATTAAACAGAAGATACTGAATTCTGTAACTTCTTTTGTAGGGTTTGGTCAGTTCAACTGCCTCTGAGTTACCTGTAAAGTAGCAGGATCTCTTCCATTCTTTATTTCACCTCCTGGAAGCTGTGCTTTCAAACTTGCCAATTTCTTTTGGGAAAACAACAGAAAGCCTCCTTCTCTTTGCACAGAGTTCTGGTGTCTGGCTCGCCACTTTTTGATGGCTTTGAACTGCTGGTTAGCTTGGTGAGACTCCATCCTTGCTAAAGCTTCATCCAGATGGTTTGTCTTCTGGATTACCTGTAAGAAAGTAACTTCTATGATTCTTCTTCTCTCAATCCTCACTATACCAGAAAAGGCAAAGCAAACTGAGAAGTCATTGCTGTCATTGCTGTAAAGCAATTTTCAAATTCGGTTTTCAACCCAACTGAGACAAAACCCTTACAACTTTATGTTATTATAACCACTCTGTAATAAGCAGTGGTGATACTGGTAAAAGTTAATCAAACTTGACAGACTGAAAAGTGAAGTGATCTTTGTTGAATTCAAGTACAGAGTTAGAACAGACAGTGCTTGGTGCTCTGCTGAAATTGAGACTGCTTAAAGCATGCTGCAGACTTCAGATTGCTTCCATATTTTGAATACAATGGCAAATAAAATTGTACATTAGTCTGAAAGTAACTGTGACAAACAAGTGTAGCCACTGGATCCCTGACAGATATGCCAGATGTTAACCTTGTGTTTCAGTCTCCCCTTCACTCCCCATAAATACTTGAGATTTAGGTGTTCTACCTCATAGTTTTCTGCAATGAAAGGAAACTGCTCAGGCTGTAAGAACTGAGTTTTAGGGATATCAAGCCCATCTTCTCCATACAGAAACTGCACCACGCTGCCATCACTGTCTCGTACAGTCAGGTCATACTGAACCACCAGTCCTTCCAAATGTTTTATGATACACCTATTCCAGAGGGGAAAAAATGGGAAAAAAAACAAAAGAGAAGAAAAATGCTGTTAAGAGGCTACAAAGCAACGAGAATGATACAACTCTAACACAAAACCCACTGTTTTCATCAACATCTTAAGTGTACTTAAGGGCTGGTCAGGAATTCTGGAAGCCAAAATTCTATAGACACGACACTCATGTGAAATGCTTAATTTGTAAAGCTTTCAGCATGCTGCTGCCTCCAGCTTCCTTGGACTGATCTGACTTAAAATGAAACAGTAAATTACTCTCCATTTCTGCTGTCAGAAATGCTTTAAGTTTTCTGGAAGAAAGGGGCATCCCTCCTTTAGAACTCCTCACTACCCTCTGACAATTAAAAAGTTCCCTTTTCTTCTATATATGCTGGAGGTGTTGCTTGACTAAAGACCAGAGCCACTCAGTGTGGCCAAGAAAAACTAGAGCTGCCTGGAACTTCTACACCTATCTACATGTGTACCAGAAAAAAAAGATTTCTGCAAAGGAGAAGTTGCTGCTGTTATGTGCCAGAGGTGAGTTTGAAATGATAATGTTCTAGTTGATCTAGATCTCTTGAAAACTGTACTTACAACAAACAGCATTCAGACTATTTTGTAAAAATCAAATACAGTGAAGTTAATCAAAGCAATATGGACACTTAAGAGTCTACAGAACTCTCTCAGAAAAAAAGAGAAAAATCAACCAACCAACACAAGGACCCTTCAAAGGCTCCAATTGCAAAGCAGGCCTCTCACCTTTGCAGGTACCCAGAACGGCTGGTTTTGACAGCTGTATCCACAAGACCTTCCCTGCCAGCCATGCAGTGAAAGAAGAATTCCTAAACACAAGCACAGTACCATCAGCATTCTGCTAATATGGGCATCAACACTGGCAATTTATGTTCTTCCTCAAAAGCTCCACATGAAACCAGGGTGAACAAAGTCCATTTATCTACAATTGCAGATACCCTTTATTAAAATACCAAGACTTAAATAAACTTCAGTATCCACACAAGCAGTCTTAAACTTACAGAAGGTTTGATCCCAGTGAGAAATCTGCCAGTCACAAATCCTCCTGAGCTAGGGGAAAAGTCATAAGGCTGGAAACATGGCAGTGATTTGCCAGATGCCATCAGTGGGGGTCTTCGGCCTTCCAGCTCAATCTGGCCCAGCAAACAAGAAATCTAAATGTGGGCAGGAAAAAAGGAAACATCACTTTTCCACCCAGCTTTTTGTTCACATAAGCTTAGTGATTCTTCTTGAAAAATACAGTAAAAAAAGGTCAAATGTTCAGTAAATGCTCTGTAGCTCAATGTGGACTTGTTCATGAAATGTCCCAGCTACTGAGGGGTAGAAAAGGCATGGAGATCTCACCTGGTTTTTCAAAGTTATGCCAGTACCCTGACTCATCCTCAACATTACCTCAGGATCTCATTCTGTATACTTATTTCAACACAAAAATGTGAAACTAAAAATACTGTAGATATTTTTTAGGTCACTACGTTACCCTCACCACCTCTTAGCACTGTACTAAGAACAGAACAAAACCCTCAACCCAAAATGCTCTCTCTTTAGCTGTGGTCATTCTCTCCAATTTAGATGGCATTTTGATAGAGTGTCTCTTGCTTGGTGTCTTTGTTGCAAATGGTAAAATGAAAATGCATCCTTCCACCTCTAGCAAAGCCAAAGATTATGTTGCTCCTATTCAGAAGTTGAAGAAGGAGAGGTTCAGTCTCCAACAGAGGCCAGGAGAAGTTAATTCTCCTACAGTAGGCTTGTTTGTATAAACTGCAGCATTCCTTCTCAAAAGCAGCTCTGCTATTTCAATAAACCCTCATGTACTGAGGAGTGATTCAAAAATAGGTTATAATAAACACTGACTCTCTTCCATCACCCACTGAGGTCTTTATTACATTCTTCTAGCATTTTTCCATGCCAAAGTCCAGAATGAAAACCTTCCTCTGGTATCAGATATCCCCACAAGAGCTTCCCAACAGCTTATGTTCTAGGACACACCACACCAGCACACGTGGCTGCTCAGCATTTTCTGGTGGCATTACCTGCATTGTGTTTACAGTGGATCCTTTGGCTCCTGACTGTACCATCAACTGCAAATTGTTCTCTGGAAAGCTCCTGTGGAGACCAAGGGGCATGCAAACCTACAGAGTTGTGGGGGAGTGAAGGGAACAAAACCAAACATTCATAAAACAATAAACCCAAGAAATTCCTGTGGAAGGCTTTAACAAAGTGAAACAATGAGCAATTGCAAACATTCCTATTTATAATTTCAAAAGCATCTTGAATATTAAGCCATCTTCTCGCTCAGGGAGGACAAGGCTGAGGAGGAGAGGCAGCATGTGGAGCCCCAAGCAGGGGACAGATGGAAAGCTTCAGCCTCCAGAAGAGTCAGGCACTGCTCATCCACACTAATTAACTTAATAAGGAAGTTAAACAAGATCAGTATGCACAGATTACTCAATGCCAACCTTGTTGACTTCATTGTTGTAATTGTTTACTTCCTCCTTGAATTTCATATCAACCATGTTAAAATCCCTCTGGTCTTTGCAGAGATGGGCATCCTGCCACTTCCCTTGGATCTCCTCACATGATGCTGTTTCTGGCAAATTAAGAGCAGCTCTAACAGCCTGAAAGTAAAATATAGGAATTTATAGCTGTTAAGCAGGCATGATTGAGTAAGGCAGTATTTCAAAAATTTTGCATTATGGAAGAAAAAACAAATCTGCAAAGCAGCCTTACTTCAATACCACTCTGCCTTGACCTTTCAATGATTTTTTTTCTTTTGTGGTCTGCTTCACGTTTAACCAAAATATCTTCAATCCCTGTTAAAGAGGAGAGACAGAACATAATGGTGTAAACTGAAAAAAAATCAAGCAAAGAACCACATTTGGTGTCAGGGACTTTGAGTGAAGAGCTGGGAAAGAAAGTCACAACTAAAGTTATAATGATGGTTAGACTCAGGGCCTGCAGTTTGACAAGAAGAAAAAAATCTGAGTAGCTTTGGGATGGAGAAGTTCGAAGCCATAAAAAAAAAAAATTGCAACATCAACCAAGGAAGTAAGAGTGCAAAATCAACTCCCTAATTTAAGGAGTCTTAACTTCAACAGTCTCTAAAAAGTCTTAGTTGGTGCACTTGCACAAACTAATGCTTTATGGACCAGCCACATCAAACTGCTTTTTTCCTTCCATACACATCAAACTTCCCATTAGTTGAACTTGTCACAATCTGGCATTTCTTAGCTTTTTAAAAAAAGATACATTAAAAATACAGATCCTTGAGATGACAGGACCAGGGAACAGATTAAACACTGGAACCTGAGCTCCTGTGAGCTGTTTGTGAGGAGTCCTGCCACAGACATTAAAATGGCTGTGCCAAAACACCAAATCCCAAACTCCTGCTCCAGTCTCACTTCTCTTCTGATGTTTTAACTGCCCAGTGTTCCCAGGCCTGTTATCTTTTCCTATCTAGCTTTTGCACCCTGGCTCTCAGGAGTCCTGTGAGTTAATCAGTCACCTTCCTCACTCCAAAAGATTCCTCCCTTTTCCCTGACTCACAGCAGGCTGTTGGGCCCTCACTACTGCTGACTGTTGACTGTGTCTCCATAACTCTTGTATGAATTTGAAAACCTCTAATGAAAGCTTTTTAAACGCATTTACTAAAAGTTTCACAGTAAAATGTGATGGGCAAGTCTTGATCACCAAGCCCTTAAAGTTCTTTCAGCTTGTTTTGTCAGCTGTTCTGCTTTCTAAGCAATAATTACTTTTCAGAGAAGCAAAACACGAGGCTTTGATCTAAACAAAATTTCAACACAGGACATATTAACTGTGTACACTTTGGCTAGGCAGGACAGAAAAGAGAAACTGTTGGACATACTCAAGACTCTTTATGCTCTCTTTATGCTTAGAAGGCCAGGTATGCACCAACAAAAAAAGAGAAAAAAACAAAACAAGATCTAAAAAAGGCTGGCAGCCTTGGCAGTGGGATCAAAACAATCCCATTCAAGGGCAGTCTTAGAGAATTTCATTCACAGAATTAGCATGTATTATGCCCAACCATGTGTGGTTTAGACCTCAGGAGGTGCTGCAGGTACTGCTGCAGGAACTCACCCATGGTGAAGCCCCTGTACAGCTGCAGGTAAGCAGTGAAGAGGCGCCCCAGACACGTCAGCACTTTCCCACTGGTTTCACCGCCATAGATCTCATAGCAGCAGTGGACCAGCCCATAGGCAGAGCTGCCAAAGTGAGCTTTGTCCAGGACTCCACACAGTAATTCCCCATCTTTGATAATAACCTGAAAAATAAAACACAGCTTTGAATCAGGAAAACAGAAATTTTAATTGTACTATGACCTCGACAGGTTTTTCTGTGTAATCTGTGTGAAAACTGGTTTAAGTTTAAAAAGCTTACATGTTGGTGAATGGCTAAATGTGGTCAGATTATCTGTACTTTAGCAGAAATGAAATTCTAACACCACCTGCATTTTTGCACCTATAAAGTCTGACAATGAAGACACATGGTCTAACAAAACCAGATGGAATCTAACTAAGTCAGGACCACAGAGAATTTTTCTCACTCCCAGGCCTATCCTTCAACCAGCCACTTCTGGCGGCAACTGTTGCCAAATATCTGCTTCTAACTTTGTCATCTGCCTTGTTCCCTTCCCATTCCTTTACTGTACACACAATTTTAATAGAACACAGCCCAGCCCAACCCCCAGAATTGTTGCATACCTGAGATTCACACATTGAATCCAGATTCAGACATCCTTTTGCAGGTCCCTTTACCCAGGCTCTCCCACCAATTTTTGCTTTCCCAGTCAAGTTCAGTGGGGCATGGTTGTCTGGAATGATGTTTATTAACAATGTGGAAACAACCTATAAAGAAGCAGAATGAGGGGCAGGAATTTTTTTTTTTTTTTGCATAATCAGCCTTTTCAACATTAAAAAAATCTGGTATGAATGAGAAAAGCAATGTCCCTGCATGTATTCTTTCCACTGACAGCAAAGTTTTGAAAACTTGGAAATCTCAAAAGGCAGGAATATCCTCCTGCTACTCTCTGAAGGATCACTGAGCTGAGACACAATTATTCAGAAATATAAAATAGCAAAGATTTTTCCAATACTTAGATAGAATAAAATTAAAAGAAAAAGCTGTCTGTTGAGTTTTACAGCTCAGAAACACACACCAAAACCTACATGGTGTTAATGGGATCTGGCCTTCCAAACACCCTTAACAGCTCTGGTTTACTATTAGCTTTCTGCTTACTTTAGAACCACCAGCATTCTTTACCCCAGTAAATGATAAACTACCTGCTTTCCTGTCCATAATCGCTGTGGCTTCATAATGGCTGGAGGAAAGATTTTAATTCTTCCCTTTTTGTCTGTCAGCCCTCGGTACACCAGCTCCATGTACTGCTCCCTGGTGAAAAAGCAGCCCCGGAGTGTCATGCTGACTCCAGAAATCATGTGGTCCTGGATCAAGCCAGGAAGTGGCTTCCCATCCTAAAGAGGGAACAAGAAAAAGGTGGTGGTGGGGTTAAGAAGTTGTGTGCCTCCAGCTCCCAGAATTATTCCCCCTGGATAAAAGCACTTAAGTAATTTGTAAAGAACTCATTACAGCACAACTCTCTACTGAATCTCTTCTGGACACTGCCACTCAAAGGAACAAGATTGTTTGCATGTGCTGGGCCTTCTTTAGAGGAACAGAACCACAAGTAGAGAAAGAACATAGAAATAAACCTCAGAAGTAAGTAAACCGACTTTAAAAAATTATCCTATTTATCATTAGACAAAATAAATGAAAGCGATTGCATGTAGAAATAAATGTATCTGGCAGTTCCACTTGCCTTTGGCACCAGGTACTGCTTGTCAGTGATGGCTAAGGTGTAGGCCTCTGCTCTGCCCAGCTCGCTCTGTGGGAAGTGGGCATTCATTTCATCCCCATCGAAGTCAGCATTGTAAGCCTTGCAGTTGGCGTAGTGCAGCCTGAGCACCTTCTCCCCGGGCAGGATGCGGGCGCGGTGAGCCTGGATGGAGGGTCTGTGCAGCGTGGGCTGCCGGTTCAGCAGCAGCACATCCCCGTTCCTGATGTGCCGACACACCTGCCACAGAGATTGGGGTGCTGCCACGAGTGCCTCAGAAAGGACTGACTGATCTTTAAACACACTCACAGATCCACAGAATCACAGAATGATGAGGTTGGAAGAGACCTCTGAGATCATCCAGTCCAACCTGTGCCCTCACACCCCAGCTAGACTATAGCACCAAGGGCCATGTCCAGGCTTTCTTTAAACACATCCAGAGATGGTGATTCCACCACCTCCCTGGGAAGAGCATTCCAGTACTTTATTATTCTTTCAGTGAAAAATTTTTTTCTAATATCCAACCTGTACCTTCCCTGATGTAGCTTGAGACTGTGTCCTCCAAAACATCTTTCTGGTATTCGTGCTCTGTGCAAAACTCAGAGAGCATCAAGACTGTTTGTCCCTGAACACCCTCTGCTCTCCACCAAACAACTATTCCCCATTAACTCCCCCAAACCACAGTGATCAAATCAATCAGCTCTTCATCCAAAGCCCACTGGGCTGAATTGATACCTCCCACAATATACCCAGCCCTGGACACCCCAGACTAAGGTAGTAATGTGACCCAGTAGCTGAAGCAGAGGCCAGGAATCTCTTAACTTCAGCTTCGAGTACAACACGATATATCCTTATCTAGAACAGAGTCTCTCAGAACAATCTCAATTTAATTTTTCTTTTAGTAACATCCAAATATCCACTTAAGTGATGACCAACAAGAGTATGGTAAGTTGTTTGTACAACCTAAATACTGTTACGTTTAACTCTGTGACAGGTTCTGAAAGAACTGACATCACAGAAATACTCAGACTTAAATTTCAAATCTCTGCTAAGCCTTAATGAGAGACAAGGTAATACAAAACAATGAGCAAACATTAAACACCAAAGCTTTTGCCCTAGTAGCTACATAGTGCTATTTCAAGTCTCGCAAGGAACAGAGATAGAGTTAAGAAGTTTCAAAGGCTGATTAAACTGTAGCACAGAGGAGGAACAACTGACATGGAATCAATTAGGTTGGAAAAGATCTCTAAGATCATGGAGCCCAACTAAGCCAGCACTGCCAAAGCCACCACTGAGAATACTCTGCATCTTGGCACGATGAATGCCACACAATGCGCATTAGAACAAAGTAAAGGAAGGAAAAATGGGGTTCAGAATTTGAAGAAGTACCATGTTTTCATTCCTACCCCCTGAACCAGAGATGGAGGAGGGCTCTGCCCATACTCACAATCTTCAGGCCTGTCTGGGGTGCCCCTGAGGAGGGGGTGAGGAGCTGCTTGGCGATGGCCTCGCGCTGGGTCAGGCTGGTGGCGCTCAGCACCGTGCGAGACCCGTCCTCGTTGATGACCATGGAGGCCCCAGGGTGCACCTTGGGGCCATTGATGACAGCCTGCCTCAGCTCTTTGACATTCCAGGGAGTGACTGGCTGAGGGTAGGTCAGTTTGGTGGCAAAAACCTAGACAGGAAGGAAAAGGGGAGAGAAATAACATGTTGTTCAATTTTGGCTTAAAACTCTAAAAGCCACTGATAAAACAGTATCAAAAATTAAGTAGTAAATGCAAGAATAAACTACTTTAAGCTCTTGAATGCATCTCCTCCTCAGTCTACTCTAGTGCCAAATAAAGACATTTCTGCTTTGAAATCCTCTACCATAAGAATAGAAACAATGTCCCTTTTACAATTTTCTACTGCGGTATAAAAGTCAATTAGCAATTAAAAAAAGCAATCATGGATTTAGATTCTACAAATAAGCCAACAAATACAGAGAAAAAGCACATTAACATCAGGTTCACTATTTTCTGCAAAGACGAGATAATGAAAAACTCAAATTCAGGCTTGATGTCATCTTTGTGTAGCTAAAAATCCTTAAGGATTGTTGAAGTTGGTGACATTACCACAGCCTCCTCTTAAGACTGCAATGTGGAAACCTAGAGCACCACAGGGAATGTTTCTCTGTCTGCTCTGGGGTGCCCTGACCCCCAGGGGAGCACTGACTTTGACCCTCATTCA
>JAYDZK010000202.1:65905422-65919718 GCA_034509185.1 Euphonia xanthogaster
GTTGGTTTGACCAGTGTGGCTGGAGAGGCGACAATTTCATCCTCCAATCCATGGTCACTTTTGAAAGTCTATAAATATTGGAGTTTGGACATGAACTGCCCTCTTTTTACCTTGGACATCCCAGCTTGTGTGTGTCGTTCATTTCGTGTCCTATTGCGACAAGTATGGAAAACCAGATGGATCCTTGCAATGATGAGTGGTATGAAAATGCCCATGTACTAACCCCTCATAGTTCATTTTTCTAACTCCATCAGCTTCTCTTTTTTAATTAAGACTCCAGCTGCTACCCACCTGACGAATACCAGGGTATTTTTCTGTTATCAGCTTGTCCATGTCACTATCAAACACAATGTTGACATGGCTCTGGAGACGTATCCAGGCGTTGTACAGCTTATCTGCAATGCTCTGTCCTGGAATTGTTGTCAGCACAGAACGGTCCAGAGGTTCACTGTCCTCTCCTGTCTCCTGCAAAAACAGAAATTAGAAACTTGGACGTAACAAAAAAATCTTCTACTTACTAAGCTGAAGTTATGGTATTAATCACAGTATTAAATATAGCAAAAGAAACATTCACCATTATTTTGCACTGGTAGTCAGTCCATGTTAGGAATCACTGTAACTAGAAAATCCTATTCTTAGATAAAAATAATGTAAATCCAAGAGTTTTTATCACTTACATCATGTTGTTTTCAGTCTAAAAGCCACTAAACCAGTCACATCCAAAACTCATTGACCTCCTGTCAAATGTTTTAAGAACAGATCTCCATCTAGTGGCTACATTGTGAGTAACTACCAGTGGTTCCAAAATGTTTTACACTGCAGATGTAAAACAAGCTCCCTTGAAACTGAGCCCAGTGTCAAAGACCCCTCAATGACACAACTGATGA
This sequence comes from Euphonia xanthogaster, assembly GCA_034509185.1. Classification (NCBI taxonomy): domain Eukaryota; kingdom Metazoa; phylum Chordata; class Aves; order Passeriformes; family Fringillidae; genus Euphonia; species Euphonia xanthogaster. The sequence continues at coordinate 65,906,310 of JAYDZK010000202.1, forward strand.
ACAAATATGGAATGAGGCAAGCTGACATACACTATTATTTACACTATACAACTATGTGAACTGTCAGAAGCAGACAAATATTGTTACTAACTATATTATTTGTGAAGTTTTGTGTCCTACTTAGACATCAACTGTCAAAAAATAAACACAATCACAATTGGCTCCACTAGGCTTAGAAGCTGAAGTGTCTTTTTCCCCCCTCTTTTCATGTGTTGAGATGCTGGCAATGTTTAATAGTGAACTCTTTGTGCTGTACATATTTAATTCTCTAGAAACAAGAGCCCGTTATGTCTCCCATACAAAAATCCATGGCTAAGAGAATCTGAGCAACCTTGTTTGGCTTTTTCCCTCTGCACCAGGTAGAAAAGAGCAGAGGGAAAAAACCAAACAAGGTATGGACCATCTCCACCAGCAGATATTCCAACAGGCAAAAACTCTTACAGGAGCAGCTTAAACAGGAGCCTTCCTGAACTCAACCCACCCATCCAAAAAAAGCAAAGACAACCAGCAACTCTTACTGTTTGAATTTCTTCTGTGATCTTTATTGGCTGACACTGTTCTTTGGCCATGAAAACCAAGAGCTTCCTTATCAGTTGGGCATCTTTCATCACAGCCTGCAAGTTCACAGTCTGCCCGTTTGTGAACAGGCGATCCCCGAGGCGATTCACAGGACGATACCTACAGCAAATCAAAATCACTTCAGAAGATTAAAGCCACTCAAAGCAGCATGATAAACCTCAAACATCCTAAGCTAAATCTTCAGTGCATGGCAAATAATCCAAACTAACTGTGGGCATTTAAAAATTCATATATTCTACGGGGACAGTCAAAAAAGATGAATGATCCTTAACAAGAAATTCTATCAGTACCATGCAGTTATAATGTTCTATAAGAATTTAAAATACTAATACTAAAATAAATTTTTCCATAATTAGTATTTCAGTCTTCTAACGAGGTCACTTGAAGTTACAACAGAACTTATCAATTACTAATGTGATTTTTATTATTTAAACACTCCACTGACACTCAAGCAGACCAGTGTCTGTACTACAGGAGTTTGGATCTCCAACTCCTGCAAAGGATGCACAAAACCCTGTGATTTCTACAAGAATTTGGGGGGATAAATTTTACCTTGAAGGTGGAACCACAAGCAGATCTAGAAAAAACATGTCTGGACTGAATTCTGAACTCTCATGGGGATCCATCCCAGGGAAGAGATAACGCAGAAAGAAACCTAAAAAGATACAAAAGAAATATAAACTCATGCTCATTGTTATTGTTTGGAAATCCAAACCCCTAGATGCACTTGGTAAACCAAGCCAAAAGAATCTGCTAAGTTAACACTATTGAGCCTGTTTAAAATAAAAACATTCAGACACAGTTTAGAAAGAATTGCCACTCTTTTTTTTGTCACATATGTGTTATTTCAGAAACAACTTTGGACAGAAATATAGATTATAGCAAATGGAGAAAGCAAAACTAGAGGAAGAAAGGTTCCAGCAACTGACTGTGACTGATGCACAAAACTGCTTTGGTTTCTCCTGGCAAGTGCAGACAGATTCAGAGCACAGGCTACCCAAAAAAGAGGCTGATAAATCCATTCTCAGTCTTTAACCAGTGTAACTGTGGGGTGCAGCACCACAGGAAAATCACAGTCTCTGCAAACAACTGTTGTGATTTGTGGGGAGCCACAATTTGAGAACAAATGATCAAAGTGTTATAATAAATGATAAAATATAATAAATGATCAAAGTGTCCAGGTCTCTGCATTCACTGGCTGCCAGTCCTCCTGTCACAAAGGAGCCAGAAGCACCTAAGGCAAAAGGCAAATATTTGACAAGGAGTTCATACTGGAAGATTTGTAGATTTGTCCTGTAAGTGGTATAGAAAATAAAGTCATGTTGCTCTTCACAAGCATTACCTTCATTCTTCCACAGAGCCAGGATGTATTCCTTGGCAGTCATTGGTGTCAGGTATCCTCTCTTCCCTAACTGGCTTTCATCAATACCTGAAAAGTAAAAAATAAAATTAAAATAAAATATTTATTAAAAAAAAAATCTCAAGACATTACTCTGAAAGGTTTTGTTGTTTGTTTTTTTTTTTTTTTTCTTACAGTGGTGCTTCCAGCTCAGAAAAGGAATGGAAATACAAAATATACATACAAAATATACTGGCTGACATCTACATCAAAGTGATCATTTAAATGTTTGCTTTGGGAATACGAAATTAAGTAAAAATGAAACCATCTCTGTGACTAGTAGATAAGAATATAAGTGAAAGAATAAAACTCCACTCTAACATCTGAAGTTTATGCTTTTTTCGACTTATAGTGAGCGGAAATCTTTCCTGAAATGATCTCATCCCCTGACCAAAACACAAATCAAGTCTCAGCCTGCAGCTGGGGAAGTTTTCAGGGGGGTTCAGGTACCACCAGGGAGGTCTCAAGGTTCCCATGAAATACTCAACTGAAGGAGACAAAAGCACCATCCCTATTATAGGTGAAAGTCTGGGCTACCTCTGCTTTGGAGAGGAAGGAAAACACATGGTTTTGCTACTAAAAAGCAAAAAGATCAATTATTTTCAAAACAAACCCAGAGATTTTAGCTCTCAATTTCCACAACTCAATGAAAAGAAATTCTCCCACAACCTCAGAAACTTTTCTATTCTTCTTCTGGCTTAGGTCCAGAAATGCAGACTTTTGCACACTTGGAGTTCAATTCTCCATTCACCTAGAAAACCTTTCCATCCCTCAAACAGAAATGCATCAATGCCAAGGTTAAAGGTACTCCCTTTTGGGAGTTAACCATGCACAATGTACCTAACTGTGTCATCCATCCCAGTTCAGAACACAGAATACTTCCCATTTTGCTTCTTCAGCCACAGCTCTAGAGATTTAATCTGGTATTTAAATCACAGAGTATCAAACAAAATAAACTCTCTGTGGAAACTTTTCCTAAGGGCTAAATAACACACAGAAATGTCTGCTTCAATTCTGTCTCATTGTGTAAAGGATCAAGAATATGAGAAGGAAAAGGAGATTTAAATTGGATCAAACAATAGGTTAATTAATCCTGGAAAGTGCCACCTACTTTATTTTTTGTCTTTTACTCTTTAAGATGAAATTCACTCACAAGAGTTAGGATTGTGACTTTTCTTTCTGAAGTTGGTTATCTTCCTCCTAATTTTACCTGTAGTTGCTGTTTAAAAAATACAGCAGAAAATCAACTACCTGCCAAAAGTTAAGCGCCCCAAAACCACCCTAAAGTTGACAAAAATTATGCTGTTGTACTTCTCTTCCTGACAGAGACACTTGAAGCTGCAAAAGCACAACAGGCTCTCAAACAGAAATGTAATGGAATTGGGCTCTCTCTGACTCCCAAGCTTACTGGTTTAGCTATAATCAGTATTTTTTATAAATGAGTTCCAAGTGCACAGTCACTGCTAAGAATCTGTGCCCTTTAAATGCAGGGAAAAAGTGCAAACATATTTGAGTAGAAGACAACTATTTCACCTGCTGTTCCATCCAGAATGCCTTCCTCTCCTGACTTATGGTGCACTGTAGAAGGATAGGTGACTGTCAGCTTGCTGTTGTGCTCCTTTCGCACCAGTGATCTCCTGGATCTTAAAGGGGAAAAAACCCAAACAGGACAGGCAGATAAAGCTTAATATAAACACAGCATTTAACTAGAAACCAGCTTCCTCATGTAGTTCAACTTACTTGCAGTTTGGGCATTTCTTTGAAGCCATGTGTGCTTTCCAGAACTGTGATACCAGTTTGTTTCTACACTCACAAACATTTTTGACCTGGTAAAGAAAAAAAAACCCCAGAACTTAAAAATAATGAGTATAATAAAACTAAATTAAAACATGTTATGTGGAGAATTCACTAAATGTTAAACAACTAACGTTACAACATGAACATTATCAGTACCAATGCACACACATCCATGTACTCATTAATTCATGCCTTGATCTGTAGTGCTCTTTCATCATCTTCCCATTTGCTGGAGGCACACATCCCTCAGTGCTCTCCATGCTCCTTTTTCAATTTATTCCATAAAGTCTTTAATTTTCAAGTCAGTACTGGAATTTAAAGCTTTTCTCTAATGATGATTTAAGTATAAAAATGACAAAACCCACTTCTTTTGACAGCTCGTGAATGTATGACTTACAAAGTGCTTAAGCTTAGTTTTAAAACAAGTGATCAAGGAATTAAAACTGGCTTATAAACAAATCTGCTAAATGATCTTAGATTATAAGTATCTTCTTCACTCACCTTTACTAATCATGCACATTAAACTACATTTAAATGGAAATCAGAATTCAATTACACAAGTCTTCCTAAAAATGGCACTGTAATTAATTCTGCAAGTTTGCCAGATGCATGAGTTCTCAAAATGTGCTCTGCAGCTCAAAACAGAGCATCAGACAGAGAAGTATCAACATCTGAAGGTGGTGTACTGACAGCAGCATCAGATTTTAATATGGTATTTACACCATCAAAACATGTAGACATTTCCCTGTTTTCCAGAAATTCAACAGTTACACTAATGGGAAATAAAATCCTTTTTAAGTTTAATTTCAGACATTTCCCTCAAAAAGCCCTCTAAACATAACACAGTTCAGAACTGGACAAAATCCAGCACCTACAAAGACAGGCTTTGTTCTGCACATCACTCTTTAAGAGGCTAAAGCCCAGGATCTCAGGAGAGGCACTGCCTGTACTCACATCTGAGCACCGATCTCTTATTTGGGAGCTTTGTAACATTTCCTGCACGTGGCAATTCAACTCTTAATTTCAAAATCCAGCACCTACACAAATCCTACACCTACGTGTTCTGCACATCACTCTTTTAAGAGGATAAAGCCCAGGATCTCAGGAGAGGCACTGCCTGTACTCACATTTGAGCACCGATCTCTTGTCCGAGAGCTTTGTAACATTTCCTGCACGTGGCGATTCAACTCCTCCTCAATCTCTGAGCCTGTTGCATCTGCACACTGCTCTACAAACTACAAGGAACACAAGAAGAGAAATTGGCAAGGAGTTTTATAGCTATGAGACCACAAAGTCCAAAAGGGACAGAGCATCACACAGTACTTGCCCTGTTCAGAATGATTTCGAGGTCGTGGACAGCGTGGAGCAGCCCCTTCTGCAGCACCTTCAGCTGGCTCAGCAGCAGGTGAACCACGGCTCGGGGACATGTCAGCATGTGGCAATTCAAACAGGACCCTCGGATCAGAAGGTACAGTTTCTGCCAAGGAAAGGGGAAGAAAAGGTTATCCTGGCAGATGTACTAGCTGGCACAGTAAGCAAGTAAATGCAATTGTTTGGATTTAAAGAGAGTGCTACTATGTCACCATCATATTTTCTGAAAAATCCCTCTGCCAGGATTTCTTCTCCTGGGAAGCTGAGAAGCCTCAGAGAAAAAGGAAAACAATAATTATCTCATGTGCTCTTGTGCTTTGCTGCTTTGGAATGTGGTTTGGAGAGTGTTTATCCAACAGGTGGATGTTTGATTGGTTTCATGTGAATCATTTTAACTTAATGACCAATCACAGTCAGGCTGTGTCAGACTCTGAGGAGAGGATCATGAGTTTTTCATTAGCATCTTGTTAAACCTTCTGTAAGTATCCTTTCTCTATTCTTTATTATAGTTTAGTACAGCATTCTGTAATATAATATAATATCATAAAATAATAAATTAGCCTTCTAAGAACATGGAGTCAGATTGATCTTTCCTCCCCATGATGGGGGACCCCAAAAATACCACACTACTATAATTGGGAAATTAGATTAATGGTTAATTTTAATCATAAAGAATTTGCTTGAAAAAAAATATTATTTCAACCAAATTCATATGCAAAGCATGATCTCTAGATAAACTCTCTGCAGGCTGTCTACTATTGATGCAGGGCAACCCCAAGGTAGGGAATAATGTGCATTGACTCCATGATTCAGAAGGCTGAACAATTGCTTTATTAAGCTATACTATACTACACTAATAATATACTAAATTACATACTAAAGAGACATTATACTAAAGAATACTAAAGAAAAACCTGTCACTGTCTGAGACAGTCAGGACACAGCTTTGAGCCAATTGGCCAAGGAATCAAAACAACCTTTACCAGTGTGCACTGAACAAATCACTTTGGGTGAACAATCTCCATAACACATTCCACAAGTGCAAATACAAGAGCAGTAAATAGAGATGAGAATTGTTTTCTCTTCTTCTCTGAGCTTCTCACTGCCTTCCCCAGGAAAGATCCTGGGAGAGAGTTGCACCTGCTGCTCTCTGTGAAGAGAGCTGTGGCCACAGCCCACATGACAGACACATGAAACGCTTGTGGTATCTACAGCAGCTCTGGGATCCAGGCTGCTCCTACCTGTAAGCTCCTGACAGCTCGCCCCACAGAGGAAAATGTGGAAGCCAAACCCCCACACTAGTAAAATGAAATATCCTGGTCTCAGTCCTACAAGATCCTTCACACAATCACGTTTTCCTCGAGGTCTGGGAAATTATCAGTGAGTTTTTTTATTTAACACAGCTCTGTGTTATTATTTAACAGAGTTCTCTCACTGCCCCTGTGGTCTGAAGGCTGGGAATTACTGCTGCAGGATTTTAATCCTTGGTCAACACAGTTATTTGACTCAAAGCTGAAACAAGGCCAAAAATGGGTACCTCATCTAACTTTGGTCACTTGAAAGTGAAGTTTTGGCTCTCAATTAGTAGCCTGTGCAAAAGGCAGCTACTGCAAATGGTGGGATCAGCACCTCAGGAGGAAAATTCATCCCAGGAAGAGTAGACAGCTGTTCATGTACAACAGTTGTTTAAAGGAAATTATAACTTTTACTGTGCCATTAATTTAATTAAAGCACGACATCCTGCAGTCAGTCACACACTTCAGGATGAATATCCCCCCTCACCTGCCTGTCAGCATTGAGTAAAACAACAGTTACAACAAAGTGCATACTTTCCAAAAGGCCTATTTGTATTGAACTGTTGTGACACAACAAAGCTTTTCTACTACATCTGCTGTTATTACACTTAAAAGAGAAAGCAGGTCTTGGCAACTTTACTGTTTCCAAGAACTGAAATGACAGAGAATCACAGAATAATGAGGTTGGAAAAGACCTCTGAGATCACCCAGTCCAACCGTATGCCCTCACAACTCAGCTAGACTATAGCACCAAGGGCCATGTCCAGGCTTTTTTTACACACATCCAGAGATGGTGATTCCACCACCTCCCTGGGAAGAGCATTCCAGTGCTTTGTTATTCTTTCAGTGAATTTTTTTTTCCTAATATCCAACCTATACCTTCCCTGTCGTAGCTGGAGACTGTGTCCTCTGGTTCTGTCAGTGCTGCCCGGTGGGAGAGACCAACCCCACCTGTCTCCAGCCTCCCTTCAGGACGGTGTCGAGAGCAACAAGGTCACCTCTCAGCCTCCTTTTCTCCAGGCTAAACAGCCCCAGCTCCTTCAAATGTTCCTCACAGTGTTTGTGTTCCCAGCCCCTCACCAGCCTTGTTGCCCTCCTCTGGACACGCTCAAGCATCTCAACATCCTCCCTAAACTGAGGGTCCAGAACTGGACACATGACAGCTGGGGCACCAGCACCCCTTTCCCCAGCAATAATTCAGTACATATATAATACATACATCGAAGAACAGGGGGTTGTAGACAGGCAGAGGCAGCTCTATGTGGCCGAAGTGTCCGGGGCAGTTGCTGAAGTTCTGCATGCAGGTGGCACACACTTCCCTGGAGTCCGGGGGTCCCAGGGCCAGGTCGTAGAGCCCGTTGACAGCCGGATTGCCCACATTGTCCAGGTACTGAGGGTTGGTTATGGGCTTCACACTCAGCTTCCTGAAACGAAACAGTGAAAATCAGCAGCAGGAAACAGGAATATGATACGCACTTGGATGGTACAACTAGCATGGGCGTTTAATAGTTGTGTGATCTTCTCAATTGATTAAAATATCTTTCTGAGAGCACTTTGAGAATGCAATGGGAAATTGTGTACTACTGATTTCATGAAACAATAAGCAAAATCATTCACATAACAGCACATATTTCTTTTACATGACTAGCCACTCTACTAAGAAATCACATAATTTTGTCAGTGTGTCCCCTCGAGCGGTGCGAGATTTTGTATAAAATTCGGCTGCCGCCATCCCGGCGGCTGGGCCACGGCCCAGGCGGACTACATGTCCCAGCATGCCGCGCGCCACAGTCCGCCGCAGCTCTTCAGCGCCTTGTCGCGGGGCACGCTGGGACTCGTAGTGCGCAGCAGCACCCGCACAGCTCGGGAAGCGCACACATGGAGCCTCACCTGATCTCCTCGGCCGTGTACATCCCGAAGGACACCCCAACCAGCCGCCGCCACGGCACCACTTTAGGCGGCCTCATGGCGAACGAGCAACTCTTTCCCAGCCGATAGCTGCTCCCGCTCTCCCGCTGGAAGCGCCGCGCCACGGGCAGCACCACGCGTTCCCGGCCGCGGGGGGGCGGGGCCGGGCGGTACCACTGCCGCGGAGGGGCGGTACCGGCGTCGCCCCTGCTGGCGGAGTGGTGCCGCCCGCCTTCCCAGAGGCCAGCGCGGGGGCCATGGCGGCGCGGCGGGTCGGGGCCGGCTGCTGGCAGCGGGCGCTGTGGCTGGGCCGGCGGTGCCGCCTCCCGGGCGGGCGGGAGAGCTACCGGTGAGGGACCGCCGGGAGGGACGGGACGGGTGGCGGCGACAGCGGCACTTGGGAGCAATCGACGAACGGGCGGTGCCGGGTGTGTGGGGAATGAGGCGGGAAAGGCTGCGCAGGCGCAGTGCGCGGTGGCTCGGCGTGGTCGGGGCGGTGTGGCGGGAGGGAGCGCCTTTTGTGGGGGTTTTATCGGCTTTTGAACGCCTTTCCCGGGGTCTTCCCTGGTTGGAGGCGGCTCGGAGCCTCCCCGGGAGAGAGGGCATTTAAGGGATTCCTAGAGCTGAGTCTCACGAAAAAGCGGATGAGCGCTTCGCTGCGGAGGCTGAGGAAGCTGGGGCTGTTGAGCCTAGAGAAGGGAAATTTGCGTATAGACCCCAAAACTGTTCCGGTATTTGAAGGGGGCCTGCCAAGAATTCAGAGAGGGACATCTGGTCAGGAATTGTAGTGATAGGAGTAACAATGAATAATGAGTCCAGATCGAAAAAGGAGAAGTTAAGATTAGATATTGGGAAGAAATTTTTTATCGTAGGAGTGATGAGGCACTGTCACAGATTGCTCCGAGAAGTTGTGGATGCCCCAACCCTGTCAGTGTTCGAGGGCAGATTGGATGGAGCAGCCTGGTCTGTGGAAGGTGTCCCTACCCAGCAGAGGGGGAACAAGATCTTACAGGTCCCTTCCAGCACCTTAACACTCCATGACTCTATGCAATGGTTTTGTTTAGGGGCTGTGCCAAATGAAAAGGTCCCACTTCACTGGGTAATCGTTACTCATTTTTGGGATGGCAAAATCATACTTAATCAGTTTCTGAGACTTCCCAGGGGCAGCTGGAATTGTGCAGTGCCACATTAAAGCACAGAGGTGTGACTGCACCTGAACAGCCTCTGCCTCAGGGTCAAGGTCGGTGTGGAGGCACTGAAGGTCAGGGTTGCAGTAAAGCTTTCCTGTCAGGTTGCTTCATGAGCAAAAAGAGTACAAGCATTTTAACATAAGCCTTAGTTTGTATTTAAAGCAGTAAAATGTCAACAGTGGTGAGCAAGACTTGAAGCAGTGAGCACAAAGCAGCTGCTTTGTGGTACTCAGCAAAGTCAGTCCATGTGTGTGCTACAGCTGTAGTTTTGTGAGGAGCTTCTGCACCTCTGTTGAGACATCTGGGCATCTGCAACTCACCAGGGCTAATTCACTTGCATCATTACTCTGGGTTTTCTCCTTCTGTGAACACTGCTCGCGTCTAAAATTGTTTGGGTTTTTTTTAAGTGCTGTTTTCAGCATGATCCTGTCTCTAAACATAAGAAGTCTTTTCTGATTTATGTTTGTGATTTTAAGGTGCAGTAGTTTGTGAAAATTACTTTAATAATATTATACCCCAATATTAAGTAATCACAGATTTTTTTGTAGTAAAATTTTTCATGTACAACCTCTTTTCTCTTGAAATGAGGGCCTTAAGAGAAGCATCAAATATAACTGTTATGGTAATAATTTGGAGTTAATAACAGTGCAACATTGCCAGTTACTCTAATGCACTCCAGTTCCCTCTAATGTTTCAGTTAATTCTAACCTGTAATATAGAATTTCATTATTCTACTTTTGCTGTATTGCTGGGACTGCCATAAATCCAAACCCCTGGTTGTTTATAGGAGCTCTTCAAGTAGTCCAGCTCTTGGGAAGACTGTGGACAATTCACAAGGTAAGATGGCTTTGTTACTGGTTTCTTGCATGTGTTCTTTGATCTCCAAAGAATACAGTGTGTCAGGAGATAAAGGTGATCTAAACACCCTCTTTGCTCTCCTTGGATTTTCTTTCTCCCTGTCTTCATTGTGCATAAGTTTCCTGGATTGACTGGATTCCTTACCTCATCACCAATTAGCTCCATGCTCCAAGAGCATGAACTGAGTTGTGCAGCTCCATGAGCCTATGTTAGACTGTGGTTTTAAAATCCTTATTTTAGTACTTTCAGCTGGATTAGCTTAACTCATCAATTCTTGTAGAATATAGAATTGCTCTGAGTTGGTGGAGTGCAGCTCTTAACCCAGTGCTGCCAAAGCACCTCTCCCTAAGTGCCACACCAACATTCTTAAATCCCTCCAGGGATGGTGACTCCACCACTCCCCTGTTCCAGTGCTTGACAAGCCTTTCAGTGAAGAAATTTTTTCCCAATACCCAATCCAAACTACCTGGTGCAACTTGAGGCCATTTGCACTTGTCCTATCACTTGGGAGAGGGATTGACCCCACTTTGCTACAACTTATGGGGTCAAAATTTTCTTTGGGCATCTCTTTGTTTCTAATGACCATTTTAATATTGTTTCTCACAGTAGCTCAAGAAGAAATTGTGCTTCCGCGAAAGAAAACATGGTGAGTGTTTACTTTTGGAATCTTCACTTGGAAAAAAAAAAATCAGTGTTAGACAGTTAAATGTAGTCTGTCCACCAAAACTGAAAAAGAAAATTGAAGTTCCTGTATTCCTTGATGCAATGTCCCACTAGGGGTTTTCCTGCTGATTTGGAGATCTGTGAATATTCTTGATTCTTACTCTCTCTGCAGATTATGCACACTGCACTCCTGACATTTCTTTTAAAAGCACTTACAACAACTGCATTTTTAAGCATGGTTCTCTTTGTAAAACATTGCATTTGCTGAAGATCTGTAAACTCAAGTTCATTTGGCTGTTTGCATGTGAATGTGTTTCTTCAGCAAAATAAAACTTGATTGTTGATAACTGGCTGAATAAATTCTTAGAAACCACACAGCTGAACAAAACCTATTTTGTTGGGAGCACTTAAGATGGAATTGCATGACTGTACAGCAAAAATTAAGTTTATGGTCAAATGGTGTCAGCATGTAAACCTAAAGTAAGGCCACCTTCACCTAAACACTTTCACTGGCCTTTCCTTGTTTGCTTGAAACAACCAAAGTTTTAAGGTTCCACAGGCACAGGAGTCCTAAGTTACTTGGTTTTGGTTAGGTTTATTTCTTCTTGCAAAGACATGTCTTGTATACTGACTTAATATATGACTTAATGTATTTATCCCTTGGAGATGCTCTGGGAGCACCATTCCAAGGAATTATTTTTCTGTCTCTTTCCTATGATCTTTCTTTGATAATGTATTATAAGGGCAGGAGTAATAGCTGTACTCTTCTGGTTATTACTCTTCAGTAATAGCTGATGCTCTTCTGGTTTTCCTCAAAATCTTTCTTTTCCTGGGGTTGTTTAAGAAGTGAGACCATTTTTGCATTTTCTCTTTCTTTGTGAGAAGTGCTGTTTTCTCAGTGCAGCAGAAACATTATTTCCTAGAGCTGAAAATCCTTGTGGGTTAGGATAATCCTGTGCTTGTTCTCCAAACAATGTAATGCACAACATTCAAAGTCCGCAGCTGAGAATTAATCCAACTCCTTTGTGCTTAGGGATAAGCTCGCCGTGCTCCAGACCTTGGCTTCTACTGTCAACAGGGTGAGTGGTTCTGTGGGCCATGGAGGTGGGTCAGGGTGTCCATTCTGTGCAACACCCTTCTGCTCAGGAAGCCATTTATTTCTACTTTGGCCATAAATGAGAGATGAGACTCTCACATCAGGGTTTTCCCTTTGGCTCAGGGTGTTTTGCTGTGTCTTTAAAGCCTCATTCATGTGCTAAGAGAGAGCTGCAGTTACCAGAGAAAGCTGCAGTGCTTTGGTAAAGCTTTCACTAACACAGGGAGCGAGTTCCTTCACCAGTTCAGCTTCCCAATCCAGAATGTCCTTCCCAGTCTCAGTCCTTAAAAAGTGCAATGAGTGTTTGCTCTTGCTGGGCAAAACCTGGAAATGCTGTGATGCTGTTCTTAAATCCCATCTAACTTGAATTCTGGGAATTGAATCAAAACTTGCCAAGTCCCATCAGCTTCCCAAGACTGTTACATTTGGGGTGCTACTTTGGAGGGCACTTACTGCTTGGTATATTATAGGCAGGACCCTTTTGTCACCATATTAGCCTGCAAGTGTGTGTGTAAAGTGGCAATATTTTTTAAGTTATTTCCAAACAGGCTAAGCCTTTTTGAAGAGGAGGAGCTTCTGTAAAATGTGCACTAGGGATGGTTATGATGGAAGAATTCCTTATGCCTTAAATTCAATGAGGCAGTGTGTTGTGGCTGTGTGCACATAACTATAAACTTCTCATTGCTGGGCTCTTCTTTCTACAGGATCCTACTGCTGCACATTACATGTTCCAGGATGACCCATTCCTGATGCCAAGAAATGCAGCTAATTCTGTAGGTATTTCCTTTCACATCCTTGATAACTTCCCTCCTGCCTTTGGCTAAGCTGTGAATACTCCTACCTAATTGAAGCCTGGTTTTGATTACAAAAGAAAGTGAGGTATCAGATTGCTTTCAGAATTTTCTCTCTAAAATGAGATGGTTTTGAGCTTGAGGTAGTAGTGCAGCATTTCAGATGTCTGAACTGTGTCCCTTGACTAAGTAACAAGGAAGTAGAATACAATGGCATTTAAAGAATAGAGATTCTTATACTGGCATGAATACCAGAGTGTTTGTCTGAAATATTGTCCCTGGGATTCTAGTAAGTTGAAAATTAGGCATGAGTTTAATTTGATCCCATCAGAATGTTCATTGATAAATATAATGTTTCTTCTAATTCTCAGCCTTGTAATTTGTGTGTTTCTCCATCTTGTTCTGTCTCATTTCTATGCAGCGTCTGTATTCCTTGTCAAAGGAGTCTGGGAGAAATGCTGC
>JAYDZK010000202.1:65919818-65953362 GCA_034509185.1 Euphonia xanthogaster
CGACGCTCTTCCGATCTAAAATACATCATAAGGAATTTTCCTCAGTATTTTGACAAGACTTTTTCAGAGCCCAACATACCAGTAAGCTTTTTGCTCTTTATTCTCATTGTATTTGTGCTTTGTCACTGAAATCTACTGTTGGACTGGTCCAAAACTAAGATGAAAAGATTAAAACTTTTAAACTGTTTTGCAGACAGTATGAATGCAGTACTGTATTTCCATTATGTTTTTGTAGTGGACATTTTTCCTTGGGAATTCAGTATCATATCAGGTTCTTGAGATAAAAGTAAGAAAAGCAGTGTTTTTTAGGTGTTGCTTCCTGGCCCAAAGTGAGGGATGAGGATGTGTGTGGTCCTTCATCACCAAATGACTGCTCTTAGGCTGCAGGCAGTGTATTGGGCAAAGAGTAAGGATACGTAGAGAAGGTTTGAACTTGTGACCAGCTTCCACTGTTTGCTTTTAGTGCCTGATGCCTGAGACCCTCACCCCTCAGACTGAAGGAGTGAGTGAGGAAGCTCTGAGGGAACGCATCCATCTCAGAATGGTGAAGGAGTCTGTGGACATGTTTGATCAGCTTCTACAGGCAGGTATGTCTACCTGCCAGGTGCTGTGGTGGAGCTCTACTTAAATTGTGCCAAAAATACTTCAGTAGCAGCCACAGGCTATGGAGACAGTTTTGTGACTCTGTTGCTTCTTTCACAACTGACTCTGGTCCGGTGAAGTGGAATATCTAGAATTCCTGGAGAATCTTAGCCACTGCTTGTCTGACATGTCACTTTGGTGATAAGGAGAACAATTGGCTTCTTAAAGAGGAAGCAGGTTAAATTTGTTGATTTTGAATGTTCATTGAAAGTGAAACATGCAGAGTGCTCTTCACAGCAGGGTGTATCCTAGAAAGAGTTATGAAAAGCACTAGAAATTTCAGATGCTCCCTTGGGCTTGTGCTGCTTCACAGTTCTGGCTGACAGCTGTCACTTCCTTCTACTTGATCAGGAAAACTCTACCCTTTCAGTGGCTTCAGTAGAAAAACATACTCTAGTTCAGTGTTAAAATTGTTTCCTGTGATGACTGGGTTTGTGGCAGTACTGGTCACATAGCAGGGTTAGGGACTTGCTAGAGAATGTCTTTGTGTTGGAAGAGAGCAAAGAGGGGGGTCAGAGGTTTTCTATATGGCTGTAGAATGGGGAGCTCTTTGCTTTCTCTGACTGTCCTAAATTCTCATTTTTTAAAGGTACCCCTGTGTCTCTGGAGACCACAAACAGCCTTTTAGATTTGCTATGCTTCTACGGAGATGGTGAACCTACTCCTGAAAAAGAGCAGGAAGAAAAAGAAGGTTTGGAAGAACCAGGGGTAAGGAAAACTTGTTGATCTGTATTTATTTATTTCATACATAATGGAAGTATATCAAGGTGACATCAAGATTTTTGTACTGTCTGCTTGGGAGATGCCATGAGATGGATCAGATGCAGTCAACATTCCCAGGAGATATTTCTGTTACAAAAATCCATGACTGACCTAGTAGCAACAGTAGTTTATGTAAAGCTGTTTATATGTTTAATAATATAAACATTATTCTCAATCTGGCTGTTGCTTTCTGAATGTTATGATAGAAATTTTTCTTATATAACCCATTAAAAAACACCTTTGGTCCATGTTGCTGAACTTCAGTATTGTTAGCAAGTCATGTCATTTGGTATTAAATCAGAATTTACCTCTGAGAAACTTCTTTCTGCAAAAATCTCTCCAGGTGGATGCTTCCGAACAGAAAGGTCCAAAGAGACAATTTCAAAGAGGTTCACAGTCATCTGGCCCCAGCTGGAGGTATAGAAAATGTTGCCTATATTCCCATATTCCATGGGTTGTGCACTTTTATTGTTGTTATAGAACAGACTTAAGTCTTTCAGCAGCCCATACTCATAGATGTTACTTATTAAATAAACCTGTGTTTGCTGATCCTTTAAAGTGCTCATGGAAATCTGGAATGTGATTGTAGAATAGTTTCAAGTATGCCAAGTGTGATATGTGAATGTCAGTCTTTGGGGGTACAGTCCATATTTTGTTATGCATGTTGAATCCTTCTTCTAAGAGGATCTTTTATTTGGTTCTTTAACATTTATCTTGTTCACTGGTTCTAGGGAGAACAACCATGCTGAAAGGATATTTAAGATAATGCCAGAGAGGAATGCACACTCCTATTGCACAATGATCCGTGGGATGGTGAAGGTAAAGTCATTCTTCAGTGCTGGGGATTTTTTCAGCTTTTGAAATCTCACATAGTCAGAGATGTTTTATTTTTGTTTTTGCAGCACGGGGCTTATTCTAAAGCTTATGACATGTACATAGACTTGCTGAATGAAAGGCACAAGGGTGAGTCTCTCCTGGCTGTGCTTTGTGGTGTCCTGAGTAGGGGAAGCCCCTGTTGGGCACAGAGTGTTTGTTCATGGCAGTGATGATTGGCGCAGGGGTACGGACCTCAGCTGGATCATGGGAGCTGAATGCAAACTGGGAATTCCAGTGCAGCTGGCGTGTGGCTGGCTCACTGGAGGCAGGTTTGCATGAGACTTTGCCAGAAACTGAGCCATGCTAGAACAAACTGTTTCCTGTAGGCTATGAATTGTCAGTTAAAATGAATTATCTTACATTTTCCAGCTGATGTGCACACCTTCAATGCACTGATCAGAGCAGTCCCATATCTAAAGGAGAAGTTCGTAGAAAGATGGGAATTAGCCAAGGTAAGGAGGGTAGAGCACAAGAGGTGGTGAAGTGGTAAGAGTGGGCTCTTTTACTAATAAGAGTCTGCCTTATTAGTAAAATTTTGCAGTTGTTGGAAGACCAAAAGCAAGAACTTTGTCCCCAGATACTAATATCTGCTGTAAAGAAAGTACAGTAGTTTAAACAGAAAAGATAACTATGGAGGAATGGCAAATGTGAAAAATCCAGCCTTGCCTTTGCAGAGTGATTTGCCTTATGGGAACATACCTGATCCAGGAACTGCCTGGACAGAAAGTAATTGGGGAAATTATTTCTGGGAGATAAAATAAATGAACAATTTTAGATTAAAACTCTGAATTTTAATTCATGGTGTTGTGACAGAAATGGAATTTTGAGTTTTAATGACACATCAGTAAGGAAAAATATTATGTAACTATAAAAGTTTTCCATTATGTTCTAGAGACAATTCTCCAGGATTTATTCTGATGTAATGTAGCCTTGGGTTTTGGTCATTAAAAATTAGGTAGTACTGATTAAATAATCAGTTAAAGCAGAGTAGTTCACTTGAAGGGGGTGAGAAGGCTTAGGTTGAGGAAATGTATGTATAACCCACCTGAAAGCTGAACTGTGATCCATAACATGTGAAGTATTAAGGATTTGGGAATTTTGTTTTAAGGACTTCCTGACTCACATGGCTCAACAGAAAGTGCAACCAACTCTGCTAACGTTTAATTCTGTACTGAAGAGCCTGAGAAGATGTGGTGGTGTGGGCAGAACTATGTCTTTATTTGTATTAAAGGAAATGGAAGCACTTGATATAGGTAAGAGAACCAGAGTATTTATTATATGCAGTGATTATGATATTCCAGTGCCTCCTCCAGAACACAGGAGTTCAGCACCACACAGCATGGTGGTCATTCCCTGACTCCAGGGGAGGTGTACTTCCCAAGCCTCCTAAGCCAGTTCAGGTCTATGGATCTACATCTCTACAGAAAAAAGCTTTTCATCTAGATGATGATTTTTTTCTTCCAAATAGGTATTGCAGAAACAGAGAATATCTGCAGAATTGATTTGATGTCCTGTAGGCTGTGCTTTGTCCCCATAACATGCTTGTTGATAGGCTAAAGATCACATTCATGAGGAAGAGCAAAACTAGCTGTGAAGTATATCTGATTTTAATTTAGAGCAGGGGAGCTTGGCTGCTCCCCCATAGAAATAGGATGCCCCAACTGGTGGTCCAGTGTTGGATATCACCTCTCCCAGGCGTGTGTAGCGAGCTCTGGTGCAGCATTAGGGTGGGTGGGGAGAGATATTAGTAAATTTATGCGTGCTGCCTGACTGGAGGAGCAGACTGTGAGTTGGAGCAGTGGCACAAAGCTCACCAGGAGTGTCGCAGTGACTGCAGTGTTTTTGCTTTCCAGAGCCCAGCCTTGCATCCTATGATCATCTGCTCTCCGTGTATTACAGAGGCGGTACGTGCACCATCGGCTTGGCCACGAACGTGCCTCGTGCCTCGTGTAGCAGCTGCTCTGATGCTTTTCACATGTGATGGGTGAAAGGAGTTCACTTATGGATTGAAAGACATCCTTTAATGGGTGTGATCTTAGTGTTCCCTGTGCTGCCTGATTCTGCTTGGGTGAAAAAAAAGGAGTAAATGTACCTCATACAGGGAGTAAATGCTACTCAGTCACTGTGGAGGCTGGGTCTGACCACAGTGTGTGATTTCATATTGTGCCACTCACAGGGAGTTTGTTTTCCTGCAACAGTTCTTCTGTGCATTAGAGTTGTCATGAAAAACAGCTGTGTTAGAAGACAGGAACCCAACTGTTTAGGATCCCATGCCCACAGACTTTTGGCTATAGGAAGAGAGTGGGCAAAGTAGCCATAACTGCAGTCCTTGTGTTTAATGAAATGTAAAGGAATTGCTCTGGAGTCTCTCTAGGTTTGGTTCTGGAGTTTGGGGGTTTGGTTAGTTTTGGTTTTGCTTTTCCCCCTTTTAAATTTTTGTTTATTTATATATAACTATAAAGTATATTTATATAATATACTTTAAAAGTATATTATATAAAGTATAAATACTTTGCTTTTTCTAGTGCAACCTTCTAACAAACTTCCAGGCCTGTTTGATTCCTTGCTAGAAAGCACTTCTGTCTTTCTGAATCTGCTCTCCTGATGTGGAAATCTGGCAATAGCAGGGCAAATTTTAGAGCAAATTCAATTGCAGCTGGTGTGGAGCACCATGGAAGTTACCTTTGTTTAAAATGATGTTGCTTGTTCCCAATTTCATATTGTATTTACAGACTGATACTCTTCACAAGAAAGTGCTTGGCACAACTGAGATGTGATGTTGTTTGTCTCTTTGTCCCACAGTTGATGCTCAGTCATCAGACATCATCTCTGAGGTGTTAAATGAGATTGAAAAGCGAAGTTTCACTGCTCAAGACCCTGATGATGGTAAGGATTTCAAGCTTGAGTGAAAATGTCAGGTAGTTTTACTAGACTAGGATAAATACATGCAGCTTGCTTCTCTCAGTCCCTGCTGATATTTCTGGAGACAAAGGGCAAATTCCAGTGTTGAGAATTGTGCTGTGTATTGCTGCACTGGCTTCTGTGTGAAGGTAGGTGTGTAGCTTGTGTGAGTGAGCATTTTAAGTCCATGTGATAAAAAATCCTAGGGTTATTTACAAGAGCAGTTTTACGAGGAGCAGTTTGATGAAATGATGCACATCAGGTGAATGGCAGGTTTTTGTTGCAAGTGTGGTGTGAGTTTTCCTATTTTAGTTCTTCCTAATCCTGTTCAGAAAATTTCATGAAATAAAACTTCTTGGGAGACTGGAGTGTGGGTCTGTAGGAGGGGAATATCCTGAACTTCCCATGTGTTACTGGCTCTTTCTGCCACCTGTATGTCCACAGCTTTGCCCTGGAAGTTCATAAACCCTGGAAGTTCATAAACCTGTAGATTTGGAGGCAGATGCAGCTTCCATCTGAAGATGGGTTTGGCAAAGAAAGGTCTCCAGACAATGTGGTGTTAATGGAGTGTTGAAAGCCACTCTTCATCAGCTTCCCTTTGTCTTTGGGAGGATTCCTGGAAATAGTCAGGATGTTGTACCCCTCCTTCCTTTGCTTCTGTCCTGCTAGATGTGTTAAACTGTTTCTTTCTGTGCTCTGAGTTGTTGCTAGAAGAGTATAAAAATCCCCACCCAACTCATGCCATGCCAAAGACTACCAAGAAAGCGAAGAGCTCTGCTGTATTGTCAATCTGAGCTGCAGACCGAGTTTCTAATTGAACATACCTCACCCATCCTTTGGGAGGGTGGGTTAATGAGCTGGTTTGTCTGTGTCCTTGGAAGCTTGAAGTTAACAGACTTTTGTTTGCTCCCTTTCAGCCAACTTCTTTAACACCGCCATGCAAGTGGTAAGTGCCTCTTCCTTGCCATCAGAATTCCTTTGAGCCCCTCCAGCTGTTGGAGAATTGCTTGTGAGTTTACATCGTGTCACACAAGGTTTAGCTTTCAGTGTCTCCCATTTTCATCTGTGGTCATCACCTCCTCCTTTCTGACATAATTCTGCAGTTCTTTGCTTGACCTCTCCCTAATTGGTAATTTGCATGCCTGTGATATGTGCAGGTACCTCTGTGACTCTTGTGAGTTACATTTGGTAACAGCTTCCAAATCTGACTGGTTTATTGCAGTGCTGTGACCTCAAGGATATCAAGCTTGCCTATCAGTTAAATAAGGCCCTGGAGAAGGGAGACAACTGGAAATTCTTGGATGTGGATCGGTCAAATGGCTACTGGTGAGTGAAGTGGAGGTTCTAGGTTCTATTCAGCATCTTGTCTGGTATTATCAGCTTCAATACAAACTAGAATTCAGACACTGAGCACCAGCTGATTATTGTATGTCCAGTTTGGGAATTAGATCCTTCATAAGAGCAGTGATTGTTTAGGATTTATTTTCAGTTTGTGGCCTGTGAACTGAAATCCAGTGTCTTGGAGCATCAGTTTATCTCAACACCCACCCAACAACTAGAACAACCAGTTGTGGGCTCTACCATTTTGTTGTGTACCCTGGATGGCAGCTTTGGAGGTAACACCAAAACAGCATCATTTCTTTGTGTAGGGATGTTTTCCTAGTCAGTGCACTGGATCAAGGACTCAGGCTTGTCTTGTGAACTCGCATAAGTAACAAAGTTAATTTAGTTCAGTTTATATCCAAAAGTTGCATTTGAGACAGATTTGGCTACCTTAAAACTGGCATCAGGCAGAAAGATTGCTTTTTCAATATATTTTAAAACAGACTGGTCTGATTAGTTCTGCCAATAATCTGGTGTCAGCATTAAGCTGTTGTAAGAAACACTGCTGCTCTTCTGATTGCATGGAGTGTGGCAGCCAGTGAAATGTCCTTGATGTGCAATACAAATCTGATCAGCACACCATCATTTGCTGGTACTTTCATAGTTTGCTTGATCTAATCATCACTGAATTAGGATGTTTTTTTCTCTCTAGGTCAAAATTCTTCTCATTGTTGTGCATGATGGAACAAATTGAGGTGGTGTTGAAGTGGTACAAAGAAATGTCATCTTCAGTAAGTGTGCACCATGGTAGGAGCTGCAGCTTTTCCATGGAGAAATGGAGCAGTCACAGGTGACTGAAATGATTCTCTTCCTTCATCAGCTCTTCTATCCATCTCCTAAAAATATATTGGACCTCCTTCAAGCACTGGATGCAGCCAACCAGTTGGAAGTGATCCCTTCAGTCTGGGAAGGTCAGTGATGGCCACATGGCTTCATAGGCAGTTTGTCTGACAAATGCCAGGAGCGGTGCAAAGTTGGAGCTAGTTTGGAAACTTCCCATTGCTTGGAGTAGCCATGATAAGGTGCCCAGCTTGCCTGTGGTATTGAATCACCTGGACCTTCTGCAGATCCTTGGTTAAGATTTCATCTAGCCCCCCAAAAAATAAAAATAATATGAGTCACTCCTTAATCCTCAGCAGATGGTGGTGGTGGGTTCTGGCTGTGGGGGGTTGTGGGCCTCACTGTCCAGCAGCAGTTCAGGTCCCTGTTCCCCCTGAGGGCTGGTAATTGATGTTACAGACAGTGCTCTGTGTGATGTTCCCTCCCTGATCTGTGACAGGGTTATCACCACTGACAGCCTGGTCAGTGCAGGGGACCTTGAGGGCCATTATCAAGGGGAGTAGTTGGGCTGTCACCCAGAAATCTTGAGACCAGCAGGGAAGGTTAGAAGAAATCAGATTAGTTCATGTATTTGGTGCACAGGATCTGATAATGAGGGGAAAGAAAGGGAACTAAATGTGGCCTGCTCAGTCACAGAGAATGGTTCTGCCTTGTTAAATTGTGCTGACCATATTGCCAGGATTTGGGAACAGGGGTACTGGTCACACCTACCAACTACTGCCTCTCTCTAAACAGATGTGAAACAGCTGGGGTTTAGCAGGAGACAAGACCTGTTGGAGGAGTTCTTGTCTTTGATGAGCAGGGACCAGCACCCCAGTGAGGTAAGGAAGCTGATAACACTCAGGAGCAGCCACTTGCTGGCTCCTCCCCTGTGAGATGGTGGAGGGAACTGGGACAGTAAAAGGGCAGAGCCCATTTCCCATCAAAGGCAGGTGTTCAGCCATCCCTAGGAAAGCCAGGCTCCTGGAAAGCTCATGTATCACAGTTACTTGGGAACTCAAACACCATCACTCGAAATGTATCCCCCATTCCTCCTTTCCCCAGCTTTATCTGCTGAGCATGACATCCTGTGGTCTGAAATATCCCTTGGGCATTTAGGGCCAGCTGTCCCAGAGGTGTCCCCTCCCAACTCCTTGTTGTGCCACACACCTTGTGCACCCCCAGCCCACTCCCTGGTGGGGGAGCTTTGATGCTCTTTAAGCACTGCCCAGCAATAACAAAAATATCCCTGTGTTACCAACATATTTCCCATCTTAAATACAAAACACAGCCCACAGGATCCCTCCTTACCAGGGTTTGGAGAAGTAATGCAGCCCAACCAGCCATATCTATGGGGAAGCACATGGCAGAATCCAGGGATTTTTGCCAAGGATTTCATTGCAGTAGTTGCTTTCTCAAGCTGAAGGGTGTTGAAGGTGAATACAGCTGTCCCTGCAAAGCCACCTTGGAGCTTGCCTAGTGGGGACAGCTGTCCTGACAGCAGTGACAGATTTGTCCCCCAGTGTAACAACTGTTAATTCACAAATGTAAACCACATACAGAGCAAACCTACAGGAGCTGCAGGAGAAATTGCCCTGAAAAGCTTCTGTTAATTTCAGAAGTTTTGTTCTTCACAGCACAATGTTTTCACAGATTCAGCTGGCATTTGCCAAGTGTGCTGAAGAAATCAAAGCTGTCCATGAGCCTGCTGGGCCGGGGCAGGTCCCTCTGGAGTGGACAGGGAGTGCTCTGGGCCATGTCGTGGTGCTGTTTTCCAGGGTTGGGAGAACCCAGGATGCCTGGTACGTGTGGGCTCTCTGAGCTCTAGGCTTGCTGACACTGCAACTCAAGGCTTAATCACAAAAAGCAAAAACTAATGACCTATGTCTTGGAATGCCAGTGCAGACAAAGGGAGGGGATAAAGCCTGCAGGGAGTGTGATAGGTTTTTTCCCTTGTTATTGTTTCTTCTTGACACCAAGTTACAGTTGTCTGTCTTAAAAATGGTTTAGAAACTGATGTAGTATCTGGTGTAGAGCTTTGTACAGCTGTTTATGGCAAGGTGTGGTCTGACAATCACTTCCTTGAGCACTGCTGAGTGCCAACAACTTGCCATTTTTGATTTTTAGAACTCTTTGGAATTCAAACTGATAAAGTGATGAATTAGTTTAATAATTTTTTAATTAGCAGCAGTACTAATTAAAACTCTAAATAGGCTATTTTTGGAACTCTGATAGGTAGAATTTACTGTCCTCCATGCTCTAAACAGGTTAAAATATCTAGCCTCTGATTTAAGGTTTTGATCTATTTTCTGTTAAATACAGATGTTCAGTGTACAGTGATTCATTTGAAACAAAGAAGTAGCAACAAAGGAGTCTTTAAAATACTAAAAATATGTAGTAATTTAAAATTGCCACCAGCTACACTTACCATTTTCTGCAGAGTTTAAGATACTTTGTGTTAAACTAACCAGTGAAGTTAGCTGGTACAGATTGCATTTGCAAGGATACAGCATGAGATCCATGGGGAAAGATTGTTTCATGAATTTGAGCTTACCTGTGTTTCAGTGGAGGCTCATCCAAGAGGTTGAATATCTGTCTGCTCCTGTTATGTGTGGTTTTAAAATTATTCTTTTGTTTTCTTTTGAACAGGAACATGATGGAGCATTTCCAAAAAATCAATAGGATTCCCACGTAAGTATTTTTAGGTTCTTCAGTTACTGAGCCTCCCCTTTAGCTGAGATCCTGAATTTCTGTTCAGGGATGAAGGAATAGTTTGGTATGGAAGGGACTTTTAAAGGTCAGGTAGTCCAATCTCCAGTTGTAACTGATAGTAGTGGTCCATTTATTTCCAGAACACGAATGTATGTCTGTCCATGTCTGTCCCTGTGAGCATGGCTTTTTGTTTATCCAGTGGAAATATTCCAAGAGCTTTCTGTCTTGGAATATATGTTTCAAACATGTTGAAAGTGCAAAGTGGAAGGGAGTGAAGTGGTTGCTGTCTGAAGCTCTGGGCCATGGAGAGCAGTGCCACTGGTGAACTCAGCTGTGCTAAATCAGTCTGAGCAGGAGTCGCAAACATCTGGTTTCCCACATGCTCAGAAATAATTCCAGTATGCCCTTAACCAAGCAGAGGTGTTTCAGAGGTGCCTGGATTTCTGAAGACAAGTTTATCAAGTCAAATGCTAAATCGTACATGGTTCCCTGTTAGACTTGGGATTCTGGAGGAGGGAATTGTTTGAAGTAGAACATAACTTGTAAGGAATAGTAATGGGTTTTGTTTGGGTGGGTTTTTTTTTAAATAAAGTTGGAACTTGCCCCAGGGAACACCATGAGGGTGTGTGGTACCAAAGGCTACACACCTAGTGGCACTCTGTGCCTGCTCTCTTCTGCTGGGACAGAAGTTCCCAAACTTGCCACATAGCCTTCCCTCTGTACCAGAGGTGAAGTTCCTGGCAGGAGCAGACATGAACTGGTAGATCTGAAAATGTCACCTTCTCTCCCTCTCTAAAGCATGGGCTGTAAATTAATGGGCACCTCTCCTGTGACCCTGAGAGCAGTCCCCATTTGCCTTTGCAGTGACAAAGTGATGGATGAGTTCTTGAACTGTGCTAAGCAAACCAATTGCCCAGATGAGGCAATTAAGATGGTAAAGCTGGCAGCATCCCTTGGGCTTCCTTTATCTCAAAGGCTGAAAAGCAGAACGGAGGAGGAATTTGAACTCTCTGAAACACAGAAGTAAGTTGGAATGTTTCATGTTCCTGCTGAAGGGGTACAGTAGACAGGGTCTTGGAGGGGCAGTGCCTTTGGAAAGGCATCTCTGACAATGGAGCAGACAACTGGCTTGAGAATGATGGGCTGGTGTGTTGACTGCAGGACTGAAATGGCTCCTCAGGTTTTGATTCCATGCTGTATCCATCCCACCTAGAAGGGAGGGAATTTTCCATGGTAGGGTTAGCCCTATCCACTGCTCAGTCCTGCTGCTGCCTTCCTTTCCTGGAATCTTTTCCTAGCTAGGTCTGGCTGCCTGAAGACAGTGCTGCAGCCCAGTAGAAGCAGGGGGGTGGTACAGGATGGCCCTGCATGTGGCTGCCGGGTTCTGAAGCTTGTGGTCACCTCTCACTGCACTGCTGTAGCCAAGCCCAGATGATCCTCAGATGGTGATCAGGGCTTGAGGGACCACAGTTTGGAGCCAGATGTGCTCCAAGAGAATAAATACAAGCCCAGCACCCCTGACAGCTGGCTCACCACTTGGAGGGGTCTGAAGGAGTTGGCTTTCCCTAGAGGATGTGCTTCCACCAAATGCTGGGTACACTTGTCCTTTGAGGACAGTAGGCATTCATTAGACAGCCCATAATGTTCTCTGTGTTTGCCTTGTGTTTGGGGATCTCTTTTCAAGCACAAGTCACACAGGTGACTGATGACTGATCTGTTTGACATCACAGGAAGGCACTGGAGAGTGTCAAGTGGGATGGTGACAGCAGCGACAGTGACAGTGACAGTAGTGACAGTGACCGTGAGTAGCTGTCCCTTTTCCCTTCCTCTTGGGAAAACTGGGAGCAACTGTTGCCATGATACCAGGAGGCTTTGGAAGGAGTGGAATTACTGAAGGAATGGCTTCTGGGAGGTGCTGCAGCACTGGTGAATGCTCTGAGTGTTCTGACACGGGACCTGCTTGGCAAGACACCGTCCTCATGTGCCAGCTGGAAGCTGTTAAATCTTCTTGGTAATGTGGGACACAGCGTGGGCTGCCCCAGGTCTCCTCCCCAGCACCCCTGCAAGAGCTGGCTCCTGATAAACAGCATCAATGAGGGTGGCTGGGTGCTGTGCACCCTGGAGGCTGCTCAGGCAGGCACAAGACTTCCACAGCTCCAGCAAGACTTCTCGTGGGCCTCCTGTCACTCAACCCTGCACCAGATGTAACTCCTTTCCATCTAACTTTGCTGAACTACTTAAATACCAAGTTTACTCTGTATATAAACACTGAAGTAATGCAGCACTCAGCACCTGTGGTGTTATTTCTCATCCTTTTGGTGTTTTGGGACAGGTGTTGGAGTCTAGATGTTAAATTATACTTTGTACAGCTGGAAACTGTCTCTAATAAATGACTGACATTAAAGCTGGCTGTATTCTGATAATCCTTGAGCAAAAACTGGTTGAACCAAAGTTTACCTTCCTGGTAGAAATACCTGGTGTTCTAGAACTACAGCAGAGCAGAAACCTACTAGGGCAGAAACCTAGGACAGGATGTGCTCTTACACCAGTTTTGTACATACCCTGTACTCAAAGATGGGTTCTTTTTTTTTTTAATGCTGTACAAATTAATAAATCACATCAGTGAATTCTTGCTTTCTTGCTCCTTGAAAGAAGGAAATTAGTTTTAACTCTTCAGGTCATGCAGAGCAACTGCAGCTGGGCAGTACAAAGCTCAGTCTGTGTTTAAACAGGAGACTTAAACTGCAGGAGCAAGTGGTTGAAGTCTTGTTTTATTCAGCTGACAAAGTGGCAAATGATTAATGGCAGGTTACAAACATTATTTTGGTTCGATCACAAGCCCATTTGGTAAGATGGGGAAACATTAATTCTTACACAAATTGTAGGGGAGCTTCCTGAAGTTGGTTGTCATGACAACTCAAAACCAACAAAAATATAACAGATGGTGAAATTAAATACAGTGCAAGGAAACAAGACGGTACCCGTGCTTTGATTTACTCCTTCCAGCCCCTGCCACCAGCTCTGTTTGAACCCTCAGGAGATCATGGGATTTCTCTCTGGCCCAGAACAGCTGAACTGCCTCCAAAGCTCCAATCCTAGCTCACTGCACTTGAGTTGTTCCCAGCCCCACAGCACTGGCGTATGCTGTCAAGATATCCACAATCTGTTTGGTTTCCAGGGTCATCCGCGCTTCCGTGAGCCAGTCGTGTGCCACCCTCCTGGACTCCCCTCGTAACTGGTTGACAAATTTGGCCGCCAGCTCCAGGTCTCCGTGCTCGATGCAGTAGGAAGCGTAAGACAGTAACTTAAACGTGTCGAGGTCATCAGGGCTGAGCTCAGCCGGTGGCTTCAGCTGCTGAGGGTGGAACACCAGCAGCGACTGCAGGTAGGACAGGAAGTATTGGTACAGGCTGTTCCTGGTCTCGTCGATCATGGCCACTCGTTTTGCCAGTTTTTGGACAGTGTAGAAGCGTGCTCTGAGGGCCTCCTCGCTGTACACGCCGCGCGTCAGGGACTCCTGCGGCAGGGCTGCTGTTAAGGCTTCCGTGAAGGCGTTGTCGGCGCAGCTGGCCTTGATGGCCTTCACCGCGCTGCCCAGGGGCTCCGTGGGACTGTCCCCCGTGCCTGACCTCATGCAGTATTTGAGCGCTTCCACGGAGAGCCACAGCTGATGGGCCTTCCTGGCCTCCTCTTCGGCTACTGCGTGACCTGCAAGGCAAGCCAAGAAGGGGCTCTCAGCTGGGCAAACGTGGCTTTGAGAACAAGCAGCAAGAGCCATCCCTCTCCACCCTCTGCTTTCCAAAGCAGCCACCCCCTCAGCACGTGCTCTAAGGCAAGCCTGTCCCACAGCTTAGAGCCAGAACAAGACAACTTTTGGAAGAACCACCTCAGACTTGCTCATCTGGGATTTGCTGGGTGCTCAGCAGTGTGAGCTACGTGCCTAAGCTTGGGTTTAGACCGCCCAAGTTTGGGCACGGGGCCTTTGGGAACACAGTCCTTAAAGGAGGAATTCAGTGCTCACTCTCAACTGCTTGCTCAATTCCCTTCAGCCTGGCATAGGCAGTGTTTATATCCAAGGTGAAGTTGTCAAGCTGTTCCTGAGTAAGGCGTCTGAACTGCAGCTCCTGTTCGCTGAGCTTCTCTGATAGGTTCTGAAACAGTGCAATACAAGTAACAGAAACAGCTGGTTAATAATATTTACCTTATTTTTAACAGATTTCTATAAATCTGTTGTCCTTGTTAGGGCCAATGCATACAGTAAAAACAATATACCAGTAAGAGACCTTATTGGGGTGAATTCAACAGTTACTGCACTTGTGTCAAAAATTTATCACCTACAGCAAAAACTTTTCAGACAAGTCTGAATAAAACCTACACACTGAGTTACTCTGTATCACCTCAAGGTAAGCTTGCTTTTCTCCCCCAGCCCCTATTTCCATCCCCTGGAACATGTTTAAGGACTCTTGTCATATGAAACGTGTGCTTTGCAAGGGTTTGAATAGCCCTTTAATTCCCCTGGGAACTCCTCTCCCTTACCTGCTCAAATTCCACCTTTAGATCCTGCTCCTGGATCTTCAGGACGTCTCTGAGATGGTCGGTGTGGGCAGCAGCCTGGCGCCGGAGCTGGGTCCGCATTTCGCTCTCCATCACCTCCCGCACCTCTTCCACCTGCACACACACGAGGGGTGTAATGCAGCACCACTGCTCAGCTGCTTGTCACACACTGTCACAGGATCACATCAGTGATTACTGAGGGCATGTGTCAGAGCAGTGGCACTGGCAGCCTCTCTTTCAACTTAAAGACCCGCTGAGGTCCAGTTTTACAGCTGAGCCTTTTCCTAGGGATGTTAAGGAAGAGACTTGTGGTTCACCACATGAGTAACTGCTGGTTACTCAGTAGGCGCTTAGTGCAGCTACCAAAGTAGTATATAAAAAATACAGTGACATGTCGAATCAAACACTCAAACACTTCAGGAGGCTCATTTATAAATGAGTTTCCAAACCCAAGACTTTACCTTTTCCATGCATAGCCCTATAACAGCCACACAAGGTCAGATCAAACACTGAAATTCTTAGTGAGGGTGGTGAGGCACTGGCACAGACTGCCCAGAGAAGCCCCAACCCCTTCCCAAGATCATGTTCAAGAGGGCTTGGAGCAACCTGCTCTAGTGGAAGTTGTCCCTGCCCATGGCCGGAGGTTGGAACAAGGTGATCTTGAAGATCTCTTCTAACCCAAATCATTCTAGGATTTCTTTTGGTCCAGTAATCCTATCTCCAACAGGAACCAAATGTCACAAAGTCATTCCTTGTATGATTTCACCATTCTAACTTTGCAGCAGTTTCCTTACTCAACATCTCCTGACAGAACAAGAGGACAGTCTCAAGCTACGTCAGGGAAGGTACAGGTTGGACATTAGGAAGAAATTTTTCACGAAAAGAATCATAAAGTACTGGAATGCTCTTCCCAGGGAGGTGGTGGAATCACCATCTCTGGATGTGTTTAAAAAAAGCCTGGCTATGGCACTTGGTGCTACAGTCTAGCTGGGGTGTGAGGGCATAGGTTGGACGTGATGGTCTTAGAGGTCTCTTCCAACCTCATCATTCTGTGATTCCTTTTCATGTTCAGCTTGGGAGTCGCCCATGTGAAGTCTCCCACTACCCAGAACATCCCAGTTGTCCCTCTGGCCTTTTCCATTAACTCTTCTACCTTCTTTTTGACCCAAAGATTTAACCAGGTGCTTTAGCCACTTTACCTTCCTCTCCTGTTCTAATTGAATCTCATTTTTGTGACGCTCCAGCGCTTTGGCCACGGCTGCCTCGAATGCTTTTTTATCTTCGAGTTTCTGCTTCTCCAGGGCGGACTCGATGTGCTGCTGCTCGCGCACGCGCTGCTCGGCCAGCTCGCGGTTCAGCTGGTCGATGCGCCGGTGGGCGTGCGCGATCAGCGAGTTCAGGTCATCTGCGGACAGCTGCCCAGCTGAAGGGAACACAGGGCATGAGGGAGGGGATGGCAACCCCAGGGAGACTGCTGCAGGGCCCCCCCACCTCCCACTTGAGTGCTCTGCGCCTCCAAGGGGTTGCTGACCAGTGAGCTCATTCTAGGGAAGGTCTCTGAGCACTTCAAGCCCTTGACCTGTGCTAATGCCCACCTGAGACCACTTTCTGAACTGTATTTTCATTCCAGGAGAGAAATTATCTTGGTTTCTTCCAAATTATTCCCAGCTGTAATTTACACTTCCATATCCATGTTGCACTCAGAGACTGTCAACAGCTCTGTCATTTCTTGGGTTTTTACACCACCACATATTTACCCCTCTGCCAACACACAGAGCTCACTGTGAGGGACAGACAGAATTACATTTTCTCTTTGACAGTCCTCCAGATGAACTGCTCCTAATCAGATTCCTTACCCCAGACTGTACCTTTCAGATTTGGCTACTCAGAGGGCAGCACAACTCACAACCACATTGTACCTGGGACGGGAGGACCCAAGCTAACCCTGCAGCATTTGGTGACCTGAGAAGGGCTTTATAAAATGCTGCAGCTCATTTTGCACTGGCTGCCAGCTAAATCATCTGTATGGAAAGCTGGGACTACTTGGGAAAGCATTCCTGCAGCGCCTAAAGCAAGCAAGATTGCACAGTCCTTCAGTCACCTTGCTGTTGAGTGCTGGACAAAGGACTGGCACAGGAGGACTTGGAGCAATGGTGCTCACTGTCCAGCAGGAAAGAAGACCAGCAGCACCAAGCTCAGCTGTTGGATGTAACTGTGTTACAAAAAGATCCCCTTGTTTAAGCCAAGCGTGCAACATGACTGGAAAAGGTCCCAAGGCATGCCTCAGCCTGAAATGGCACATTTCACCCTTTGTTGATAACTGCCTGTAGCTTGAAGCCATGCCCCACACAAACATAAAAAAGGACAAAGAGAAGAGATGTAACTTTCAAGGGACAAGAACAAGTCACAGTAACTCACCTAAGTCAGTTATCTCTGCAACAGAAAGAAGTTGGAAAAGTTAATGCACATTCACTACAGCAAGGCAGTCATGCAAAAGTAAAACAGAAAACTAATAGCATATCTACAGTGACTTAAACATGAGACCAAGTCCTTAGGAATTCAGGAAGAACAGTATGTGGAGTATAAAAGTCTCTGTGTTACAGGCAAGATGTAGCCCAAGACACCCCAACCACTAAAACCATCCTTGGAAACCCACAGATGGACACTTAAATTCAGCCAAAGCAAGGAACAGAAGTTTAAAGTAGGAAAGTGCAACAGGACACTGGAAATTTTAGTCTGCCATTTTTAGGGTCTTAGAAGCAGTTGGTGAAGAAACAAAATCCCCAGTGGCAGTGAGAATCAGGGACCCTGACAAGTCTGTCCCACTTGCTTCAGCAAGCCACACCAGTAAGAACTGGGGCACATGGAAGCCACCAGGAGCTTCCCTTTCCTCCTACAGAAGGGCAGTGATCACAAACCCCAATATTTTGTCCCGTGAAAGGAACGGCAGCTCCATCCCCAGGGAGCCTAAATAAGTTGGGTTTTCTTTCAGAACTAATAACACCCCAAAAGCAAACTGCACAAACAATTTGTTAATTTAAAATGTTTTCCCCACATAGACTGGGTGTGAGGTTGGCTGTTTTTTAAATGAAAACTGACCATTCCAAAGGTCTGGTGTATTCATTTAGCCAGGAAAATTATTTTCTGGACTAAGGTCCACATTCCTAAAGCATAAAGTAGCTTAAAGAAAAACAGTTGTAATTCTGCATTGTATACGTCAAGAAAAATATTAAGGCAATACTGACACCATTTTTTTCAAATGACAGTTATTACTGCTATAAAAAAATGTCTAACTTGGAAATAAAGCCTGAACAGCTGCCTCTGAATACATCAGTTAGAAAAGTCTGAGATCACTTGGTACATTTATGTTAAACCCTGAGTGAAAATATCTGGCAATGTGGGTTTTTAGGGAATTAATTTTTTTGAACTACCACAGACAGTAATTGTTCCACAGACATACCAGACATGGGTTCTTGCAGGAGCTCACCCACAGCAATGGTGAACACACCCAATCCACCTCCTGCAACTCTGCTTGTCTTTAAAATGAAAGCAGCTAAGGTGAGCAAGGGCACCTGTGGCAAGGAGTGTGCAGGGGGCACTACTGGGGCTGAGCTGACTGTTCACTGCTTCTGTGCAGCACTGGCTGTTGCTGCAGGTGTGTTACTGTGTCAGTTTAGTTCAGAAATAAAATGTACTGGGGCAGGCAGGGTATAAACAAAGAAACCTCTCCGTTTCAGTGATGATGTAGAAAAATTCAGGAAATTCTTTATCACCCTGTAACAACGGTGTTTTATAATTCCTCTAATCACAGAGTCAACCAAGTATTTGATTACTGTTTAACATCAGATTTGATTGAAATCTCAAGTGACCTGACTCCCTTCCTGATATACCAGGGAGGGGAGAGATGTTCATACAACCAATATGATATTTATCACACAGCACAGATAGAACTGATTCTCTTCACAACACCTGCTTTAGATTATTTAATTAAGTTGTGAAATCACTTTCACTTCAGACCAACCAAATACTGTGAAAATTTGAAAAGTGGGATGGTGGACTTTGAGTGGTCATGC
This sequence comes from Euphonia xanthogaster, assembly GCA_034509185.1. Taxonomy (NCBI): domain Eukaryota; kingdom Metazoa; phylum Chordata; class Aves; order Passeriformes; family Fringillidae; genus Euphonia; species Euphonia xanthogaster. The sequence goes on from JAYDZK010000202.1 coordinate 65,938,541, forward strand.
ACTACAAACCACAGTGCAAAAAGCACGAGGTGACCCCCCTCCAGTGGGAGACTTACTCATCCCCTTCCAGCCAGGCTTCACATCAGGGGTGATGCTGTCCAGCTCCTTCTGGAACTCCTCTCTGGCTTTGACCACCAGCTCGTGGTACTGAGCCACAATCTTGGCCTCAGACTGTGCTGCCTGAACCTGGAACAAACAAGGGTGAGATTCATTTGTTTTTCAAGGCAAGGGATGAAACTGAAGGCACATATCATTTAAAGCCAAGCCCTGGGATACTGGCACATATCAACTCCCAGCCCAAACAAGGCAAACTCACTTGGGAGAGCACAAAAACCCAGCTTGTGATATTAAACCTCTCTTACACAATAATTATTTGCTGGAAGTTTAACTAATCTAGTTTGCCTCACATGCCCACTGTTACTACACAGCCAGTCTGCAGCCTGGACAGGACCAAGAGTATCTTGAATTCAGTATATATCTTAAACATCTCCAGCTCCTTTTCTCTGCTCACAGCCCTCACACAGGCCTAGCAAGTGATGCCTCCGATTGCTGCCATCCTCAGTGAGTTCTGATGTTGCCACTATCAGGCTATATTCACTCCAAACAAACCTGATGAATTACCAGCTGTCCTGCAAAGGGAGATAAACTTCACCTTTACATTTCTTTCCCAGTCTTCTGAACTTCAAAGTGATTTACCACCAAGTCATTAGCACACATTGAACTTCTCCCTAACCTTCTGTTAAGTGAAGAATTACAAGTTGCCAACAGAAAGGACTGGGACCATTGAGCCACCTGGAGGCTCTTTCAAGACAGAGTTCAAGTTCTCATGAAGATCTTGCCATGTCTGATTACTGGCAGTATAACCAGCTCAAAGCCTGAGTACAGCTACAAGAGGATGGATTTACAATTCACAATGCACTGGAAATGGTCACAGCACAGAGCCTGTCTGAGCTCAACAAATGTTTGGACAACATTCACAGGCACAGGATGGGATTCTTGGGGTGTCCTGTGCAGGACCAGGAACTGGACTCAATGATCCTGGTGCATTTTCTGTGATTCTATGAAATATCTCAGCCCCTGCAGAGGAATGGGAATGAGTGGTCTGCACAAGCTGCCAAGGAGTCCCCACTCTAGAGGCAATTATAAACAGCCTGAGGAAGCCTTACCTTTTTCACCACATTGTCCAAGTCCACAATCATATGATGGAGATTTTCTTCTGCAGCAACAATGTGAGGTTTGGCTCCTGCCAGCTGAGACTTCTTGGCCTTCTCGATGACACCCTTTGTTTTCTCTAACTCCTCTCTGAAAAGAGAAGCAGCTGCTAAATGTAATACAAACAGGGCTTATCTCCCCAAAGAAAATTTACTCCATGTTGTTGGTATTCACAGGAACAACTACTGGGTAACTCTACTGGTGCTTCCTATCTACCAACTCTAAGATGCTTTGACTAAGGATTACTTTTTTCCCCCAGCCTGAAACCTACAATGTCAGTGTGGCTATTCCATGTACAATGAGAATTATTTATACTGCAATTAGTATTCAGGATTTAGCTGGAGGGAAGATGGAAGTTCATTAGAAGAAGTTAGTATTAGTAAAACTAGAATTAGAGATTAAAATTAGGTTAGAATTATAGAGCAGACATTTCCAGCACGTAACAGCAGCAAGGCAACATTTTTAATATAGATGGCTTACGCTTGCAGAAGTGTTTTGGACATGGTGACTGGTGGAGATTAATGAGGATGGGAGAGAATTTATAGGGCTCTGTAAAGATAGATTATGGGTTTTTGTAATTAGGAAAGAAATGCTTTCCTCTAGCACAATTGGAAATCAAGGAAAAAGTGAAAAAATGTTCCTTTTCCAAATCCATTCAAACCAATGGAGGTTTCCAATGATCTCATTAGAATAAGGAACAAGATTTCAAATAAGTAAATTAAGAAAAAAAATAAAAGCAAAGATATCCAGTAGAGCAATAGAGAATGAAAGCTGCTGCCTGTGGGGTTTGCATTAGCTTTGTTTTAACAATGAGACCTCAATTACACCTCCCACTAATTTCAGTCAGCCCAGCAACATCAAAGATAAGGGAAGTTTGTAATGTGATAGCAACCATGCAGCTTCAAGGATGATGTTACCCTCTCAGCCTTAGAAGCATCAAAGGGTTTACAAATTTATTTCTAACCTCACTACAAGGGCATCTTGGAGATACTGTCTGTCATTTTATTTCTGCTCCTTCAGTGCCCACAGACCACACTCAGGGCACACCAACACAGGTCACACAGACCCCAAGATACAAACAGTGCTGCCATTCACAATTCAAGTTTTTCTTAGGCATGTGCTCAGTAAAAATCAAATTGCTTAAAAGCAATTCTGTGGACACAGGGAACTGCCAAAGGATGCTGCCAGGTTTAATTTTTTCATTACAACTAAAAGAAGCTGGTGATGTTGCTGACTCAATACACAGAGAGCAGTCATGGAGTCATCCTCAAACAGTTTGGCTTGGAGGGGACTTTAGAGATCATCTCATCCCACCCCCTGCCATGGACAGGAACACCTTCCACTGGAACAGGTCACTCAGAGCCCCATTCAGCCTGGCCTGGAACACCTCCAGGGATGGGGCAGCCACAGCTTCTCTAAGCAAACTGTGCCAGGGCCTCACTACTGTCACAGGGAAGAATTTCTTCCTAATATCCAATCTAAATCTACCCTCTGTCAGCTGAAGCCATTCCCCATTGTTCTGCCTTTGTAAAAAGTCCCTCCCTAGCTCTCTTGTATCCCCTTTAGGTGTTGGGGTGCCTGAAGGTCTCCCCAGGGCCTTCTCTTCTCCAGGCTGAAGTCCTTACAATACATTTATTATTAACAAAATTATTCAACAATAATACTAAAAGGACTGTGGATTTTTTTTTCATCTTACTTGAACTTACCAGCACTCTATATTAGTATTAAGGAGATAAAGAAGTTCTTAAAAAGAACAGGACTGTTTCAGACTCTCTGCTACAGGGAGGACTTTGTGCACAGGCACCCAAGGTTTGCACATGTGAAATTAAAATGCTCATGGCTAATGAGTATTAAACCATCTTTTGATTTGCACCAACAGATCATTCCACACGAACACAGGCGACTCCACTCTTTATAGAAACACATCTGGTGTTTGCCAGCCCTCACATGAGCAATGTAACTTTTTACTCCATGACTTAAATCCAGCAACTCACTTGGCTTTCAGGAGGGCATCAGCAGCTTCATCCACGGCTCTCCTGCGGTCCTTCAGCGCCTCCTCCAGCGTGCGCCACTGCGAGGATTTCTTCTCCCCAGCATCCTGGGAAGCACAGACTCCTCTTTAGGGTCATGGCAATCACTGAACAAGGGTTACCACACAGTGGAAGCCTGGTCACTGAACATTTCCCTCAAACTGAGCACCATTCTTGTGTTTTTCAACAGCACAGCTGGAAGCTTTACAAGTGATGTTTCTCTTTCAACATTTTGTTTTGGTTTTGTTTGATTCTTAAAGGGTTTTTTCTTCCTGAGCCACAGACCTTTATTCACCCAGAAGAGCTTACAGGAGAATCACTGTATGGTGGGGAAATCTCCACATGTATTACAATACTTTAATACTTTAAAATTGCTTTTAAGCTTAATACTTAAAGTACCATAATACTTTAAGGTTGATTTTAAATTAAGGTTAGTAATTAAGCTTGAAAGCAGTCTCTTAAGGCAGTTATCTTACTAACTACTAGATTAAGTCTTGAGTGCTTGGTTGGTTGCCCATGTCCCTGCTAATTGATTAACAACTGAATTCTATCTCTGCTCCAGAACTGAATGGGCAGTGGCAGACCCACACAAACTCTGGCATGAGCACACCACAAATGTTATCACTTGTACATCCCCTTCCTGACAAGAAACAAACAATCCAGCAAGAGGATGCTGGCTAAGTGAAAAAGTTGAATGGAATTATTGGGGTGGACAGCATGATCTTAACTAGGTAAAGAGTCTTGGGAATTAAAATTAATTAAAATACAGTGTGAAAATTATTAATGTCTTAACTTGAATTTTCTTCTTGCAAAAAGCAGATAGAGGAGTTGGGAAAAAAAAACAAACAACAAAATTCAAAATCAAAACCACTGCATTACTTGACTATACCACATTTCACAAGTGGAAAGGTGAGTTAAAACTGTGATAAAGGCATTGCAAGAAAAGATTCCAAGTTTATTTTTAATTCAAATTGAAGCTTTGCTGAACCCAATGAAAAAGAAAAAATTTCCCCAGTTTACCTCAGAATCATCCATGGCATCCTTCAGTATCTGGGAATGGGCATTCACTGCTTGCACAGCTGACTCCTGAGCAGTGATAGCCTGAAGGGTTACACGAGCAGTTGTGTTTAGGGCTCCTTCTAGAGTTGCTGCAAGGGCTGGAAAAAAAATTTAAGTCAAATAAACAATAAAGAAAAGAACTTTATAATTAGTAAAATAACATGTTACAGCCTCTACATCTCTTAAATTATTTTCTATGATCAAAAAGGGCTGGGCAGTTTGGGAATTAAACAGCAGCCTACAGAAGAAGATCACCAAAATGCTCTCCTCATTCAGAGCAGAGGTATTGAGGAGAGCAAAACACCACCCCAGTGGAAGACCTCTCCCATGGGACTGCAGGGGAGTGCAGGTATATCCCATGTTCACTTGTTCTAATGGCTCTGGAAGCAAATTTTCTTATTTTCCTTGAACCCTGAAGTCTATTCCAACCTCAATTTTCCCATAATTCTTAAATTCTCAGTTATTTATGAGTGGGTGGAAGAACCCTCACCACCACTCCCACATCCAAGAGGTGTGTCAGATGCTTAGGACTATAAAGCCAGTGCAATTCCACAGCTCTGTCCCATGCAACGCACACAGGAACAGTGACAGTGTGGACTCACCTGATACCTTCTCTTGCTCCTCTTTGTCTTGCTGAGCAAGCCGGGCTGCCACTTCTTCTGGTGGCCGTTCTTTTACAGCATGGGAACCTTCGTGTTGTTTTCCTACTCAGAAGTAAAAAAAAAAAAAAGAGTCAAACTGCTTAAGTGGAGAGTCCAAATTAGTGTACAGAGGTTACTTGTAGGGAAGTAACTTTATCAAAACTGATTGTTATAGTTGGTATCACTTTACAGATCTGACTTCTGCTCAAAACCATGCTGGAACTACCTGAAGAATCTTTATATCCACAATTACAAAGGCCAGTCTCATAACTTAAAGACAAGAGCATGGACACCTCACATGCATTTGGAGATTTTCCACTGCCTAGTTACAAAATTCCACAAGACTCAGAAGTCAAAGGCAATGCAAGAAGTGAGAAACACCTACAGAGCCAAGGTTAAATTTCAAGTGAATCTCCCTTCTTGCTTTTTCTCAGTTCTCCTCTGGCATGCTTACAGAGCCCAACCAAAACAATGAAGGCTATGGTGGACCACAGTTATACTCCATTCCCTTGCCTACAACCACTAAAAATGCCCTTAAGAGTGAGAATTGACCTAATTAACTCTCTCAAGATCAACAGCAAGTTGCATCTGAACTGAGGAGACAGCCCAGTGCTCTCAGCCTCAAGCTGCAACAAAACCCATCTGAATAATGCTGATGTTACTCTGCAGCACGTACTTAACCCTGGCATGCTTTCTATGAAATGTTCACAACTAAAAGAATTAATATAATCTAATCACATCTGGAAGAGACCATCATCTCAAGGCTGGTGTCTCTTGTTGAGTTTAACAATAAACAGTTCCTCACTTGTCCCTGGGCAGAGATGCCCTACTGAACAGCAATCACAAAGCCACCAAGAGCAGAGGCAAACTGGAATGTGCAAGTTCAGTTCAGCACAAAGGCAGGCTTGGCTCTTGTGCTCACACCTATACCTGTCCCAGTCATCTGCAGCTCCCACTGTGTCCAAAACCTATTAACAGATGGTGGAAGTTTTCTGCACCAGGCACAGAAACTCACACCTTTCAACAATGACAAATACCAACACAGAAGCAAGAATGCATGCACATGAAGCTAGAGGGTTTGGGTTTTCTTCATTGTATTCCCATGGTTTTTTCACCTTCTTCAGTCTGTATCCCCGGAGCTGGCACCGACACGGCTACCCCTGTTGCAGAGATGATCTGTGCTGCAGCCTTGCCTGCTGTTAAACAGTTGCAGAACACACCAGTTAGTACAGCTGGGGAGATGGGCTCCATCTCCCAGAGAACCATGGCCAGAGCATCTTCAGCCAGGGGCCTGCTCAGCTGGTGAGGAGGGGCTTAAACCAAAGCTGCTGGGAGAGGGGGCCCAGGAAAAGGGAACCTCACTTCATGGAGACATGGTGGGATGGCAACTGTGACTGGAGGGTTGGAATGGAAGGATGAAGGCTTTAGGAAGGCCTGGCAGGGGAGTGCAATCACCCTCTTTGTCAATGGCCAACTTGTCAGTTGTGTGTGAATGGAGCTCTGCCTGGGAATGGATGAGGAGCCAATCAAGAGTTTATGGTCAGGATTAGAGGGAGCATAGGGATAGGTGACATTTCCACTGGGGGTCTGCTACAGGCTGCCTGAGCAGGATGACAGAGTAGATGAGACCCTCCAGTGAGGGAGCAGAGTTGCTGAATAAGGGAAGGGCAAGTGACATCATCTCTCCCTGGCTGTCAGAAATTTGAAGTGGCATTTGCCACTGTCTTGCATGACATCCTTATCTCTAAACTGGAGAGACGTGGATTTGATGGATGAACCACTCCATAGATAAGGCACTGGCTGGATGGCTGTACTCAAGGAGTTGTGGTCAATGGCTCAGTGTCCAGGGGACACCAGTGACAAGTGTGATCCTCAAGGTCACTGTTGGGACCAGAACTGTTAAACATCTTTGTTAGTGACCTGGGCAGTGGGACTGATGCACCCTCAACAGGTTTGCTGATGACATTCAGCTGAGCTGTGCAGTCACACACTGGAGGGAAGGGATATTCATCTACAGGGACCTGGACAGGCTCCAGAGGTGGGACTGTGAGCCTCATGAAGCTCAACAAGACCAAGTGCAACATCCTGCACTTGGGTTGGGGCAAGTCCAAGCACAAACACAGGCTGGGGGAGAATGGATCAAGAAGAGCCCCAGGAGAAGGGCTTTGGGGTGCTGGTGGATGAGAGGCTCAACATGACCTTGTCATGTGCACAGGCAGTCCAGAAATCACCTGTGTCCTAGCTGGATCCCCAGCAGTGTGGGCAGCAGGTCAAGGGAGGAGATTCTGCCCCTCTGCTCTGCTGAGGAGGCCCCACCTGCACTGCTGCATCCACCTCTGGGCCCCCCACTCAAGGGGGAAATGGACCTGCAGGAGCAAGTCCAGAGGGGGCCACGAAGATGCTCAGAGGGTTGGAGCACCTCTTCTGTGGAGACAGCCTGGGAGAGCTGGGTGTGTTCAGCATGGAGCAGAGAAAGCTCCAGGGACACCTTCAATTACCTTCCAGTTCCTACATGAGAGCTGGAGATGGTCTTCTACAAGGGCATGGAGTGACAGGACAAGGGGGAAGGGCTTCACACTGACAGAGGGCAGGGTCAGATTAGATATCAGGAGGAAATTCTTTATTGGGAGGGTGGTGAGGCACTGGACCAGGTTGCCCAGAGAAGCTGTGGCTGCCCCATCCCTGGAAGTGCTCATGGCCAGCTTGGATGGACCTTTTGGGTCTAGTGGGAAGTGTGCTTGGCCTTGGCAGGGGGTTGAAATTAGATGATTTTTAAGCTCCCTTCCAAACCATTCCATGCTAAGTGCTATAATATGATAACAGGGATATAAGACTTAATTTTTTCCTCTGTAGAAAAATATTAATTGGATATGGATGCTATTATTTCCAGAAGAAGATGATTTCCTGGATAAACAGCAACAAGATATTAGTTACACATACACAGAGCCATTAGATAAACACAAAAAGACATCACAAGTGCTCCTCTCTAAATAAGCTCCATTCTATCTGGCTTTACAATAGCCCAGTAATTATTCACAATTAAGTATCTTGTGCTTGCAAGAGCCTCAGAGTCCAGCACCTGAAGTTCTCTTCCTGCTGAGTCTCACTCACATCTAAACTATGAAGGTTACTAATTATTTATCTCAGATTCCAAATATCCTCTAAATTAAGCACATTTCTATAAAAAATAGGGGAAAAAAAGCTAAAGCCACTTAACACAAATGTTATGACTTGGAAAGAAAAAATTCTAAGAAATTACAATATTTACCTTGAACCATTCAAAGGACAATTTTAATCTACTCTACCATATATGACACAGGAGATCATTAGGTCGTTTGCTTCTTTGTACATGACACTCTATAAATTTACCTCCTTTTTCCTCTGTAGGAGCAGCACCTTCTGGTTTGCCTATCTGGGATTTGGAAGCAGGCTGTTTAGACTCTTTCATTACTTCTGCTACAGATGAGATCTTCAGTGGACCTTGATGTATCTTGAAAAGTCAGAAATAAGAAATATCATCAGTTTTTCAAACAGCTTGGATTTCACCAATTCTAGTATAATGGAAAAGAACTTTCCCATATCCAGGTGTCTGTACCATAAATCTGAGCTTCAAAGTACAATTTAAAACAGACATCTAATGCCTTGACTTAATTTTTAATTCAGAAGGAATTTTTATGATTTTCTCCTCTCCAAAAATGCAGGTAGAATTGTGGCAGTTTTCACTATAAACAAATATTTATTAACTCATGCATAAAAAACAAATAGTTTCATGCCCCAAATATTCCAAGCACTTCTGAATGTGGTGAATGCAGAAACCCTAAGTTTGGCTCCACTAATTTCCTTTTGAAAGGCTTCAGATGCTGGTGGTTGGGGCACATAAACACTCAAACACAGAGGATTGTGTGTTTTATGATATTTTATGATATTAATCCCTTAATATCCATTGTGGAAAGCCACAAGGAAAAAATAAAACCATCTGAGTTAGAGCCATGACTGGGGAGTTGAAAACTCTGCTGATCAATCTGGTTTGCAAAATTCCCTGGGAGGCACCAAGAGCTTGGATGATCACACAAGCTGCAGCTAAAACAAGAAGAGAGAAAATTTTATTGACTGATATTCCCCCACTCATTAAGAATGGCTTTCTTAAAATTCAAATAAAAATATTTTGAGTTTCCTGAAGGCCAAATGGCTTATGGAAGCTCAAAAAAAACATGGCCAGAGCAGATTTGCAGTATTCTTGATTACTGGGAAGTGTTTCCTTTCACATGGAGGAGAAGAGAAACCTCCAGGTTTCGATTTCCAGAGTTGTGCCAAAGGCAGTATCAGATTTTCCTTTCTCTAGGGTAGTGCCACTAAGATTTTGAAGCATGATGCTTATGCCTGGCTCTGTACCATTCAAATCTTTACTTATTCAAGAATGTTCTCAGTCTTCTTTAAAATAGGTTCATTTAGAGTAAGTCTTGTAATTCTGCTACACCACTAACTACAGTAAGGCTCTAGTAAAGCAGCTGAATTTCAGCCTGTCACCTGCCTCTCTCTCTCCCCATTTTATCTCTGAGTATAAGCAGAGCAGTTATTCAGTTGGGACTCTATTAGATTATTTTACTGTAATAAAAACAAGTTTTACATCCCACACACCACAATCATGAGATGGTAATGGGAAATGTACAAGCTTCACTTTTGCAGCACCAAGTAGGAACTGGGTGGAGTTCATTAATTTAAGGAATTATAATTCTTTAACTTTTAAATTCTTAGCACAAAGCAAAATTAATCAGAATTTGAAAGCCAAGTGCAGACACTCTCTTTAAAAACCAGAGAAGTGGATGTGTGGGGGTGGATGGGAGACACTTACTGGTTTCTTTGACACTGGTGTGCTGGAAGGTGCAGGGCCAAGTGCCATCTCAAAGAGTTTGTCAGAGTAGGGAATGGCCTTCTCCACGCTCTCCCGGAACTGCCTGTCATAGCTGGCATACAGGACAGTCCCACCTATCCCTCCACCCACAAACAGCAGACCTGCACCAATGATTTTGCCTACAGAAACACTGAGGAGGAAAGAAGAGTGAAAGGGATGTAAATTACATAAATAAATAAATTACATTATACGGCAAACATTAAACAGTTTGTGAGTCTTCAGCTTACAGCTAGGGACCACCACTCTGTTCCAGAACCTGCTTTAAATCACCTTCACCCTGGTACAACACTGCTTAGTGACTAACCCAAAGTAAGATCCCAACCCACAACTTCCACGATAAATACTGATCATCTTCATTTCCTTCATCTAAATCTGACTGAACCAAACAAGGAACATGCCCCATGAGAACAGGATTTACTCCACACAGAACTCCCACTGCTAGGAGTCTGCTCTCCTGTGAAACCAAGGAGCAGAGCCCCTGTTGGTGAATGCAGAAGCAGTCCCACCCCCCAGCCCCCGCTACGTACCCGGAGTCCCCGGAGTGGGTGGCATATCCGCGGTAGAGCCGCGATGGACGGAGCGAGGCTCTCACACACCGACTGTTCTGTGGGGAGGAGGCAGGGTCAGCAGGGACACAGGGAAACATCTCCCTCCCAACAGCAGCACTGGGCTGTGGCAGAGGAGGCAGGCTCAGCAGGGACACAGGGAGGCACTGGGCTCACTGGCTCCACTGCCACAGCCCCAGTGTGTCTGCAGGAGAGCTGTGACCAGCGCTGGAACCGCGACGTTGGACTCTTTTCTGAGAACACATGTGCGGCTTCCAGGTTCAGGGCTTTTTAAGAAGTCATGAAATTCTTTGAAAAACGAATTGAAAATTTGAAAAATGAGAAGGAATAAACCCCTATCCCAGCTTCTTCCCGCATTTATTTTGCTGATTTATGTGCTGGGCAGTACAACTGGGTTAGTTTCAGATGCATTTCAATCTCACATGCTAGAATGACTCAGTGTGAGTGGGGCAGAACACAACAACAGCTGTTTAAATGCTTAAAACTACTTTTAATTCTTAAGATAGACAAGCAATTCTCCCTAAACTTCCAAACTACTTTTAATTCTTAAGATATACAAGCGATTCTCCTTAAGCTTCCAAACCAAGACCACTTCTTAAAAGAATTAATAACATGTACACTTCTCAGACAGACACCAGATTATAATATAAATTAAATTAGTATATGAAGAGTGATCTTTTATTATATTCTACTTAACAAGATCCACATGATCAAGATTTTTATCTTCTCTGAAGGACTGGTTAAGCTACTCTAAGCCTACAGAAGAAAACACACTGTTGGCTCAGAGGTTTTTTCCCCACATGGGAATTACTAACAGGGAAATACAGGACTCATGAGAAATCAAAGCACAAGGCACAAAATGAACTTTTCCCACAGTTGAGGTATTATGCCCAACAGGGAATTTTTTGTTTAAAAAACAAAAATCTGGGAGATGCTTCACTACAACATAACCCCAGAAGACAAGTTTCTCTATTTCCTTTTGCACATGGCAATAACATGCACAACTCTTGTGGTTTAGGTCCCATCCCTGTCCAACAGCACAGACAGGAAAAGGCAGGAACACTGCATTCTTATTCTTTCCACAAAGGCAGCCAAAACATTTTTAATTAGCAACAGGGGCACATGTACAGCAAGAGGAAGCCTGCTCCTCTTACCCCTGAGACCTTCAGGAGCCCTCACTGTGGGTGGTTTTCTGGATTGTGATGGATAGAAAGGGCAACAAAATAATAAATATGTTCTGTAACATTTTTGATTTTCTGACTTGACTGCTCCAGGAGCACTTCCTGAGGATTCACTGGTCCTTTCAATGGGAATTTCACTAATAAAAGCCTCAAAAATCATTTTGTTACCAACTTCTGAATGTGCTCCTGACTCTCAGTATGTCCCTATTACACCATGAAGCACAGGAGGAGCAAATAATCCAATATTATGCATACAGCTCAATCCAATAAAATGAGAAGGGAAAAACCCCTGATTTTCTATTCATCAATTCAGACTGAATTTCCAGTCCCTTCCAACACTTTGGGATTATGCTATTTTGCCTGCTGCTCCCCTGGAAATAAGCCATCACTCCTGAGCTCCTGGCCAGGCTTTCTGGAGGTGATCCCATCCTGCCCCACTGTCACTGCCACATCCTTGCTTGGGCTGGACCTGCCCTCTGGGCCAGCTCAGCCCTGTCCCTGCTGGCTAAAACCCCTACTCACACCTGGTGATGGCAAACAACACTGCACCCACTGGCTCCACACCTTCAGCAAACATCAGTTCCTGCCCTTGGGATCAGGCTGTGCTCAGGGAGCCACCAAGGCAGAGAACACTTGCTTCTCTTAGCTCAGCAGTTATCATTTATACACCAGGAGGGGTTTTTTGGAGGGATTATTGATTTTAGTCCAGATGATCTTTTGAGATCTCTTCCAAGCTGGACTGTTCTAGAATTAGCCAAATCCTCATTTCTGTTTATTTTTCATCAAGATGAGAGGAACCAAAACACAGGCCCTCCATCCCTGGCACTGGGACTCTCACACATGCAGCAATGGGAGCAGTAATTAAACCCAAAGCAAGCCCTCACCAACTCCATCTTTCAAGTCACTGCAACAAATATCTGTAGGTACTCATGTTTTATGAATAGAAGCCCAAGTTCAATTTTCTCTCTCTCACATCCAAATACACTAATACCTCCAAAATAACTGGTTTTTAAAAAATCAATTTTTAAATAAGTATTGCTCTCTTTCGGCCACCATAATAATATTGCTTAATATGGAAATTAGCAGGTCATTTCTAATCTCCCCTTTGCAAAATTTCCAGGACTTTGTAAATTTTCAGACCCCTGCCATTTATTTGTAAAAATGCCTCAAAGAATTTTGGAGAAATTCATCACACATGCTTTGCTGTGCCCTTCAAAAGGCAGAAATAAATGACTTTCTGTCCTGCAGAAGACAGAAAATTCTTTGGATGAGCCAGCATGGACACAGCAAGGATGCCCACAGCAAGGGTACTGCAGGGCAGCTGTTTCTATTTCTTCCTCCTCCTCCAGCAGTTCTACATTATATTTGTTTCTCTCAATTTTTTTAATATTTATTATTTTGCATTCATTATCTACTATTTAATCACCACAAGAATCACTTAGCAGGGCATATCACACCTTCACTCTGGTTAATATTACGAGCCCCAGTGATTTAGGGACATTTAAGGATATCCAAGTGAGCTCACTTTAGCACAGTGCTCAGGGCAAGAACATCATGGCAAAACACCATTAAACAAATTAAATTTGCCTTGCAGGTTTATACTTTATGTGTAACTTCAAATAACCATGGCCAGGACACACCATCCTCTGCTCACTCAGCTCCAGCTCAACCTCCCTTAGGCACCAGGCTCGAGTACCCTACTCCAGAATTTCTGTAACATGGGATTCGTGCACTTCAAGAGAAAGAGCAAACCAGAAACTTCAGAGAAGTTTTTCTTCATTAAGACACAACAAGGACATCTCACCACAGAACTCTGATTTCCCATCTTTCAAGATTTCTGCCAAATATCACACACTTAGTAAAAGCCCTGTTCATTTCACAGAAAACTTCATAAATAGTTCAAGAGAAAAGTCTCCCTGCAGCACTGCACATATGGCAGAAAACATTTCTGAAAGTGAAGAAGATCCCCTTGTCTGAAAGCCACTTCAATTTACTTGTTACAAGTGTAGTGATGCTCCACACACAGAGCTCATGGTAGGAAGGAATGAATAAAGAGCTCACAGAAAGAATGAAAGTAGGAAATAATGAATAACAGGAAAGAGGGAAGGAAAGAATGAATGAAGTTTTCCCAGTCTCCACCATGAACTGTCTGGTACGGATAACAAACTTCAGAGAGTGCTGTGGCATCTCTGTGTTTGCACAGTTCTTAGGGATAAATTCTGCCCTGTGATGGTGGTGTGGTGCTTGCCCAGAGAAACTGTGGATGTCCTATCCCTGGAAGTGTCCATGTCCAGGCTGGACAGGGCTTGGAGCAACCTGGGATAGTGGAAGGTGTCCCTGTCCAGGGCAGGGGTTTGGAATGAGGAAGTCTTAAGGTCCTTTCCAAACCACTCTGTGACTCTTTCACCAAATATTTATAGCCTGATGACCAACTTCCAGCTGCAAAGCACCACCCTAGCTGTTCTGGAGCTGTACAGTCATTCCAGACCCATTCTGTCAAAGCCAAGCACATGCAAATAGCCTCAAGTGATAAATATCTGCCAAAGCCTGGTTTCTGTCTTCTCAACTTCCAGATGAAACTTTCCACAGCAAGGCAAACACAGAGCCTTTTTTCAGTGGCCATCAGGTGACCAAAGGACTCTCCAGCCCTGCAGAGCAGCAGAGGAAATGCAGCTGCTGCAGAGGGAAAGGCTGGAGCTTTAGAGAGAAGAACCTACAGCTTCTCCTTTGCTAAATCGTGTGAACAGAGGGTAATGAACCCAGGGATGGAAAACAGGATATAAAAGTGATCTAATCAGGTTATTTTTTATCCAGCAGCTGAAATACAGGGGGCCTTGGTACAGGAGTCACCCTCACCTATAAATCCCTGCGGCTTCCTAAAGTTGGCCTACTGCTTTAAAAAGGCTCCAGAGCACATCACCCCCCTTATCTCTGCTGATAAGGAGAGGCAAAGGTCCAGAACACACAGCACGAGTCAGCACGAGTCCCACGGACACTTCTGCCCTCGGCATCGCGTGTTGTGTCCCACTGTGCGGACAGAAGGATCCCCTTACACAGGAGCGCTGCCATCACTCGTGTCCCCACCTACACACCGGGGGGCGCCGCTCCCGGCCCTCCGGGCGGCCGGACCCGGCGGCTTCAGCAGGGGCTGCGCGGGAGGCCGCGCCGGGGAAGGCAAGGTCACGTCCTTCCCGCCGGGGAGCGCGCCTGCCGCCCATCCA
>JAYDZK010000202.1:65959698-65976275 GCA_034509185.1 Euphonia xanthogaster
ATCCATCCATCCATCCATCCCTCCATCCCTCCATCCATCCATCCATCCATCCATCTCTCCTGCATACCCCGGTTTGCCAGGAGGGGTCAGCAGCAGCGCAGGAAGGCGAGAATCACCGAACGGGCTCGCTCCTTGGCAGAGGCTCCAGAGAAAAGCCGGAACAAAAGACTTCACGGGTGGTGTTTATCCGGAATGAACACAGCAGCTGTGACACCGAGCTGACAGGCTGGGGCAGCCCCTGTAACAAACCTGTGCGAGGAAGGTGAGGAATCAAAGCGAGTGGCTGCTCTTGTCTGTACAGAGCACTGGAGCACAAGGAACACGAGTGCACGAGGTCAGGCATTCACATTTCTGTCTATCTATATGCAAATATACAGCTCCATTGATAATACAGTTTTTCTTCTCCAGAGATATGAAAAGGTTTATTTTTCTCATTTATACAGTGAATGTTTTGAGAGATATAAGGCAACTCCCTTGTCAACATATCACCTCAGCACTTAAGAAATGCTAAACAGTCAAGTTTACAGTAAAACAGCAGATTAGACGCACATTAAATAGTTTTAGTGAGAATCAATGTTAATACAGCGTGTCTGAGATTAGAACTTGTCAGATGTTATGCAGCTCTATGTTGTTGGGGTTATTTGGCATAATGGAGTGCAAACTTGTCAGCTTCTTTTTTATCTTACAGCAGCCCATTGCATAGCAGGGAAACATGGCTTGCTTGCAACAGGATTTTATTTCTGCTAACAGTGCAGGCAGTTTTCCTATTTCTTTTTAATGTTAGCCAAAAGAAATCAAATAAACTCTAAAGCTGCTTAGAAGAAAAATACATAAGCTTAGCTTCTCAAAGCTTTTGCTGAGTATCTTCCAGGGACCAACTCTTCTGTAACTGCTCTTTAGACAGGTTTGTTTGGTCTTTTTTTTTAATTTACTTTCCAAAGAATTTTTCAAAATTTGCAAAACATGACTGAATCAGCACATGGAAATAAAAGTCTCAGGTAATGAGGCCAAATACTGTGGCAGACACAGGAAACACCTGCGAGATTTTCCATTTCCTAGCCAGGTCAGATAAACATTTCTGTGCGCGTGTAATTTATTTCTTTCTGCCCCACACATGTAGGAAGCTGTGGGGGTGACCTCAGGGATCCACCAGATGGGCAGCTGGGATATGGATGCACACCTGGCAGAGAAACGGCTCCAAAGGCCACTTCAGAGTTACCCCTGAGCCTGGCACACTCCAGCTGCCTTTTGGCACCCTGGGCTGCTGCACCTGAGCCATGAACAGTGACACCATGGAGCCCCTGTGCTGATCCATTGGTGATGGCACATCCTACACAATGCTAAATCCTTTTCTAGGCTATGTGACAGATCCAAGAGCAAACACAAAGGGTCACGTAATTAACTTATGTGTGAATCTCACATGCTCAACACTTACAAGAGACACCAACTTGAAGCACAAATACACAAATCCTACCATGTCTTCCTCTTCTTTTATATTTCCCATTTATATGTGGATAAAAATAAACCACTCCATCTGGTTCTTGTGGTTCTAACCAAACTCCACGCTACAGGAGAAACTCCAGGCTCCAAAAAGCAGCTCAGACCCAGCACTCTCCTCTGCTCATGCAAGCAGAACAGCAGCCCCTCAGCAGCAGAGCAGAGTGCTGGGACTGGCACTGTTGCAGCAGGGGAGAAAGGTGTGTTTTCCCCCAGAAATGCATCACTAAAGCAATTCTAATTTCTGTTGCTGCAGCTTGCTCAAGCCTGGCTTGCTCACACTTTAAAACTCGCAGTAGAACATTGGCCACAAATGGTGGGATTTAGTTCTTCTACGCATCATTTTCCACAAAATATTCTCCTGGCTCAGGCTGATCGAAATTAGGACTCCCCCTTCATTACATCATTGAAATCATTTTTTTTTCTCTTGCACATCACTTCCTCATCCTCTGTAAGTGATTCTGTCTCAGTAGGTTTAGCACAATGGTTTTCTCAGAACATGTGATTTACTTGCAGAAAAACACAGTTGCAGCTCAGCTTTCTCTAACAAATCTTGGACATTTTGTACAGTCAAAGTACTTTGACATTTGTTACATCATTCACAGTCTTGAGGAGGAAGGGAGGAAAGAGAAATCCATGGGTTCTGCAAATCCACTTCATCCATGATAAAGCCATAAATAAATACACTGTCAATGTAGCATCATGAGTAACTGATAATTGTTGTTTCCTCTGGGCATTCACAGAGCAAGAGCTATGCAGACACAAATGAAACTGTAAATGTACACTGTGGGTGGGTGCACTCTCTGCAAACCAAACCAGGACCCCTCACCTGCAGGTGCCTGCCAGACTGTCCTACCCACATCAGGGACAAACACCAGCAGCGTGCCACAGAAGGATGAGGAGAGAGCAGGAGAAAGGCCATGTCTACAGTGCTGTACATCAAAGCACATCCATCCCACTGCTGCTTCCTAGTAGCTCTTTAAGGCAGAAGAGAGACATTCTGTGGATCTTGGTGCTATTGGCTCATTGCACTCACATTGTTTCAGTGGCAGAGGACGAGGTACTTTTCTTCCTGAAGCGAGGTCTAAGAGTCCTAGGCGGTGCCTGCAGAGAAACAAAAGACAAAGACAAAGAAGACAAAACTTCAGAGGCATAATAGGAAACATCTTTTTCTTCCTTACAAATCACCCATCCTTGTGAGACCTCTGTGAATATGATCCCATTCCCCTCTTGAAGTAATGCAGAAGTTTTGGCCCTGAAGATCAGTAATGAATGGCCAGCTGAGGACTAATCTCTTTAAGAAACCTGTAAACCTGTTGTTCACCCAGGTTACATCAACACATTCCCCTCTGGTCCTTGGTTAGAGGTGTGGCTAAGGATGGCTAATAACTCAGCAGTTGGAAGAGCCAGGTCAGACTGGTGCTGTTTACAGCAGCTCATGGATCTAGAGATCAAACCGGTGGTAGGGAGCCAACTCTGGTGTCTCCCAGCCCATCCTGCCCTATCCAACCCATCCACAGCTCCTCGGAGGGTACAGCTCATGGCATTGCAAAGCTGAAGGGTTTCCCAAGATGGAACACACGAGGCCTGTAATTCTCATGAGGTAGAACTCCTTAAAATCACCATCTTGCTTGGGAAAGAGGCCAGACAAAATCTGTTGAAATGATTTTAGAAACCAGCTCTTGGAATTCTGCCTTGTAGTCAGCTGGTGCAGAGCTTTTACAAGGAGCCCAGGAGGAGGCAGACCAACTCCAGGAATTCGGTTTCCTGCGGTTAGCCCTGTTCTCCAGACTCAGACAGACATTAGTCAGGCTAGCAAACAAAGGAAAGAAAAAGCCCCAATCTGCTGTGCCTGCCTCTCTCAGAAGAGCTCTGGTGTGGCATTGTGTCTCGTGAGCTTCACAACATGAAATGGTTATCAGATGTTGTAACAGGGCGTGGATTCTCGATGTGGGGGCCTGTCACTGCATCAAGTAACACTGCAAGGTGTGGTAGGCTCTTCTACTCCCTTTACACAAACATCCAAAGCCTTGCTTTCTTAATAGCATTAACCTTGTTCTCTTAATAGCATTAACCCATATTTACCTGTAAGGGCCTGACAGGAGCAAAGCAAGGACTTCTCTGTTTTACAGGACTTTCAAACCCAAGACCATGCCATGTTTCTGCATTGCCACGATGCAGCAAGGTATTCATAGAGACAAAGGACTGCAGCACGGTGAGGTTTTGTTTAGACTCCACCTAAATCTCAATTTTTTCTAGTTTGACCATAAACCAAAGTAGTTTCTCACAGAGATGGGATTTATTCAACCCTTCACCCCATCTTCCAAGCCTGAAATCTTACCCCAGGTCCCTGCAGTGAATCCCCAACAGCACAACAGATCTGGATGGGATGGCTGTGCCCAGAAAGCGCAGCTGGAGCAGAGGTGAGGAGCAAAGCTGCTGTGTGCAGCAGCAATGGATCCCACAGCACACCTGACTCCACAGCTGCTGGCTCCCAGGAGCCCAGGGACACAGCCAGACAACTAGAGCAGCACCTCCTGCAGCCTGGACAAGGCTGCTCTTGGGGAAACCATGTGACTCTTAAAGCAAAGCTGTCATTAACTGCACAGCCAAAGCTCTTAAATGAGGCATGAACAGCTCTGCCTCCTTTGGCAGGCCACTGCACATCTCTGGGAGTAGCTGGAGAGGCTGCACCTTTCCATGGCTAGAAGAGAGCAGCCCAGACTTTGGTGACAGCCCCCACAGGTAGGACAGCCCAGCAGAAGGGATTGCAGCTGCTGACCAAACCACACCGCTCTGCTCCCTCACACTGAGCCAAGGGAAGGACTTGGGAGGGAACAAACTCAACTTCCCACAGGTGCAGATCTCAGCTGCTGGCTGTGGCTCCATCCACCCTGCCCAGATCTGCAAGGAGTCTTTGCCTACAGCATCTCCCACAGAGGTTTTTATTTCCTCCATAAGAAAATGTTGGTAAAATTTTGGCAAATCAGAGTGAGATCTGCATTTCCTTTAGTTCTTTTCTTTCCACGAAGCAACTTAAAGTGTATATAGTGAGTTTAGACCAAAGAGAGGGTTTTTTTCAGTTGAAGATTCCAGCTGAAGAATCAAGGAATGTCAGAAGGAGGAGTCTTGACAGTATGGAAGTACCTCAAGGGGTTGATCCTTCTTTTTGGGCCTTTTGTTCATGGATGCACAGTCGTTCTCTTCATCATCTGAGAACACCGAGCCTTTTGTTTCACAGTTTGTCTCAGGTGCCTTCTCATACCTAATGTCCACACTTAATTCACCTATTTAACACAGCCATTTGCAGCCTAAATGTGAAGACAGGGGATGAGGAAATCAGTGATGGCTTGATTCACACAAACGTCACTCACTGCAAAGCCATGCATCTTCCAGGGATTAATAGGCAGAAGGGTCACACACCACACTCCAATAATAGCAGCTGTGGGGTTAGAAATCAGTAGGCTCTTGTTTACAAAGCCATTATAAAGTCTATTTTGATCATTTTACACAGAACTGAGACTAAATTCAGAGCTTTTGATGTCTGGGAGGTTGACACTAGAAAGAGATTTTTTGTTTGTTTGTTTGTTTGCTCAGGGATAAATAAAATAAGTGATTTCTTGAATTGCTGGTTCCATCCATAGCTCCTGCATCTACTGCTTCCTCTAGAAGACTCCAAATGGGTGTTGAAGTCCTCTGGTAAACACAAAAAGCCTGCCTGGGATGCAGAAATAGCAAACACAGCAGCACTTACTGACTTGAAACTGAGGCTGGTCAAGGCAAGCACTCAGTCTGAGATCCACTGAAGTTCTCAAAAAGCTTCACCAGGCATTGAATGGACCCTCATCAAGTGGATATGCTGCTGGAAAACCAGTGCAGGGAAAAGTGTCTCTTCTGTCACTCTGGAGTAAATGTGGTGGAGCACTGGCTCTGCTGATGTTCCTGAAGGCAGTTTATGGCCTCACAACTTCAAACCACAAACACTTGGTGGTTCTTACCCTCGTAACTCATGGCACAATCTTTGTGGGACTGGTTGTGTTACACAACACAGTCCATTTGCTGCCTGAGTACACACAGAAAATGAGAGTATTTTTAATGACCAGCCCAAAGCAAGAGGTACAGAAGAGGAAACTCAACATGACCAAGTTTCCTGCTCTCCATGGTTTCTTACCAGCAGGGCTGGAGCTTTCTCTGTCTAACTGAGAAGGCTTTTTTGATTCCAAAACATGGTAGGAGGGGAACTATTTGCTGTTTAAGTGGCACTAAACAGAATTACTGGGTCTATACTTTGTTACATGAACATACATAGAAATAATGCTCTGTGCTTCTTGTCTCAGCCTGTGTAAGAGTCTGCTGGACCAAAGACAACCTCAAAGACTGAAACCAAAGAGGATTCTTCAACATCTAATACTTACTAATCCCTTCTGATTCTTAAAGCCCAAAAGAACTGGATTCTTCGACAGCTCTTCCAGTTGGGTAAGAGACAGAGGGGAAATGATTTGGCTACAGCAACACAAGTCATGAGCAGGTCCCTGGGGCTCTCCCCAGTGCCAGATTAAAGTCAGCAGCTAATCATTCTCAGCCCACAGGATGCAGCTGCTGCTCAAGACAGCAGCCTGTGCACACCATCCTCTGCCTACTGACCCTGTGCTTCTACCCCTTTATCACCATTCACATGGGCAGGCTGGAAAACACCACTGCAGCTTTTCAGGAAGAGCTGGAAGTTGACTTGTGTGCTGGTTTTTTTCCCCAGCTGTACTGAAGATGTTGACAAGCACGTTGCAGAGAGGCCCAGGATAATGCTGAAATGTTTTTGTTCTGTGTATGGTGTGAACACTGCACTGTGGGGAGAATTAAATATTCTCTAGACCACATGGCAAAAGAGTAGAGGAATGTTTTGGTTTATTATTTTATCCCTCCACCTGGGAAGTGATCTACCCAGGAGCAGCCTAGTTAGCCCCTCTTGGATGTGGAAGCTGTTCTTTGCTGCCTGCCTAAGCCAAATCAAAACTTAGTCAAGTTTAGCAGAAGTGGCTCAGAACTTCTTTTAATGGCCTCACTGAGGTTTGCACAGTGGCCCCACAACACACCTCCAGCCATGTGTCACTGGGAGCAGACAGGGGCTTTCACCAGGGAAAAAGGGCTTGGAATGGGACAGGATGGAGGGGTGTTGGAGACCCAGAGTTGGGGTGGTCAGTGACCAGAGTGAGGAGACACTGGCTGCTGAGGCTGAGTGAATAAAATCATGACAATGTGCCATGCTGCCATTCTACAGCCAGCCACTCCACTGGAAGAGGAGCCAAAAGGAGCTGTCAGCCTGACAATGCTGCTGTGAGTCCATGGTTTTGCAGCACACATTGCTTTCTTCATTACTGTGCTCTCTCTTAAATTATTTGCTGGTGTCTTAAAAAGAAACCCAGCGAGCTCTGCCACCCGTGTCGCCTCCACAGCAGGCACAGTGTCCTGCAGGCTTTTCCATCCTCCCCATCAGTCCAAGTGTCACATCCATGTCCTGAAGCTGCTTCCATGAAGATCAAGAGGAGAGCTCAGCCTCCAAGCTGGCACATACTGCTTTGATCCCTGCAGCTGAGAGGTCTGTAAAGTTCACTGGAAGTTGAGCTGATGCCCTTTTCTTCCCTGCTCCACATCATTGTGAGTGGGACACTGAAAACCACCCAAATGGGAACCAGTTGAGCTTCAGCCTCACTGAACTGGAAAATGGGCTCTCCTAGGCTTTTTCACTACTTTTCTGGCCGTGGATGAGAAAAGATCTGTAATACACATGGCACTTTCCTTCAGACCTGGAACAAGAAGGGAGGACTCCCTGCCCATCCTGCCTTGGGAAGAACATCTGTACTGTGAGCAATCCAAGCTCATATTGATCTGCCAGACTTTGGGGTGCCAGCCTTTGTCCCACATTTGTGGAAGCATTCTGCTGTTGTGGGATGGCAGAGAACTCCTCTCCAAAGAGCAGCTGCTGTGTGAGCCCCAGCTCTGAAATTGTTGGTTTTTGTGAATATGGTGATGATATGATAAAAAACTGATTTTCTGACACCAAGAGAGTGAGTAAAAATGTAAAGCAGGGGTTAATCAGAAGAATAAACACACATGTGAGGAACTGCTGAGAAAGGAGATGGAGATTTAAAGTGAATGAAAGGGTTCTGGGGCACCAAGGGTTGTTACCAGAGAAGGTAAAGATTGAGGAGCTAAACATTGCCAGGGCTGGAGCATGCATTTTGGGGACAGCACTTGGCCTTGGGTGACCTCCTGTGTGCTTCTAAGAGCCATCTTTATGCTCTGAGGCTGTGGGGCCTCAGGTCACTATCAGATGTCCCCAAAGCAGCAGAGTCAGCAGTGTGTGCTGCTCCAGGGAGCAGCCAACAACCCCAGGGACTGTCACAGCCAGGAGGTGACTGTGTAAAAACACGGATCATACACCAGACCTTTGCCCTGACTCTGTCTGGGAGAGTCTCACTGCCCATCCCAGGGTGGGCTGTGTTTTAGGTGTCTCCACCTGTTACATTTATGGCTCCACAGCTTTGTGTGAAGGGGCTGAATTGCTGCAGAAGTGGGAAATGGGCTCGTGTTCCAGGACTGAAGCTGCTGCTGCCTCTTGCAAACACCTTTTCAGTGCACAGACCAGATTACACTCCTCTCTCCACTAAAGCAAGACAGAATCTGACTGGAAACAGTCTAAGGAAATGGATTATTCCAGTTAATTCCCTTAATTTCAGTTCCTATCATTCCATCATAATTCCTGCCAAGGGAACTGATACAACCAACACATTGGGTGGGAAGCCCTGAAAATGGGCACATTTCAGGTTAAAGCAGACATCTGAGTGCTCTGCAGAGCTGGGATCTGAGCTGTTAATGCACCTCAGGGAACAATCCAGCATGGAGCAGGAAATGTAGGGCCAGATAATTGCAATCTTTGATCTCTGTGATTCAACAAGGCTAAGAAATTCCACTTGCAGAACTCTTCCTACAGCAATATCTGGGATTCAGTAGTGTGCTGTTTTTTCAGCAATCACTGTGGTTCAGACTCTGGTCTATGCTGCCATGTAAATCTGTACCAAATTCCTTTGGATTTTCTTGAGTACAACAGAAGTCAGGACCTGGCCCACTCTAAGTGCAAGTGAACAAATGACTTTGATCTAGATCCTCTGAAAAATCAGTGCACTTAAGTACAGTTACAGTGGGAATCAGGCAGCTCTGACACTGGACCTCCCCTTATTTTGCCAGGCACAATACTTCTTCCTCAGGAGCAATGGGGAAAACCACAGTCACAGACTACACAAACCAAGAGTGATGTATTGTATTATTGTAATGGAAGGTACAGTCACTCCAAAGTTAAGCCTTTCCAGGGCACCATCCATATAAAGAGGTTTGCACACCACTTAATAAGCACAGGAGAACAGATATTTATCCTATGGTGGCCATCAGCTTCTTTCCCCTGCAACAAAGACAAATTCACCATCATTTCCAAAAGACATTGACCCAAGTGCTGTGCTTCCCCAGCAGTTTTCATTGCCAAACCAAGGAGTTAGGAGCAGGCAACTATGCCAGCACACACTGCCCAGGAGCCACCAGAGGCAGACATCCTTTCCAAAGCTGGAGTCGAATGCAACCAAAGCAAACAAGCCTAATTACATCAACAAAGTCATCCGTTAATGAAAACACATCCCACAAATGAGTGAGTTGTTAAGTGCTGGTCTATTCCAAACACCTCAGAGGAAAATTCATGCAATCTGTAACACTTACATCAGAGTCCATAATATTTACATAGAGAAAAAGAAAGAATAAACTGTTAGGAGAAAACATTTGGGTGCAGAGGGGGAAAGAACATTGTTTCAGGACACAGAAATATTCATCTTTGCTTTTATCAGATCTGTCATTCAGCTGAAGTTTATGAAACAATAATTAATGTTTTCACTTTCTGCGGGTACAATGCAAATGTACTTAAAAACTACTGATTTTCTGTGATTTTTTTTTTTCCCTGAAGTAACCAAAATACATCTGAAACTATTTTTAAATCTCAAAAAGAAAATCACAAATTGCTATTCAGAAATACCAGCGCGAAGTGATACAAACCAGCCCTGTAAAAATTTGCTTCAGTGTTTAGTAAAGGGAAATTTTAAGGAACAAAATGCCTAAAGCAACAGAAAATTGCTGTTTGTTCTTTAGGTTCAGTAATAAGAGCTGGAAGCAAAACTGGCTAAGAACCAAAATAAAACCACCTACACCATTTAATTGAATTAGTTCAAAGATGTACAATCAGCCCCCTTGACATAAAGTCAATTAGTGTTTTTAAAGCACTTTCCACTGTAATAACTCATGTGCACTTCTGAGCACACCACAAAGGAGGGGTTGGATCCAGCTAAGAGAGCAATGAGGTGATTATTTAAAGCACAATTAAGTGGATGTCCCATTGAGGTCCTTGGTGAGCTGCACTGCTGGTTGGGTGTCATCTGTCACCTTGTGGAGCACAGCCCTGCAGTGCACACCCCAAACAGACCCTTTCATCACAAACGTCCCTGCACATTTCTTACACTGCCTAAGGCTTCTGATCACCACTTTAGTATTAAATGCCCCCTCAAATACTTGCACTCCCAACAATTCTCCTGGTACACAGCTGATTCTTCAATTCATGAGGGATATATTTATTCTCTGCAAGAATTAAAATGGTTTCTCCCTCTCAACCATGGCCCAGGTCTTTGCAACAGCACCTAAGGGACATTAGTTGAGAGAACACCACCAAACACAATTTTGTTACTTCATAAATGCTGGTCCCAAGCAAGATTGTTGAATATTGAACAGCGTTTAAGCATTTGCCAGGCACTGCCAAAAGACAAACAGATATCCCTGGAGATTTTTACTCGGTCCTCTCTGAAAGGGAAAAGGAGATCTTACATAATTGTACCACTGTTCCTGAATGCTGCAGCCTGACTTTCCACAGAACACAAAGGAGAAAAAGCAGAAACTTGGGTAAAAACCTGGAGGGAGTTCCACCAGCAAAGGCCTGGCCAGGAACAAAAGCAAGAGGAGCTGGCACAGGAGCTGTGAAAAGGATGTGCTGGAGTACATCTGTCTGTGTTTTAGTGAAGCTGCCCAGAGCAGAGGAGGATGAATGTCCTGAATTGCATCAATGCTTTGTCATGTGCAGACTGTGAGGCAGTGGGAGTGATCCAGCTGGGCAGGAAAGGGCTCTCCTGTGGTTCAGCACAGAGAATCCCATCAGTGCTGACAGGGACAGTCCTGCTCCAGAGCAGAGGGGCCCATCAGCACCCAGCCCACCACCACTGCTGCCAGGGACAGCTCCAGCTCCGGGGGCTCAGGCTGTGCCTCAGGCTCTGCAGAAATGCACACTGCATGGCACCTGCAAGGTGTCACCCTCCTGACACCTTCTGTCAGGGTATCATCTAAGGAGCAGAATGCTTGGACTTTTGCTCCACCAGCCTGTGCTCTCCTAAGAGCTGAGGAGGTTTCTGTGAGCCAGAGAGTGAAATAATTGAATTTACCTACAAGAGCGTTAATGCAACCGCTCCTGCCAAAAAAGACTGCACCAAGGCTCCAAAGCAGCTTTTAATATCCCTCCTTAAGGAAAGACTTGACTATCTGCCCATGTAGATTATAAACTCTTTGGAAATGAGAGCTGTTTAATGATGGGACTCTGAAATTGGCCACACTAAAGTTTGCACTGAGAGAAGATGAGTGCCAATAGCTCAAGGCAGCTTAGCCCTAGCTAAACAAAATTAGATTCTTTCTTCCCCCAGCTTTTTGTGGCACTGAAAAATGTCCACATGACATAGTCAGCTCTCCAAAGCTACCAAAGATGCACTTACAAAGGAGCATTTTAATGGCAGGCCACTGTCTGAGAGTGCATTAATGCATCTATTGCCTCGGAGACAGAGAAAGGGCAGCCTGTGGAGACAGAATGAACCCTCTATGACACAGAGCCTTGGCACATCCCTATTGACACGGTCTAAGGGACTGGATTATGTTGGAGAGGGGGCAGGAATAGTAAAACAAACCAATGTGAATGACTGGGTATGAAATTTCAACAAGATCCAAATTACTTTGGGTCTAATTCATAAACATATTGAACTGACTGCTGCTTTAGCATCATTAAAAGACTTTCCTAAGATTACCTCATGACTTTTAATCCCATAAGGATTCAGTGATTCTTTTTATAAATAACACTTTGAAGTCAAATCCATAAAGTAGGTTTAGGCTAAAATTAGAAGAGTTCTAATAAAATGCCCTGTGAATACAAGTGTTGTTTCAACAGATACCACCTTAAACGTGCTGAATTTTCCTGCACAATGGCACACTCACCCAGAAGAGCAAGGGTAACAAATCAAATATGAGGGTGGGTTCACCACCCAGGCAGGGTGCAAGGAGGCTGTGCCAGGCTGGAACCATCAGGCTCCAAGCACCAGCACTGCACAGGGCTCTGGGAAGGCACAGGTGGCTGCAGCATGGTGGCAGCACTGTGATCCTTTAGTCCTTCTGCTGCTGTCTCCAGGTTGATTAGTGTGCAAAATACACAAAAAGCACATGAGATGAGAAGAAAAGGAGTTGCAAAGGGTTTTTTGCTTCCACCAACATGAGACACTGCTAGTCTGTATTTCTCTTTTCTCCCCAGACAAGCTGCTTGGCAGTCCCATCCTCTGGCATGCCCAAATTGGAGTTCTCCCACTCCTTTCATCTGTCACTGGGAAAAAATGCAGAAGTGACATGTCTGGGCTCTTAGCAACCCAGCTAACTGGCACAGCACTGAAAAGACCACCAGCAGCTAAACCATTCACTGCATTCCAACGTCTGTAAACACAATAAATGCTGGGGACAGAGGGGACATCTCTCAAAAATGCTTCTGCCAGAGACTGAATCAGGGAGAGTCAGTTCAAGCCTATTTTGTCTTACCAGAGTCTGCTGCTGGGATATGCTACATACCCTGCTCGCCCAAACACAAATGTCCTCTCCACCAATGGAGAAACACGTGCCAATCCTTAGGGAACACAGCAAAACAGGGCTGGGGCTGAGGGGGTTTTGCTCTTGGTGCATTCCCAGTGGATTTACACCAGCACTGGGGGACACAGGGCAGAGGAATTACACTGCACAGCAAGGACATGGCACATCCTCTTGAAGAGAAAGGAATGAAGTTTTTCCCCAGAGGAACAACCCCCATCCTTGGGTAGCACAGGTCAGTATGGTAAGAAGCACTGAGATTCTTGCCATGAGCACACACACAGCTCCCAAAGCCGCTCACAGCCTGGCCTTCCCCTGCTTTGCCCCCCTGGTGTTAGGAAACCCAGTCAGCAAGAGCGCCAGGAGCAAGCCAGGCTGGGGGATGCAGCCATGCCCAAAAGGGATGCATGGATGCCAGGACACAGGAAATCCAGCACTCACCTCTGAGGAGTCGGCACACCGAGCAACACGTGCACACTGAAAGAGGAGCTGAGCGTTAGGAACTCGTTGTGGAGCCACTCACTCTTAGAAAACACTTGGCACCATTTTGGAGGCCCTGGTGTGCACAGGGAGACGACCAGCATGGAGCACAGACTCAGGAATGTGCCTCATCCCAGGCTGTGTCCATATGGGTGTTAAGGATGGGGTTAGATACAACTCCCTGTCTCACACCAACCAACTTCACCAGCTTCAGTGGTTCTCAGACCATGGAACAGAAGGTCCACTGGAGGGACCTGGGAGTGTGGATAAGCAATCTTGGAGGATGGATGCACAACCCAGTGCAAAAGGCTGTATGATAACAAACACAGGATGCAGTACTGGGATTTGTAAGGCTATGTGCCTGGATTCTTCCAGTAGATTTAGAATTCTTGTAGAGCTCTACAAGAATTCTAGAATCTACAAGAAGGCTGCTGCAACCACTCACACAGCTTCTAAAGAAATCTATCCACACATTCCTGATCTTCCTAAATCAGGAGGGTCCTACAGGAATTAATATCCTGATGGAATTGCCAAGAATGAAAGCAGCCAAGGGCATTGCATTGCACCCTTCAGTGAAAGCAGGTGACTCATAACTGTTCATGAACATGTGAAGTTTACAGCTTCATCCTGAGCACAGTTTGTGTTCCAGGAAACAGCCTAAATTTCCAGTTTGAGCCCTTCAGTTTAATGCTCACAGTGGCATCAATGACTCCACATTAAAGAAAGTTATTGAAGAAGAAAAGGGTTTGAGCTCTGTGTGATTTTTTTTTTAGTTATGATTACCCTGCACTGGAGACACTGGAAGTTCTTCTACAGTTTCACAGTCATTTTAAAGCAGCACCATTGAGAGCAGATGTCTCACCGTCCCTTCACTCCGGCCTCCACCTGCTTGTCCCACTGCTGATGTCTGTGCTGCTGCTCTCCACTGGTTTGAGGATTTGACCCAGGTCAAGAGCAACTTGGAAGCAAGGGATAGCATTTCACTTGAACCAATTCCTTGCCTGGGGTCAGCATGTAAAAATAAGATTTAAATGTATCCAAAGGAAAAGACAGATGGGCCAGAGGAGGCAAGCAGCTGGGTTACACCTTTTGGTGGGAGTGCTGCCTCACATTGGCTGGATGCTGCTGTGAAACTATGGGCTTCCTCAAGAGATCTGTGGGTTCAGCCTCTGATCTTACCCAGAAGGAAGCTGATCACAGTTTTATGACAGTTTATTCTCTGGGAGTTCAGACAATATGTATCTGGGTTCTTCTCACATCTTTCTGGTTGATGGGAACTGAATACCCAAACACACCCTGACTGCTGATGTTCCCCCACCTTTGTTCTGTACTGCAAAACTTTTGGTCCTTCAGCACAAGACCAAAAAACAGCTTTGATTCTCTCCTGCTCAGAGGAATGGAGAGTATCAGGAAGCACACTGTCCATTTCTGCTTTGAAGTCATTCCAGATAAGAATGACCTTAGCCTGGGACGAGCTTAAGCAGAAGGAACACTGGGTTTGGGCAATACAGAGGTGGCTGCATTGTTTGTGATCCTCTGCCCCGGGCAGCATCAGCTCTGGACACTGACTGTCCTGTGATGCAACACAAAGGTAATGCTATAAGGCCAAGAAGTGCAAAAGCTCCTGTTAATAAAGACAAGTCTGTATGTGGATTGTTACTGGACATTTGCCAGAACAACAGGATTCCCTTGAAAAATATTTGGAAATATTGCTCTGGAACTTACACTTTTCCATAACAATGCACAGCCACATGACATTTACAGCTCCCAAAGGAAAGAGGCAGTTCTGCCTGTGGAAAGGGCACAGGTTGGATCAGGCACTGAAGTAAAATGCCACAGTCCATCATCTGGGTGCCAGGACAATAAACTGAGAAATGCTGAACCAAAAGTGAAGTGGAAAATCAGATGAAGAGGTGGTGGGCCTGCTATGTGGAAGAAGGGGCTCACTGTGTGTCCTTGGTGCCATCAAAGGAAGGTGTGCACGTTTCCCTGGAGCTGTTTGTGGGGATGTGCTGCTTGTGGGGTCAGCAGTCCAAATCAAATCATGGCAAAAGCAGCCTCTGCCTCTGCATGTTGTCTGGGTTTGGCTTTTGACTGGGTGTGAGGAGGAGGAGAAGAGTCTTTTTGGGATGAGTGGGCACACCCAGAGCCCACTGTGTGCTGAGCAGTCCCACTCCTGCAGAGGGACCATCCGCACAGCAGAGCTGCACAATCAACAGGCACCACTGAAAGGCAGCAAAGACAGAAGAAGGTAGAGGGGGCAAAAAAGCAGCAGAGGGTAGAGCAAAAGGAGCAATTCCCCTTGTCTCAAAGGCAGCTCTTGCTTATTCTGGTTCTTGGCCTCATAAGACACTCTTCAGCAGGCAAAAAATCCCCTTGGCTGTATCTGCATGAGGTTGTTACAAAATGGCAAACTCTTCACACAGTACTTTGTGTCAAGAGAGGATTCAAAGAATCACAAATCCATCTAAGCAGCACCATTCACATTACAAAAATAACAGCAGTGGAAACAGAGCAGGCTGAGTGTTTGTGTAGCCTGGTCCTACAGCCAGCTTTTACAGCCCACTGGTGTCAGGAGAGCCTTTTCTCATGCTTCAGGGGGCTTGGAAACACGCCCAAGAGTTGTGAAACCAGAACCTGAACCACTGCCGGTGCTCACAGGGGGCTGGGGGTTTAAATACCAACAAAACTGAATTTGAGCACTCCCTTCTGTGCAGGGAAGACAGCAGACCTCTCCCTATGCCCCTGTCTTTCCAAACCACTTTATTTCAGATATCACACCTGCTCTTAAACACGACAGTCACACAACAGGATTGGATCCAGCAACACCAGGTTCCACACCAGGTCTGGCTGTGTGCCCACTGCTCAGGGCAGGGGACCCATATAAACAACTCTGAGCTCAACCCAAAGAGCCCTCTCTTCTCTCGGGTGGGGTCAGCTCTCAGCACCCTCCGTGCCAGGTCCTGTGTGATGACAAGCCTTTAGCTTTTATTGGCTAATTTAGTTAACATGCATTTTTTTATGTTCAGACATCATTGTTTCAGCTATACCTTAATTCCAACCACACGAGTTTCAGAGCTCTCATCAAAAAGGGATGGTGGTTTGGGTGTGTGTTTCTTTCCTGAGAGCTTAATCTAAAATTCAAGGCTATTACCCCTCAGAAACTGAGCTCTGCTGTCTTGTCAGTCAAAGAAAACACACCAGGTGAGAACATGGCTCTGTGTTTTTCATTAAGTCCAGCTCTCAGCTAATCCCCTTAATTAGTGTGGTCACAAAGAGATCAAGGAGCAGGCACAATCCTGGCTGGCAGCAGTCAAGGACAATCAACATAAGCCTCCTCTGAATTATATAAAAGTTTAGGTTTTGTTTTGGGAATCATTATCCTCCTATTTTAAGGTTTCTCCTAGAACACTGGGAATGAAGCATTTACAGAAGGAAAGGGTAAGATGTTTCCTTTTCTTTTTTGTTGCTTCTTTTCTTAATGTTGCTAATATAATTTGTGGATTTGCAGTGGGACTAGGATGGAAAGAAAAAAGAGAGAGAAATACCGCTAAAAAGAAAAAAAAATCAAAACAAAATTATCTACTTAAACCTGCTTTGGGTGACAAGTTGCTGATGGAAGAGGTGATAGA
>JAYDZK010000202.1:65979144-66006840 GCA_034509185.1 Euphonia xanthogaster
TTTCTCTGAGGCTTCTCAGCTTCCCAGGAGAAGAAATCCTGGCAAAGGGATTTTTTCAGAAAATATGACAGTGACAGCCATGTGTAAAGGAGCAGGATGTTGCTTTATCTTTCTAGTAGGTACTTTCCTTCACTAGGAATGAGTCAAACAGATGCTTGGCTTCAGAATCACAATTAAATGCCCTGCATCAAAATAAATCCCTTTTAAAGTTTACCATCTATGATGATATTTACCCAGCCATTCTCAGCAATACACAACATTTCCAGAGCACAGAAAATTTGAAATTTTAAAGTAATTTAAAAACATTGTTAAATTCCAAGAAAAATAACAATGCTTTTTCATGCAGCTTAATGAAGAAATGAACTTATGCAATATTTTCCTTTCTTTTTACACTAATTCTTGATCTGACAACAAAGATATTCCTTGGTGAAAGGAATGTAACTGTAAAGGATGAGCTGGTTAAATAACACTTTCCATTAAAATTGCACCCCATCAAAAGGTTGACTGTAAGTATTCTGTAACCCTCATACTACACCACAGCCATAAAGTAGGACCACCAGAATAATCAATACATACAGAAATCTAGAATTTTTGAGCTACATTAAATGACATTCAGAATATAAATGGCATAACTGACAAAAATTACATTTATGTTTTAACATTTTATTGAGGGGGCAAGGAGCTGAAAGAGACTTCATAGCACATAGTCTTGAAAAAACTACTGAAGTAAACACATAGAGCCTGATTCTACCATTCTTTCTGCAACTGAAAATAAGAAAAATTCACTGGATGCTTTGACTGAGATGAAATCAGAAAGAAGGCAAATAACAGACAGTAAATATTGTCCTATTTAACAAAAAGATAAGGCAACCTGTAGCAATTCACCCACCACTTTCATCTAGACTTGTATTTGTCCAAGCAGCACAGCCTGACCACTGCCACAGGACAGGGCTGGGCTGGACCAGAACACATCACTGCTCCCTTCTGGGCTGCAGCCTTGAGCATCCTGACCCAGGGTGAGGGGCAAGGCCAGTGGAGAGCTCACTCTGGTGCTGGTCTGGCAGAGAGAAAGGACTCATCCTGGACATCCACAACCAAAGCAAGTCTGGACACATTCCTGCTGAAGCTGTTGGGCAACACTGCCTGTCCCCTATGCACTGGCATTGATCCACTGGGAAGGCAAAGCAATGATTTACCTACTGACTTATCAACACCACTTCAGAAATTCTGCATGCACAGTAAAGGAAAATCAGTGCCTCTACCTCACACAAATTCCTCAGCACCTTTACTTTTAGGGTGTGTGAGTAGAGAGGGCATCAGGTGCTGATGCCTACAGTCACTGTGACAGTCTGCACTTTTTACATTCAAGAAAAGTGACAGACCAGTAATCTCCAGCTTTTCAGCCTGAAGATCTTTGTACAAAAAAAAAAAAAAAAAAGGGTTCAAACTTCCTTCTCAGCTCCACATTTAGCTTTCCTGCAGACTGTTACAGAGAAGCAACAGACTTACTTTGCTCTTTCCCATTAGCCTATTCTACTTTTGAAAGCATTTTAAATTAATGGGGCTTCTCTGCTTAAATACCAGGACATATTATGTTGCTGATTTTATAGGCTTGGCAGTGGAGTCCTCAGATCTTATATTTTACTAAACTCTCACCTCTGCCCTCACATTCTCCAGCCTGGCACAAGAATTGATGCCTGAATTTTGGCTACTCCTGCCAGTGGCTGAGCCACTCTTGGGGGATGTTCTCACTCCAAGAGGCATCTCCAGTTAATCCTCTTGGGCCAGTGCAATCTACATTTACTCTGCAAATGTTACTGGGCTGGTAACTGGAGTTGCCTTGCATGGCTGGTCAGCTGGGTGAGATCCCAGCTGCCCAGGGCTCAGTGCAGCTCTGGATGGGTTTTGGAACCTGCACTGAATTCCTGCACAGACACCCAATTCTCAGTGACTGATTCAGAGCCAACACAAGATATCCTACCCTGCAGCCTGATCACAACAGGCAGATCTCCAGTGAGAGCAAGCTGACCATTAAATAACATTTTGCTATTGCAGAATGACTGGGCCAGCAGAGCCAGAGGGTTAGCAACTGATGAACTGTAACTTGAGTGCTGTATTCCTCCCTCACACCCAGCTCGAGTGTCAGCAGGGCTCAGGCTTTTCACTCCCCCCAGCTGCTCTGCTCAGCCAGCTAACCCAAATTCCATTTCATTCCAGCCAGCAATTTATGTGTGTGGACATGAGTCAGGCTAGAGATGAGATTCATGTGTCAGACCAACCTGGCAGGGAAGATGACACCAACACTTCATTGAAAATGAAGAAGATGTGTTAATATTCTTGCAGTGCACCTTGTGATATAGCAGCACAGAATGATCAAAGGCCCCAGGAGAGCTTTGAAACAGGAATCTGAGATGTGCCTGTCATCTATGGGTCTGGTACATCAGTGCGTAGTACAGAGCCTTGAGCACAGACTGAAGCAGCTGAACTAAACAGCTTCGACTTTCTCCAGGAAAAAAAGAACTAAAATTGCCTTTTCTTAATTTTTGCTTTAATTTAACCTGAGTTTCTAATAGCAAAAATAAAGATTGTTTATAAAACAGGTAATAGCGAAATATTACTGTTACTGTTCCTACCACTCTATGAAACAATTTTTCCAATTATCAGAAATGGCAAGAACAGCAAAGGCCTGGGCTGAGTGAAGGCACTGAACATCTGTGAAAGCCTGCAGAGCTCCATTTCCTTTCTTTGGCCTTTGCAGGGATAGACTCGATTTATCTGCTCCTAGAATACAGTGTAACACTCACAGTTCTTTCCCAGTTACCACAATTTTACATGACCCCAAAATAGAAATGTGACAGAAATTACCGCAGAATGGGGATGGTTTCAGAGTAAAATGGAAAATATTGTTTACCAACCTTTATTTCCCTGCCACAAAAGCAGCTGGTGTAGATAAAATCACAAACATTTGAAAAGCCAGCATGGTGAGGGTTTGCAGAGCTGCTTTAGAAATAAAGGCTTTATCCAGATGTAATGTTTATTATACCACAAAAATATTTATCTTTTATTAGCAAAAGAAAATAACAAGTTAATAGCTTTATTTCTTGACAGAATAAATTTAGCACAGCACATGTTTTGGGCTGTGTTTTGTTAAAACAATCATGTGGAAGATGAAGAGCAGCTGTTTGGGGGAATTTTTGTTTTCTGTTGTGGCCACGACCATGCAGATGCTCTTCCAACTGCTATAGACATGAGAGATATCCCAGGAATTCCAGCACAGAGAGAGGATCCAGCTCCTGCAGGTCTGAGCCATGTTTGCAGCACATCCCCACAGATCTGGGCTAGTTTTATCCTAGAGAGTGTGACAGCAGTAACATCATGACAGGAGCTGTGGTAACACCACTTCTGTATCAGCACAGAAACAGCTCCATGTTATTACAAAGCCTCCTGAAAATCGTGGCTGGGAGGGCTGTGGGACTAAGGATGACACCACCTCTCCCTCCTCCTCACTGAGCACCAACAGTTGCCAGGATGATTGTGCTGGCAGGGTGGGTCCGGTGTTTTCAGGACTTTAGAGGACACAGGCAGGAAATGGTGCTGGTAATCTGAGCCTTAACTTCCCTGGGCACAAGACTCCCTGCCTGGACTCAACTTCTCATGCAGCTTCTCTTCAGCCATGGACCACCCCTGAGGGCATGGCACTGCTGACTTTACAGACACTGAGGTTCTGGGGAACACAGGTGGGAACAGGTGTCTCTCTGTGCCCTGATCACTACAGTGCATCCCTCCCCAGATTCATCTGATCGTGCCCATAGGTAAAGGTACAGCACAAACTGGAAGTGGAGCCCTCCAGGCTTCCTTTCCCCAGGATCTACCAACCCCACAAGTTCTCTTTTTACAGAGAAGAGCCAGGGCTCAGTGCTACTGAATAGGAGAAAGGACAAATACTAAAAAGGACATGGTAATTTCCCTGCCCAGTCACTGCTATGACTTGATATCAACCTTATTTAGATTCATGACTGCACCAACATTATGAGGGCATTGGCCACCAAGACAAGCTGCAGAAGCTCATTTTTGATTCTAAGTGAAATTAAAGATCCCACATGGCAAAGTAATTAATCTAAAACTAATTTAAGTATTAAATTAAATTTGATCAAACTGGCAGTAGTATAGACATTGTTATCTCACCCACATCTAGCACATTCTCCCTTATTTGCTTTAAAGACTATGACAAAACAGTATTAAAACACTGAGCTTCCAGAGCCAGCAACCTGCACACTGCCTTCCTCTTCATGTTGCAGACATCACCATCATCATCTCCAAAACCAAACATCAACCTCTCTGGCTCCAGAGCACAAACACTGATGCAGCCAGTATTTGCCTGGAAGGATCAGAAATGCTTTCAAGAAACTGACATGTGCATCATGACAAACAGTGCAAAAGGCACTCCATCAGAAAGAGCTGGAACTGTCTTAATTTCTTTTACCATTTTATAATCAGTCTCTGCATTCCCATATGAACTAAAACTTTTTAGAGAAAGATGCATTTAGGAGTCTGGGAAAAACTGGGTTTAAATTCAATGGAATTATTCATTATAAATATTTCATGTATGTAGGTAGCTAAAGCTAAAGCACAAAAAATTAAGCATGTAATTAAAAAATCTGAAATTTATATAACAGTCCCATTGAATATGATCTAAATATAAACAAATAGTGTATAGATTTTATTATTCCTTCAGTTTGAAAATATGAAAGAATTCTGTAAACATCATTTAGGCTTCAAAACACCTCTAATACCTACAAATTCCATTTTGCAGCTGTGGAAACTATGACACAGCATGACAAATCAGGAACCCAAAACTGCCAAGCCACAAAAGAGAAGCTTTTAATACACTCCGTGTTAATGCAGGATGGCACCTCCTGGCCTTCTGTCTCTCAGGCTCAGCAGTTAATGGACAAGCCAAGAAGCACTCAGTCACACTCAGCACACCTCCAGCACAACCCTCAGTCTGTTAATGTTCTCCTCTCTTTTTGCTGTGGCTGTGGTTAGCAGTTCTTCCCCAGATGTCTGCATGCACGTTGCAGCCTCCATCCTGCCCACACAAGGTGTAGAGCACATTCCCCAGCTGGGGCTGTGGTGTCAGCAGGACTGCCCCAACCACACCTCTCAGAGATCCTTCAAAAGCTCCACTGCAACCCCAACCATCCTCACAGGGAGCACAGCCCAGGGAGAGAGGATCCCTTCATCCATTAGTGAGAACACAGCAGCACACACAGCAGCTTGGCCAACGAAGCAGCAATCAGCCCAGTTAAATGAGTGTTCCATGTAAAAGCTCCCTGCCTGGAGCTGGAATCTCTTCCACTGCCAGCAGAGGACTTGCAAGGCAATTTGCTGATGAGATCAAGGACAGGCTTTTAAAGCTCAGCACACAGCATCTACCCACTGGAAGCAGAGCAGACAGCATTTGGCCTCAGACCAATCTCAGCTGAAAACAGTCCAAACTAGTCTAACAACTAGTCTAACAGGGAGCAGACATTAGTCAGGGGTTAGCAAAAGCACTCAGCAGATTACCTGCCCTTTTTTCTGGTCCCAATACAAGTGTAAATGGAGTAGCTGAGAGACCTAGCAAAGGGAAAAAAGAGAGCCATTGTGGCAAGACACATAAAAGCTTTGAGAATAAGATCTATCTGAAGCACAAGTGATCGAGGTGAGACACGAGCATGACACTGGGCACCACGTGCAGGGACTCACATACACAGAAAAGCAGGGACAGCCACTTGTGGGCTACACCTCGGAACACAGGTCCTCCCTTCCTCAGCTTCCCCAGAGAGATGGAGAAACCACTCCATATCCCCAGCTGACAAGGTGTCACCTAACAGGTGTTTTTAAAGATTAAAGCAAATTACAAACACAATGGGCTGCTACTCCACTCCTAAAGCAAATTCTAAGCACAAAGAGCTGCTACTCCACTCCTTGCACTTGATTGATGCTTCCCACTGGAGAAATCCCCAGTGTCAGGCCTAATGACTCATTTAGGCCCAGGATTATGTGAGTGACACGTGGCTGTCATTTCAGCCCTGGTGGCTGACAGTGCTCCTGAGCAGCAGGGTGACAGTGGGGAATTGCTCACTGAGCAGGAGCTTGCACACAGAAGCTTCCTCATGTCTGGCTGCAGGCAGGCCCTGAGCAGAACCATCAGCTTGATGCGCTGAGCACAGGCATGAGTGAAGGAGAAAATTGCTTCTGCCATCATCTGAACACAAACATCCCACAAGCAATATCCTTATTTATGGCCAGGGCCTGCGTGCCATGCCTAGTCTGGAAGAGCTACCTGTTTGGAAATGTCAGACAGTAATAAAGACTCAAAGGGAAACCAGCTGACGTTAATGTTGATGGTGGAAATGTAAGTTCATCCACCCTTTTTGTTTGTGTAGTTAATTTCCTCTCCAGGGAACTCTTTGTTATTGTTTCTCCCACACTAGTCTCTCTATATAAATTTATTTTTTAGTTCTGCTGTCCTGTGCATTCAGTGAGTGTTGTTTGCTTGTTGGAGACACCAACTAAACAGCCATGAAAGAGAGACTGGAAAGAGTTACCTGGATTGTAACTCAAACAGCATTGGAATCCTATAGATTTGTGAAAAACAGATTCTTAAGGACTTCTGAATAAAAGATGAATCACACATGACAAAAACATTCCACAAAGTACTGTAATCAGTGGCATGCTACCATACATTTTAAGGAAGCCATTTGTTGTTCCTCTTTATTGGAGTAAAATAGCTCCAAGATCTTTGATTTTGGATCCCAAATGGAGATCCTTTGAAAGAAGCTACCTTCAAAATCAACAAGCTCAGCCCCTCTGAGATAACAGCAAAGTGTCCCCAAAGGCTTCTCAAACTGTGAGCTCTAAATCACTCCTGACCTCTGCAGCTCTGGGCCATGGTACTGAGCAGGGCACATGTGGTGCTAAGCAGATTGGTCAGAGCTGTGCTCCCATATGTTTGCTCAGCAGAGGAGCACTCTCCCTCTGAGCATTGGGATCTAATCATTACAAAGAGGCTTTATCAAGCACCTTAAGGGAAAGGATGCTCCCCACCCCTGCCTCCCTCTCCCAATCCAAGTAGAAGTGCAGTTCTCCACTGCTCTGTCACAAAAGGCAGCATGTCTGTCCCCCACAAGTATTTTTCTCCCATTTCCACAGTAAATAGGTCTAAAATCACAGGGTAAATTAGGGATCTAAATATTGATTTTCAGGCAATTGCAATGGCTACACCAGCTGGATACTAGAAATTACTTAAATGATGCTGTTTGTCTGAAGAGGATAAAGCCTAAATCATCACCAGCATTCCCCTCCCAGTGTCCCGGTTTAAAAAACAACAAATGCACTGAAAAACCTCCTGATAAATTTCTTGGGCTAAAGGGCCTTAAGGTAATGAAGCTCTAACCCTCCAGGGGAAGGTGAGCCCAGGGGTGGAAATAGAAATGAATAGAATGGAAATGCCAGCCCAGACAGGTGGTTTGGGAGCTGCTGAGGCTGCCCTGCAGGGCATGAGCTGAGCAGGTGGGTGCACACCATGAGCCCCCTGCCTGTCTGCGTGCCTGCTCCTCTGAGCAAGACACACAGTGACTGCTGGCTCCCCACGAGCCACATTCCCCACGCAGCAGAGGCTCCTGGGCTGTTTCTCAGACTTATTAGGCACAAATGGGCTTTTCACTGACACCACTCATGTGTGCCTGCTCCCTGCAGCTCATTTATCTTCTCCTGCCAAGGCTCTGCACCCAGTGCCAGCACCGTGCTGTGCCCCACTCCCCTGGGTAAAAGCGGGCACGCAATGGGCACAGCACCGGCTGCTCTGCCCCCTCACCTCCACAAGGGCAGGAGAAAGGCAGGGGAAGGTCCATGGTCAGAACCCTCTGCAGCACACTGATTGTTGGCACAGGATGTTTTCTCCAAATCTCCTTTGAAAAGCAGTGTTGAGGCTGCAGCTCGGGGATGGTTAAGTGGTCGGGAGCAGGGTTTGTCCTCAGGTGGGGAGAGATGTGGGTCTGTCTGGCAGAACTGGTTTGTTCAGGCTGGGGAATAAGGATACATCCAAACAGGATCTGGGAATCTCAGGAGCTTGAAAGAAAGAGTGAGAGAGCTGGGGGAGAGTGTAAAACTGGTGATGTGTGGGTTGTAGGAAGACAGGAGGCAATGGAAGGGCTGGGCAGGGATAGAGGAGTTGGGGACATGGCAAAGCAGCAGATGGCAGCAGGCTCAGGGGGACAGGTGAAGGATAAGTGCTGGGAGTGTGGTGACAGCAAGGGAATACATACAAGTGTGCTGGAGAAGGTTGGTGCTGCTTCCAAGCCACTGGAGCCTCTCCTTGCTGCAGCCATGTG
The DNA here is from genome assembly GCA_034509185.1 of Euphonia xanthogaster. Taxonomy (NCBI): domain Eukaryota; kingdom Metazoa; phylum Chordata; class Aves; order Passeriformes; family Fringillidae; genus Euphonia; species Euphonia xanthogaster. Next base: position 65,987,523 of record JAYDZK010000202.1, read on the forward strand.
CATCCCAGCTGCTTACACTGACTCTCGACTGGTGGCAGGGAAAAGCCCACTAATGCCCAGGATCCATCTGATGGATGCACTGCCTGGCCAAGGCCTTGCAGCAGCCCCATGGCTGGGGCTGGAACAGCCCTGCTGCTGCTGCTCCCCTCTGCTGTAATCCAAAAGCAAGCTTGGTTTCTCTCCACCGAGGTGAGCTGGAAAGGTGGTGGTGGTCAGGGCTCTTCAGGAATGGAAATGGCTGAATTAGCTGGAACTAATTGAAAATACACAAAGATTTACTGCCTGGTCATTTAATCCTACCACTTAGTACTGACCCACTTGAAGTCACCACATGTAACAGAATCACCAAGTGATGAGGACAGGATTAGAGCCCCAAATGAGATTATGCTCCTTGGTGGGGGATCTGAGCTGCTAGGAGCAGGGAAAAAATCTGTGTTGAGCACCTAGGAGGGGTAAAAAACCAGATATCCAACATTCTGCTTGCCTAGTGAGTATCAAAAATAGACTCTCCAGAGAGAGAGAAAACACCCAAGTGAGCCAGCTGGGCAGACCCAGGGTGCTTGGGACACTGACAGCTCCTCAGCCTGTAAAATGAACTGGCACAGGTTTGTGCCAGCATTAGCACAACTGTGGCTTCAAAACAGAACAGAGCAGGAGCAAGGAGCAGGAGGAGGGGGAAGGACAAGGCTGCTGTTGGCTAATTGAAATCATAGGGTATTTAAGATAAAAAAGGGAAAGGGACAGGGGATCAGAGGTAAGGAAGGTGTGGCTGTGCACAGCTTGCAGCATCTTAGCCTGAAGTAAATACATAAGCAGCAGCCTGTCACATACAATGGTAATCAGAGAGGCAGATGCATTGTGCTGCACAAATAAAAAGGTGGTGGATAAACAGGATGGATTAAAAAATATGATGGACAAAAAAATGGGTAAAAAAATACGATGGATGAAAAGAATTAAAAGATGGGCCTTGCCCAAAGATCTTATCATGAAGACAAAAGACCGTGATGGATCACAGCTCAGACAGAAAGGAGAGGACAGGGATAGGCACAGCATGAGACATGTTCTCTCTCAGGTGTAGGAGCCTTTAGATTTCAGCTAATTTACTGAAAACAGATCTGTACAGAGTTCCTTTCCAGCCCAGCAGCTCACTGTGTATTGCCACTACATGCAGTTGATTTGCAAAGCCTGAAGGTCCATTTCTGCATACAAAAGCATCTTTTTCTCACCCAGTAATCCGAGTGGAGCAGTAAATAATCCTCACATTCACTTGCTGGTAAAAGCCATGTTTTCCATGGAAGCTGCAGAAGCTCAGTGCTACTGAATAAATCATCATCTCCATAGGTTCCAGTTGTAACACAATCCTTTAAAGGCTGAAACCAAATGAACTCACTTTCCCACTACACTCAACACTTATCACAGACTAGCTGGATACCCTTAAATCTTGGCATTGGGAAAGCCATGATAAGCCTTAAAAATAGTATTCTCTTTCCTCCTTCCCTGGAAACTTCCCCCTAAGGACAGCACTGCAGTCTGGTCTGGCATCTGTCTGTTCAAAGTGTTTTCCAGTTAATTAGTCATTTAAACTTCTCTCAGGCAGGATAATCTGGCTCAGTTACACCTTCTCAAGTGAGCAAGGAAGGGCGTTGACACAGTTTACAGCAGCTGAAAACCAGGGCAAGAGGAACAGCTCCCACCCCTGCCTGTTGTACCACTCCTCTGGGAAACAACTCCCTCCCCATCAGCAGGGACAGCATGGAGACACACCCACACCCCCCCAGTCACATCCTGGATGCCTGAGGAGCCCCAGCTCAGCACCCTGCACTGCAGCACACCAGGCTGTGGCTCACAGCAGGCTGCTGTCCCTGCCAGAGCAGTGCCACATGCTGACTCAGAAGGGCCAGGGACAGAAGCTGCTTTAACCACCCCTGGGCATTACACTGGGAACAGATTGGGGGGTACTTCCATGGACAGCACAGGTAACCTGTCTGCTTCCCAAGACCAGGAAGGGATGATCTTGCTTTCCTTTCCTCTGGCCATGCTTCTCACAATAGTTAATCCCTTTCCTTATGCTGCCTCAGCCACTCAAGATACATTTGTGGGCTCAGAAGAACATACCCCTTTCTTTTTCTCTCAGGTTTAACTTTCTGATAGATTAGAGATAACCTGAGGAAGTCCAAAATGCTGGTGCACACTGGGAGCTGGAGCATTACCCCATTTTGGAGAAGGAGAGCTGTCAGATTGGCTCACACTCTGCTGGAGCTGCACCCTCAGGCACACAGAAACAAGCAACTTGCTGGAGGCCACAAGCCAAAGTAGTGAAGGAAACCAGGGATCCTATTTTTTCCTCATACATTCAGAGTAATTGAAATGTCAAGGCTGAAAGAAATACTTGAACAGTCCTTGCTTGGTTGCAAAAATCAATCAATCTGTTCAATAACAACCTCTCAATCTTACTAACAAATCCTTTTCCCCTCCCCAGAGTAGTGTGCAAGAAAGACTCTTCTGGCCCATTTACAGGTTGCAATCTCTTAACAGTTTTCTCTCAAGTTGTGTTGGCAGATGTGCAATACAATAATACCACACGAATCACAGAGCTGTTTTCTTCCACCTCTCAACGGGGAGTTTCATCAACTATGAAAAACAACAGCTTCCTTGTACCATGGAGACTCTTTCCTCTCTTCCCCATTGCCACTGGAGCCACATTTTAAGGCAGAGAGAGTCTTAAGAAAAGCACCAGAAAAGTGGAACAGTGGGAAGTAAAACTGTGGTGCTGGCTGTTCATTCCAGCTAACAGCTGATGCAGACACTGTTGCAGTCCTGATGGAGGAACAGGCTGGCACTGGGGGTTTGGGTTACTGTTGAGCTTCTCATATTCAGGAGCTACCTAGACAGGAGCCAGAATTCCTTTGGGATTCACACATAGTTTCTCACTGTGTCCTAAAAACAGCTCTAGCACAGACAGTCTGCAGCACCTTGTAGGAAGGGGCTCAGAGCAAAGGCAGTGCTGCAAAACTGGCATTCCTAGAGCCTATTTATGTCCCCAGTGTGACTTCTTCAGGCTTACATGGCAGCAGCAAAAGTGTTAAGTGTCCTGGAGGCATCACAAAAATGTTATTTCATTGGGCATATGATACACAGCACTGCCCTAGCTCCACGTTTATCCCAGGTTTCAGTCCAAATTTGGTTTATCTCACACTCCCTGGGTTAGAAGAGTCTCCCTACTGAAGAACAACAGCTCAGGAGAAGACAGGCCTGACAATATAGTCTGCACAATGCTAGGCAGGGGAAAAGGAGACAGTTTTTGGGTTTAGCATATCCTTGTGATCCCATAAGCATGGCACAGCCTTCGGGCTCTCTCCTTCTGTAATATCTTGCTTTCAACAGGCTTTATAAGCTTTATGGTATTTGGCGTCCCGAGGACGCATTTTGCATTTTTGCAGGAAGTAAGGCCAAGGCATACTAAAGTGATGTGCCTTAGGTCACAGGAAAAGCATCTGGCAGAGGAAAAGAACTTCCTTCAACTCCCATTCTCATGTTGTTCCTACTACCAGTACCCTCCTTGTCCATACGTTTCTAACTATCCTTTTGCAACAGGCCTGGTAGCCGAGTCTCACCCCCAAAACACACTGTGCACATCATCTCTAAGCCATGATAGCCCATGGCCAGAGGGCAGGAGCCCAAAATGCAGTTATCAAGTCCTTGCAGCTTTTATGCAAGAAAGAGAACAGATAACAGCTATTTTCTGGGTTTGGCTCTAAGCCAGGAAGAGAATATAGGGTACACCCCTTCAGATGAGATCCCCTCATCCTCCAAAAGCAGCTATTGGCACTTCCCATTCACTCTCACACAACATCCCAGCAGGGAATTGCACACCAGTTGTGTTATGTGTATGCCTTGCAGAAGAACTTTCAGCCTTCACCAACTTCATCTTGTTTCCCATCACTACACAAAATTATAGGTCACTATACAAAACACTGAGAGAAACCCTAACCCAACCACCTCTCCCTCTCCACACTGCTGCTGGCAGTGGAGGCAGAGAAGGTGTTTGTGAGTGCCCACCCTGGGCTGCAGCTTTACCTTTGAAGCTGCCATGACGGCTGCCGTGGCTGCAACGTTCAGCCCCCGCTTGCCAAAGTGCACCAGGGCATCGTAGCTCCGGTCTTTCGCCTGGATGAGGCAGTCATCGATCTCCTGCCAGAGCAGAGCACAAAACAAACAATTAAAAAAGCACAAGAGGGACAAGTTCAGGCTTATGCTCCCAGCCTCAAACTCTTGGCAGAGTCAGGTCATGCTTTATGGAGGTACAGGTCCTCCATGTCCTCTGCTGTGGCTGGAAAGAAGTTCACAGCCAACAATTGCAAAGAGGAAAAGTTTGCTGGGGGCAGTAACTCCCATTGCAGGATTGGAGAACTCTTTATTCTACAAATGGAAGATTAGGACTCAAAGCTGAGGTCCTGGAAGCAAGAGAAATCTGCTTGAGTGACACGAACTGATAGCCATTTGCAAACCATGCACTCCAAAGACAAATGGGATTGCCTCATGGTTAAAAATACTCATATGATGACACTGGGCAGCTGAAGCTGTCCAGGGCAGGTGGCCTCAAAAATATCTGGGACATCTCTGCACATCACAGCAGTGCCCAGCTTCAGATGCCCATGGAATTGGGAGGCCCAGAGCTTGTGGACTCTGATGCTGCTCAATATACAGTGAAACAGTCAGGGAGGTTCCTGCCCTTCTTGTCCCTCCCTCAGGACACTGAGGTCTGGATGATAATGATAGCAAGGACTTCTAGTTCTCAGCTGGTGGATGTGCTGGGTTAGTAGGGCCTGGAGGCTGTGAGGAGCTGCTGGCTGCTCTCCCTATTCCCCACAGGTAAGAGGTGGCAGCTCAAAATGCCTGAGCCCTACTTGGGAGAAGCACAAGCAGAGGGAAACAGAGACAGGGGATTGATTCCCACTGCCCTTCTCAGGCAGGACTGAGATCCAACTGCTCCTTCACTGCCTGTGGCTAAAGGGAGGGCTAAACTTCATTTCCAAGTTGCCAGTGCAGGAAACAGTTACTCACTCAGCAGTTTTCATGTTGGTATGTGACAATAGCTGTTCTTGGTCCATTTACTCTCATGAGCCAAATGGATCTGCCTGACAGTGTCCCATTCACAGCCACAGGAATCTCCCAGGCAGGCAAATGATCCAAGTTATAATGTTCCCCTCCCAAAATTAGCATCTTTAATTCGAGCAAGACATTTTTTAATCTAGGACCTCAACAGGCTACATGCCTTTCTTCACCACACTACACAGGCAGCCATGTGCTTGCTAGGCCCATTTCAGACTGCCTGGGCTGTTTGTCTCTTTGCTGTACAATGTTTTAGGCAGAACAAAGTTGAGGAGTCCTGGCTGCCAGACCAAGTTTCTCTGTTTGTTATATCCAGCCACAACAGAGCACTCCAGCTATAATGAGCCAGTACATGCAAAGCAGATCAGGAGGTATTTTTATCCCCCCTCCCTCCCACCTTCTCAACTGCACCAAAAGGAGTTAATAAGTGTGAGTGCACTGAACAGATGCCAGTATGTAAAAACACAACAACCACAAAGAACAAAAACACCAACCAAAAAGAGGGGATCAAATGATAGAGGAAGAGAATCAGCAACTCCCAATCCTTTAATGAAAATGAACGATACAGGGACTGGAATACACACACCACAGTTCTGTTCCACCCAGAGAGACCCCAGGCACCTGTGATTACCTTTTCTTTTGAAGACAGAGTTGGATGAACAAATTTCCTGTACAGGAGGCTGGAGCCTTTTGTGTATGGAGACAGCAGCCAAGCTACAAAAGCTATTTTGAGTTCATAGTAGAATGGAAACCTAGAAGAAAAAGGGGGTTACTGTCTGCTCCCAATTTAACCACTCCCCTTAATTAGAGATGCTCAGCAGAGGTAGGGATTTGCCAGCCTAGCTCAAGGCAGCTTTTGCTTACCAAAAAATCTAAGGATTAAAGTGCATTGACTCAGTTTTGAGCACATCTCAATGACACCTGTGGGTGAATCTTTACTTGGTTATCAGGACCATTATTTAATGGTCTGGAAGAGTCTCTGACATGTGATAAAAGGAGTTTTCTATATGCAAAGATCACAGGTGCTGTCTTCACAGTATCCCCAGCCATTGTGAGAAAGCAAAGACCAAACCAGTAAACCAATATTTCATTGATATATATTTGTGCACTTTCCATCTCCCTGCCTCTCAGCCTTTAAGCTAACATATATATGACTAAATTTGAAATACAAGAACCTTTGTTGTCCAACAACATAAAGGTGCAGATTCACACTGACTTTCAGGTAGCATTGCAAAATATGGAGGACATTAACAGGACATGCTTTAGCTGTAGCAAGCAGCCAGGGACATCCTGAGATTAAATTATCCAGACTTTTTTCTGGAGGACAGAGCCCAGAGCTCAAGACTGGCCACCAAGCAGCATCTTCCTGTGGGCAGGCATATTGCTGCCAGCAGTGTGAGGAACAATTGTTACTCTTTGCAAGCAAGAGCAGTGCAGAGACCTGTGATGGCTGTGGACCAGCCCAGCTGGACCCAGACAGGCTCCTGCTGTGCCACACACTGCTGTCACAGAGCCACCTGGGCCAGCCAGCACCCAGGTCTGACACCATGGGCCTCTGCAATGCTCTGCTCTGAGCATGGATGTGCCAGGTTGATCTCCCACCTCACTGAGGATCTCTACAGCACACTTGATTTCTCAGGCTGGATGAGCCCTCTGCCATTTCTCTTGACAGACCCACATAATTCATCCTCCAAAAAACCCCACAAAGCTCCGGATGAAGACAGGAGAGGTAGATCTGCGTGCAAATTAGATGGGCATTAATGTCTTTTCTCTCCTTTTCAGCAGATCTGACATGTTGCCAAGTTCTCCTGATTTCCTTCATCTGGAGCACTCACTCAAGGCACGCAGTGCTGTGCAGGAATAGGCTGTAGGGGCCATGCACTACAGTCACATTTTCATCCTAAAGCCTACTGATCTCACTGGTTTCTGGCAGAAAGGCCTTACTATAAAGGGCAACCAAGCAACAAACTCTTCCAAACCTGAGCATCCAGAAAGAACTGGATCTGATAAATGGGCATTTGTGTGCTCTCATCCTGATAGAGGTCACCAGGAATCCTTCCACTGGCACCAGAGAGCCACATCAGTGTTGACTGTCACTGTCCTCCATCAAACCAGAAACCCAGCCTAACCAGGAATGTGCCAGGCAAAATATCCCAGGAAAAACCACCCACACAGCAACCTACAAAGTCTTGTGCTGCAGGGCTGTTTGTACCTGATCCACAGGCTGTGTATTTACTGTAGGATACAGCCAGGCAAGTCTAAAACTCAGCCTGTAGCTAAATCAACTTATTTATGTGATGACCTCTGCAGCATCCAACTGGGCAGTCAGCTGTGCCTCTCTGACAGGCAGGGCCTGAGACTCCAGTAATGATTTCCCACTAATGAGATACCACTGAGCCTTTCCACTTCTTCCTTTTTTCTGTGACAGCACCGAGAAAGGAAGAATGTCTCCTGCAGACAAAAACCCCTCTCTGCACTTGAAGCTGCTGAACCCCTGTACAGGAGCCAGTGCACCTTTTTGTGCCATTTTTTCCCCTTGTAAACATTTCCATTTTCTTTTCATCTCATGCCAAAGAGTCTCTCCCCTCTGGTGCTTACCAGCAAAGAAAGATATCCGTGAACGTCTCTGCTGTCGTGAAGAGCGCGAATATGATCCAGTACATCATCCACTTGACCTGGTAAACAAAAACAGCCTCCAACTATCTCTTACAGGCACAAGTGCACAGAATAACTCTCACAGGAAAAGAAATTCTTACCCCCTCACCCTCCCTGCTGTGTATTTAGCAATTACTGTGGACTTGAAGGTGCCAGTTTGCCCCACTTCAGCACATAGCACGTGTCAGATTTACACAGCCCTTGGGAAGGTGACTGTGGCCTTTAGGACTGGTCTCAGAAAAAGAAGAGCACAGCCTGACTCTGTCTTTACAGAAACTCCACTGGCCAGCAGAGCACGACAGCCCCATCACAGGGTATTAAAAATCTCCCTTGGTTCATGTTAATAGCAAATGTTAATATAAGGTCGTTGGCCAAACTCCAGTTAAGACAAAATGTAATTACTTACATAATACCTACAGCCAGCAAAAGGCAAAGAGGTAACTGCCCATCCCATAATTCAGGGCTCAGGAGCACAATCAACTCACCACAACTTAGGGACTCAGTGGGCAGCCCTGGAGTGGCTGTGCCTGCTCCCACCCATACAGTGACAAGGGCAAGGGCAATAGTTTGAATCCCTTGTCTTGGGCTTAGGGGGGAATGTTTTACCTCACACTGGTAGTGAGAGCATGTGCTGTGCTGTCTCTGTTCAACTGGAGACACTCCACTGCCAGGGATGATGGTTTCCTTTGGGGTGACAGCAAGAGAGTCTTTGGGCATGGTGACTTGCTCAGATAAACGGTAGCACCTCAGTTAATTCAGGAATTAGGAAATTTTTGTCACTGAGCACTTAATGGCACCCTCAAAGCACAGCTCAACTATTCTGAAGTATGTAGCATTGGTTCTTCTTAGGATGGGAAAAGATGGTGAGACAAAGGTTGTTCATTTAACTGATAACAGTTGTTTAATTAGGTGTATTTGAAAATGGAGATCCCTAAGCAGCTTTGCTGGAATGTTAAAAAGCTTAAGGAAGTAAAACCCATGAAAATCCATGAATTAGAGAATTGGACCATGTTAGCTAAGGCTGGTACAATTGCAATAGGCTAAGGAAAGGCTGGAGGGAAGACAGCACAAGAGGGATACCTACACCAGGTGCTGCTCTAGGCAATGGAAGATGGAGGCATCAATAAATCTGGATCTCACAAGCTTGGAAATGATATCCCCATGTTCTCCCCCATACAGTGGGACAGTACTGATAGTTTCCATCTCCCTGGAGGTACTGGAATGATTCCCTGAGCACCTGTCACAATGCTACATAACTGCTCTCCTGGGATTTATATTTATGTGCATATTTATATCTATATGGAGTGTTACAACAACAATGACATTGCCAAATGCCTGAGAGCATCATCTTCCTAGTGCAGCTTCTGCCAGACTTCTTATGTAACTGTGACTCCCCAGAGCCTCAGTGCCAACATGGCTCTCCCACTTAGACATTGCTGCCAGCAGAACTTTTAGACACAAACCAAGACCTGGTGTGGATGGGCTTGGATCAGCCTAAAACATTCATCAAAATTACTATTACCAAGCAGAAAAAAATTACTTTAGAGTGATGCAAGTTTTGATTAATAAGAGAAGGTTCCTCCTGTGTCAGTGTAAATTATTGCTTCATTTATTATTTTTTTAATCAGGCCTTAATGGATACATTGCCACAACTGCTATATCAAACTGAAATCAATTGTAAGGGCAGACCAGGTCTTAGATCAGCTGTTCTACATTTGCGTCACAACCACAAGCGGCTGATGCCAGTTCCTCTTCTTCAATTCAATTTCCAACAGGAACTGGACCCTTCAACAAAATACCTTCCAGTAAGAGACTGGAAACATTAAGTATCAGCGGCAGACACTGCTTGGAGATGCTTGTGCACATCTTCAGCATTTCCAGGCAAAGAGGCCCTGAGAAGCACAGCTGTGCAAGGGCTGCAGGGACATTTTGCCTTAAGTGTCTCCTGTGTTCTGTAACACTTATAATTCTCAAAATACCCAAACCCGTTTTCTGAAGGAGGAAAATTATGAACAAAACTCTTAGCAGCCACAGTGAGTCCCAGATTGAGTTTGCACTAAAGATTTAATGGAATAGACATGTATGCTGTTATCCAGATGAGAAAATGGGCTCGTTATCCCTGTGATCTTGAGAGGATTGAAGAGTCAAGATCTGGAGGCTGAGCTGGGTTCCATGAGGTTAAAAGAGCTCGGATTGTGAAGGGCACCACAAATCCTACAGGACCCCAACAGCATCCAAGTGCTTTTGATTCTCCCTCATTTCACTTTCCCTGATGGCCCCATATGCCTTTAGAAACCAGGGCCCAGGGAAGATTTTTCAGCAAAAGAAAAAAGAGAGCACACCCAGCTGCCAGACCTTCCTGTAAATAGGTCGCCCTGCAAGGAAGGATGTTTCTGTCTGAGGATTCAGTCATATGCACTTCTAGTTGCCTCCTCTTATCCTTGTTTTGAATGAGCAGTTAAAGCTTCAAGGCTTTTCAAAAAGGGTTTGATTCATGCTGCTCTTCAGAAACAAAGAAGAGCACGCAAAGCTCTGGATGCCAAATGCCTTTTAAGTCAGCTGTGTATCTCACCACCAGAGGAGCAGCATGCATCTGTCAAGGAGCACATCAGCTCTGCACCGGAGCCAGGAGCACAAACCCAAGGCTCATTTGTGCCCAGCAATCAACCAGTCCACCTTCAGGCCAGCCTGCCCTTGCACTGCTTCATGAGCTTTCCCAGAACACAGACAACACCTTCCCAATGTGGTGAGGAGCAATCTTAGAAAACAACCCCCCAGCACAGCCACAAACCTCATTACTCACATATTCTTTGATGTCCTTTGATTTCACGGCTTTGTAAGAATAATATGCAGGGTAAAGTGTGCCAAATATAAGCCTGGAAAAAACAAACAATAAACGGATTAAATTGATTTCCTGTCACAGGGAAAGATTCCCCCCCAGTCCTGTGTTTTAAATGTGGTTTTTGCACTGGTAAAAAGTGCTAGGATTTGATTTAAGCTTGAGTGCACTAAGTACAGCACAGGAGTGATTTTGCATCACTGAATTCAGAGCAGCTATTGCCAGTGACTTGAATGAAGAGCAGAGATTCAGGCTGGTTTTCCTTTTGCAGTGGTTTCCAAAGGTGTACCTTATGAGTTACACACAAAACAAAATAACCAAACCAAACAAAAAGGGCCACCACCACACTGTCAAAAGGAAATTAAAAGTCTGATCTTGAAACAATCTACTGTGACACCAGGAATATGGGAGTATTGCTTTCAGAGAGAGAATTATTTGTCTAAAATCCCTCCCACCTCAATTCAGTGCTCTGAAAAGCTGGCAGATGATAAAGCAGGATCCCCGTTCTACTGGTGCAAGGGTTTGGGTGCCTTATCCTACATTAAACCTGGTATAGGGAAGAAGCTGGCACTGTTCAGTAAAGCCAATTTGGGCTCATGAAAGGAGGAGGAATCTGCCCACCCAGATACGCCAACATGATCAGGCCTAAAAATCCCAGCTCTGCTGCTCTTTCAGACATCTTCCTTTCATTTTCAAGCCTGAAAGGGATGCTGTCAGCTTCAAGATTTCATGTAAGGAAGAAACAAGGATCTGTAAGTTAAAAATAGCACTACTGAGAAAAACACGTGGAGAGTTTTTTATACTAGGTTCTCTCTGCATCACTGCCTGCATGCTTATTCACTTGGATTATTCTGGACCTAAGCATAGGCTTGTCAAAACCACTTTGCCCTGCCCAGGTTTCAGTCAGTTTTATTCAAAGCAGGAGGATGATCCTGCAAAGTCTAAATTTAATAAATTGCAGGGTAATGTTTGTTGGCTTGCAACTACCCATCTTTCCTTTGAAGCTTTTGCTTTAAATTCACACAACTGTTTCCTCTGCTCCTGGGAATGAAAATGATCAATGTTTCAATCCCTAATTGTGGAGCCACATGGACCCAGAGTCATCTTTTTCCACGCTGCCAGCAGTGACTGTGTGCCGAGGGACTCGTAATTACAGTCAAGTCCATTACGTGTATAAGACATTAAAAATTAACACTCTGGGATATGGTGCACCATCGCCCTTCCCGGAGCTCTGGAAGGAATTTATGAAAGAATGGGGTGAGCCAGCACACATCTTGATTTCCAAAGCAGTCACCAAAGGCAATTTGCCTGCTATTCATCATGCTCACTGTAGCATGGCTTAGCAGAACCTGAAGCACAATGCAGACTTCAGAAAAGCAGCTACTGACTGAGGAGATTCAACATTTCACAGAGGCTTCACACTGGTAGCAGTCAGCTCCAAACCTATTTCACTCAGAGGGGCTTGTGCTATCTGCAAGGATCAGACACAAACACCCAGAAAGATCCTGGGAAACCAAAAGAGGTTTTGTCCCTTGCAGTATCCCACCAAACAGCAACACGGGTTAAGGCAAGGATGAACACACACTCAATGGCTTGATCCTGCTCTCACTGAGATATAATAACAAATATTCTGAGTTCAGTGGTAGCAGGACCTAATCCAAAGAAGGAAAAGTTCACAAAAGGAAGAAAGCTACAATACTCAGAAAATAACAGCTGAGCACATGAGAAATATTTTTGGCTCTTCTTATAAAATGCACTGCAATGCTGTTCTTCCTTCTTGGCCTAGGCTGGCTGCTATCTCACACTTCTATTTCCTGCAAATAATCACTGAATGATTGATATTCATTTCCTCAGTTGGTGCTGGTAACAGAAAGTCACTGGATCCTGAAGAAACAAATGGTTTATAGGAATACCAGAAAATAATTAGCTGCAGACAATAAATACTTGGGGGGAAAATCCTGTAAGGGAAGGAAATTGCAATAATTTTGCATGTGCAGAGCAAGGGACAGTTAATAAGGTGACGTGATCTCCCTAAACTGGAGATTCAGAGTTTCACTGATTCGCCTCGCAGCGTGTTGTGTGCATATATGGACATTTATTACTGCTGTGGTTTACCAGACTGAGAATTGTTTTAAGGAATGTTGGAAGCCAGTCTTGTCACTGCTGTGCCTTACTAAGTGGCTTGGGGTCACAATCTCTGGGCACACTCTACAAATGGAAGACAAAAGATGTTTGGGCATTTCTGTAAAGCATATTCAGGGGTTTTAAGACAAATATTTGTGTATAGGGATATTCCAGAAAGTCTCCTGAAGTTACTGTCTTCACTTGGCTTTGGATCAGGGGTGAGTGCAATCGATTTAATTCAAACACACACATCAATCCTGCATCTCTTCCCTCAGTTCCTCTACCCTGCCGAAGAAAATAATTCTCACTTGCCCCTCATCCAAGCTTCCTGCGTAATTAAAGTCACTGTTGATTCCTGCCTTCCTTCAACTCCATGCTCAGAATGTTGCCAAATCACTCCTTCTGCACGCTACACACAAACCTGAGGCTGACCCTTTGTCCCTCCTTTGTCCCTTGAAAGCCATAAAGTCTTTCTTTGTCCAAGTCTCCTTTCCACCTCCTTTGTGTGCTCTCTACCCCACCTGGATGCACCTGTGTTTAAACCCCTCTCCCCCGTGCCCATCACCCCACTCCCAGCCCAGCAAGCTGAAGTAACTTATCTTTGCTTTCCATGCCTGAAAAGCGTTGTTCCTAACCCGTTGGTTTGCTCTTTTATCACATCCTACCTCAGTCCCTTCTCTCCTTTAATGACTGCAGTGCTACCACCCTCTTCCTCTGCTGTTCCCTGCTTGCATTCTCCCACACCCTGGAGCTCCTGTGCTCCTTGCTCCCCCATAGCACAGCAGGTCACTGCCTCCAAAACAAGCTGTTCCCTGGCAGTCATCCTGACAGCCTCCAGTCTGAGACAGCAGCCCAATTCCAACCATATCATTCTCCAGTCCTCCTCATCCCTGGGTTCTTCTTCTGCCACGCTTCTGATGTTCCTGAACCAGATCACTGGACCTTCAGCTTTGTTCCCACATCCCCCAAATCACAGGACTGCCCCTCAGTTCCCTCAGACAGCTGTCAGTTGAGCTGGGACTCAGAGGTGCTGTGACTCCTTCTGTGTTACAGGCACTGTCTGTCTGTCTGTCTGCCTGGTGCTGGCCAGCCAAATTAATGACCTACCTATGGAGTCAGCACTGCAGTTTTTACCTCCTGGCAGACAGTGCTATAAAACAGTCTCCTATTCAGCAGCTAATTCTTAGGAATAATGCAGGAAATTTATATTTGAGACCTCACTGACCCATCTGTTTTGGCCACAACCACTTTGCAGATCCAAAAGTTTTGCAGCAGTGGAAAAACAGACAACTTAAGTCTCATTTCCTTAGGAAACCAGCATCAACCCACTCCCCACCCATTTCCATCTTTCAAAGCTTCTTTGAATGAGTTGTGTACCCATGAAAGCCTTGGCCCTTTCACCTTCTGTGCAGAAGCAGATATCCTGATCATCAAACCTCTCAGAGCTTGATGTAGAGCAGCTGCAACATTTAAAGCCACAGAAACGTTCTGCAGTCTGGGCTAAAGCAAGCACACATCCTCAGGGTATAGAGAGAGACAAGGAAGTGGTGACACCCATCAGTGAGTTAGGAAAAGCTCACTTGCAGCCCTAAACAAATAACCACAACAACCTGACAGCTCTGACACTGCTCTGTGCTGGAGGTCTACACCAATTACAATCACCTTGAAAAAGGACAAAACAGCAGCTGTAAAGAAACCACTGAAGAGTCAAATAATTGTGCAACAGGAGGCAAAAATCTAAGTAAAAGGTTAGTCTGCCTAAAGAATAGGACACGGATTAATGCTGAGAATCCTATAATCCTATTAGGCACCTCAGCAGCAGCAATCCCCAGCCTGGATTGTTACATGTGCATCTGGTCATTCTTTGTCCAAAGGGAGACACGAAGGCAGGAGGGGAAAGAGAAGGACAGGGAAAGTGGAAGTGCACTGGGGAGGATCCATAAGAGGGACTGTAAAGGCTGTGATTGTTTCTTTTGCAACAAGACAGATAACTGAGGTTATTTATCCTCCTGATGCAGTGCAAGGATGCTCAACTCAACAAAGAGAACAAAGGCAAAAGGAGGGGAGAAACCCCCTGTACCACCAGGAGATATTATGTGGAATGGATGAACTGCATTTATTGATATAATTACATTATGTAGGATTTGGGGTTTGGGTTTCATTATTCCAGTTTACCATTAAATGATGCAGGAAAGGATGAAGCTTCCCATATTGTGGGGTTTCCTGATTGTCAGGGGAACAGTAAAGCAATTGAACTGTTGGCTCCTCTTTAACAAACTCTGTCATATTCCAGGGGAGCAGCTGCATCATCACCAAAGTTCCTTCTGTCTCCACTTACCAGGACAGCCACAGTCAGACCTGGCTGTTACATCCTTCTGTTCCTTCTCTGGATCTGCTGGAGCAGTGGTCTGACCATCACAAAGCACAGGCTATCCCAGATGTGGCAGTATTCCTGATAGAATCTAGACTACAGTCTGGGGAACAGCCTCAGAGCTGCTGCCATGACCCGGGAGGATCTCACAGGACATCTTGGGTTCTGATTTGGTGATGCTGCTTTCCTCATGGAAAAGTCAATTACCCACAAAATTAACTCTCATGCTCCATAAAGTAGCCACAGAAATAAATGGAAAGGCTCTTAGTGATTCTCAGGAGTTCTTGCCAGGACTCAGGTTACCTCCAGAAATGCCTGCACATCCACTCCCTCGAGCACTTTTAACCCCAGGGGTATTTTCTGGGTAGTAACCTGCTGTTACAAATATACCAGCACGGGCTATCTACATCCCAAGGCTTCCAAGTTTTGCTCCTCTAGTTACCATGCCACCAGCAGTGTTTGGGCTGCCCAAACACTTAAAACATTGTACCATCACAACACAAATAGAACAGTCCTCATTTTGACCATAAATAACAAATGTTCCCATTTCATGGGCACTCAGCAGCCAAGACAGCAACTTCTGTGCACAGGGATGGACACATTTAGGAATCAATGAGATATTTCCTGTTTTCTCAACATGTTCACTGGCTAGTGCATGCTTCTTGCACAGAAAACAGAAGCTGAGCTGTCACCATGCCAGCATTTTTCAATGATACCACCAAGAAGGGTGCCAATAGGTCTGTGTTCCTTATTATCAGTCCTAATTAATGTTCACACAGTGCCACAGATTAAAAATAAACAGCACTGTCTTTGCACTGAAGGTTTCTGGTTGAAATCCAGCAGTCAGGGATGTGAGAATAAGCAGTGCACAAGGTAAGGGAAAGGGTTAATTTGAGTCCCTGGACAGGCCAAATGCCTGATACTCAAGAAGGGGCTGGGGTGGAGGAAGCACCAGCTGCAGAGGAGGTTCTGGGCTATATTCCCTAGGAGGTGGCTCCTGCAAATTTCTTTGCAGTCACTGTGCAGCAGAATGGTGGCTCCAGGGAAGTCAGGAACTTGCCTGCTCACCCTCAGGGTGACAGCTGACACCATCCCCACCTTGGGCCCCAAGAGATGTGGATACCTGACCATGCCAGACTGACATCCTGATACACCCTGAGAATACTCAGGACAAAAATATCTCTCACGGAAAGCGCTGGGTCCTGATACACCTGCGACAGATCAGGCTCACTTCAAACTCCATTGCAACCTGAATCAAATCCTTATGGGGCTGCTTCAGTGCCCAAGGACAAACGTGCAGGTGTGCCCATGTCACTCAGCCAGTCATGCACCGCCTTTGCAGGAAAAGCTCCACTTGCACAGCCACCCAGCACATCCCTCTGCTCTGGGAAACATTCCTCTGCACCTCCTTGGTGTCCTGCTTAGCTCCTCTGGCCTGCCAAGACCATGTCCTCACATCTGCACTTCCCAAGCACACACACACCCACACCAAGGGAGCAGAAGACACATCTAGGAGAGCTCTAACACAAAGATGCTCTGCTTTCCACCCAGATCAACACTGACTTCTCAGCCAGGTTACTACAGAAAGCAAAGTGGAACTTCATCTTGGTTAATATAACCTAGTGGCTGCTGAAACCCAGTCACTCCTCCTGGTGTAACTGCAGGGCACAGGGACACTGCCTGAGCAGTGCTGCTCCTGGCCTTCCAGCAGAAACAGCAAGTCAAGGACTGTCCTTGATGCTTCTAATTTAAGCAGCCTTCATCTTCCCAGAGCAGCACATATTCCTCTCCAGTTGTCATGACCCTTTTTTGTTTTCCTCAGCCAGGGCACTCCTCACACAGCAGCTGGCAGAAGGCCAGGCACAAACAGGTGAAGAAACATAGCAGTGGGGATGGGTGGAGAAACTGGCCTTGGCCAGCCTGGAGCTGTCACACAACTACACTTGGGTCACAACATCCCCAAGCATTTGGGGGCAGGGTGGTTTGAGAGGCTGCTCAGCAGAAGGAGACCTGGGGGTGCTGGTTGACAACCAGCTGGGAATGAGCCAGCAGTGTGCCCAGGTGGCCAAGAAGGCAAATGGAATTCTGGCCTGTATCAGCAATAGTGTGGCCAGCAATTCCAGGGAAGTGATTGTCCCCCTGTGCTGGGCATTGGTGAGGACACATCTCAAATGCTGTGCTCAGTTTTGAGCCCATCACTTCAAAAAGGACTGAGGTGCTGCAGCATGTCCAGAGAAGTGTAACAAAGCTGGTGAAGGGTTTAGAAGACATATCCTATGAGGAGGGGTATCCTAGGAGGGAACTTGGGTTGTTTAGTCTGGAGAAAGAAGAGGCTCAAAGAGACCTCGCTGCTCTTTAGAACTGACAGGAGGTTGTAGTGAGGTGGGGTTGGTCCCTTCTGTCTGTAGTGAAAGGCTGAGAGAAAATGGCCTTAAGTGGCACCAGTGGAGGTTCAGATTAGATATTAGAAAAAAATAATTCCCTTGAAGAGTGGCTAGGCATTGGAATAAGTTGCCCAAGGAGGTGGTGAATCACCATCTCTGGAAGTATTCAAGAGGTGTCTGGATGTGGCCCTTGGGGAGATGGTTCAGGGGTGACTGTGGTTGTGTGGGGTTGGCAGTTGCACTGGATGATCTTGAAGGTCTCTTTCAGCCTCAATGATTCTGTGAACTATTACATCTGTTCACATTGAAACCCTACATTCAGACTGGTCTAAACAAGATAAATTTGTCCCCACTGTTCCCTTTTCCACACTTCTTGTAACAAGAAGATAGAAATGCTAAAATAACTCTATTACTGATGGAGAGACCTTGTTAAATATTGGGATTGTTATCACAGTGCACGTGATGCCTACTAAAGCCTGACATGCTACCAGCAGTGAAGGGTCTTCACTGGGTTATGTTTACATGGGTACCCTTGAGTATCACATTTAAAGTCCATTCAAGATTAGGCAGGTCCTTAACCCCTCCCAGGGTTACTGTTCCAGACTCTCCTCAAACTCAGGCAGAATTCTATCAATTTACACTCAAGCCAACGCTTGAAAGTACTCTTTCCAGTCCTTCAGAACAGAGAATGCCTGTGTGGCTGCTATAAAAATACCCCACAGCTCTGCAGCTATTTTAGGAAGCAAATTCCTTGCAGGTGGAGGTTTACTAAGCTGGTCTGTTCTACTTCAGCTGCCATCAGCAGAGCGCTGATGAGAGAGAGGAATTTGTTGTCACCCAGACAATGTTTGGAAAGGGGTCTGTGCGGAGAGCGCGTGGGGCTGGTGTGGGACCTGTGGGAAGCCGCAGTAAACAAGAACACGGTGGCTGGCACACCCCAGGAGGCTGCGAGCAGCTGCCTGGCAGAGATAGGGTTTCGTGCGCCTCGCCAGAGGCATTTGCGCTGCTCCTCCCTCTCCGCGCTCCGGCTCAGCAGCACCGCGGCAGAAAACAGCCCACGGCCCCAGCTCACAACAGCGCTGGTGTGAAAAACCACCAGCCAGTCACTCGTTGATCAAATTTTAAAAGTTTAATAGTAATAAAATGGTTATAAAAATAGTAATATAGAGTTATAAAAATAGTAGTTAGAGTAATAATAATTTGGACAATTTTAATTAGGACAATATGAGAAAATAGAAACAAAGAGTTACGGGCGTCTGGGTACCTTTTTCTGGGCAGCATAAGCCCAAAAAAGGACCCACGTTAACAGAGGATTAGCCCTCAAAAACAATGACTTGTTGCATATTCATACATCTTATACATGATGCATGAATTCCATTCAAATACAGGATTCTGTCTGGTCATCATCAGCTTCTTCCTCACAATTTTAACGGCGTTGTCTTGCTTGAGCAAGGTGGGAAGAAGTTAATTTCTCCTGATAATGGAGCAATAAATTCTCTTTCTCTGAAAGGTTTAGGTGTCCTGTGGCTGCTATCTCAGTGAGAGTCCTTTCTTTAGAAAAAAAAAAGCATTTTACATAGCATAGCTTCTATTTTAACATTTTGTTATAACTTAAAACTATATTTAACACACTGCTTAAGAGAATTAACACAGCATCACTTTCTAACACAACACAGATAATATTCATTTACATATTTGCGAAAAGCCAATGATAAAATACGCATTTTTCACAGCTGGCACAGCCCACGGCTTCATCACTCTTCTGGGGAAGAAGAAACAATCAATCAATCCAAGTGTGATGCTGAGGGCAATAAAATCCGTGTCTTTTAGGAA
>JAYDZK010000202.1:66027558-66115163 GCA_034509185.1 Euphonia xanthogaster
TCGGCCATCCGGCCCCGCAGCCTCAGCGCAGCCTCACTGGCGGCACCGCCCGCAGCCAACGCGCAGCCGGGCCCAGCCGCCCACACTGGGCAGGGCCCGCAGCCGCCCCCCGCGGCAGGAGGAGGAGCCCCCCACGCTCCCCGCTCCCGCCGGACTCCCCAGCTGGAGACCCCGGCGTGTGCGCGGAGCTTTGGCGTGCAAAGCCGCGGCACCGGGCAGGTACGCGGGCGCTTCTGGACCACCGCAGCCGAGCAGGACGCGAAGGAAACCCAAGGGACTGCTCACATGAAAGGAAAGGCAAAGCTAAGGCTCGGGGTCGAGGGGTGTCTTCGACCCATAAAAGAGAAGGATTTCCCCGTTTCCCCCCACCCCCCAAAGTGTCCAGGCACAACGGACAAGGGTATTGGCCACAGGATCCAGGTAAATTTCCATCATCGTCAGTGGTGACAAGCAGGAATCTCTCCTCGACGTCACTTTTCCGTAGCGGGTCTCATGGCTGTCAAGTCAAATTTCCATGAGGAACAGCTGCCCACACACAAAACAACATATGTTGGCTTGACCTGCAGGCTTGCTCTCTTTCGGTTTCCTTTGGGTTCTTTTCCTTTCTTTCACTGGCACACGCCAAATGTGGTTAGATTGCCTGAAATCAATCCACTTGCTCTCTTTCGGTTTCCTTTGGGTTCTTTTCCTTTCTTTTACTGGCACATGCCAAATGTGGTTAGATTGCCTGAAATTATCTCCCCTGCTTTGGTTTTTTCCCTTCTACTGGAAACACACGTGCCCATGGCAATTCATGATGAGGTTTTGTCTTGTAGTAATCCTGAGTTCTCAAGCTTGCCACCAGAGCTGCCCCAAGCTTTACGTGGAGGTTGGAGCAGCCAGCCTGTTTTTGGCATTAGGTCCCGAGCTCCGGCCACCCCTGTCCCTGGGTGCACTGCAGGGTCCTCACCTCCATGCCACATTGCTCTTTCTGAAAACTGGGCATCTGCAGCAAAGTGTTCCCATCATTCTGAGACAGCAGAGCTGAAAGATGCTGAAAATCTCTCATGTATTGTGAGTAACCTGAGAAGAACTGTTCCAAGGAGAGACTGAATGTTTCAAACCAGAGGCAGCAGTTCTAGGAGCTGATCACAGGCTTCTCTACTCCCAGGTTACCACAGGCATCCTCACAGCCCATCCACAGTATCCAGCCCTTATCATAGAGTGGTTCGGTTGAAAGAAAACTTAAAAGTCATCTCGTTCCAGCTCCCTGCCATGGGCAGGAACACTTCCCACTAGACCAGGTTGCTCAGAGCCCCATCCAGCCTGACCTTACACCTCACCTTTCTTCTGCTGAGCTCAAAAGTCCTCCACAACGGGATCACCTTTTCTCATGTTGGCTCTCTGGATCTGATCCCCAGAAAGCCAACGGGCTGAAGGACAGACAGACCAAGAACTCACTGCCTTCAGGTAAAGCCGCAGGCACAGAGCGACACGTAATTAAAGTTATTAAAGTTCAGCACCTCTAGAAATTAAATTTCGGGGAAGGTGCGCGCGGCTGCCCGGCTCGGCTGGCCGCAGCGGGTCTGTTCCTCCAGCAGGGGGAACTTCCACCCCGCGCTGGGACCGGGAACGCGCCGCCACCTCCGCAGCGCCACAGCGGCGCTTCTGCTGCCAGCGCCGGAATTCTGGGCTACACACGGGCTGCGAGCCACAGCTGCAGGCATGGGGCCGCCACACACTCTTTCCTCAGGGACTCTAAGGGTCGAGAGAGGAGCATCGCTCCAGCCAGCACTGACTGCTGGACAGGCACCGCAAAGGCAGGGCTGGGTGGTGCGCTGCAGCAGGCAAGTGTAAATTAGCCGTCCTCTGCAGGCATGCTTGCTCTAAGCGAGAACTGCCTTCTCTCCAAAAGAAGCCATTAGGTCATCCAGCCCAAATTCTTAAAGCAGTGAATCATCCTGTGGCTGTCTTTCTTGTATATTGTAGCCAAATAAGTACTTGGAAGTCTGTTATCCGGGATTTTTCCTGTGTCAGGATTATTTACCGTGAGCTTTTAGACTACACTTTGGCAGACAACCCACGACATTGTTACAATTAATGATGGGATGTTATCAAGTACAAGGCACAGATCTCTGCAAGAATATTTGTGTTATCACCAAAATACATAAAACTCTCCACTTAGTACTTGCAGCATATTTCCTGGACCAACAAGAGAAGATATTGGATCACAAAGACAGATCATACAGAGGACAACACCCAAAGCTGCAGCAAAACATTTTAGTGCTCAAATCATAACTCAGCCTCACGGCCTCTTGACTCCCTTTGAGCTAACAGTCACGTCAGAGACCGACTCAGTGAGGAGGGTATTTGGGGGATTGCTCCTCCCAACAAGTACATCCAGCACTTTTACAGCACAATTTATGGTTAAATTTCATGCATATTCATTACATTCCTTGGGATAGGAGTGCTTATACAAATTACTTCCCAGAAATCATTAACAGCATTAGCATATGTAACACACAAGTGCAGTGTACTCTGGTGGTTGCACTGAGGAAGGCTCCAAGTGAGTCTTGGAGCCTTGAAGCCCAGCAATCTTCCTCACTGCCCTTTTCACCTTTCTTTCTGAAGCACGTGCAGTCCTTTGCTTGCTGGCTCAGCGTTTTCTGCTGACAATAGCTTTTGTTTCTCTTTTGTTTCTCATCTTGCCAAGGTGCATTCTGCTTCTCTTATCTTGACAAGGCTAAGGCAAATCCTGCTTCTTAGGCTTGTGATTAGTATTTGTTGACTCTTAATAGTTAACTCATGTAAGCATGAGTAATAACTTATTTCACTCTTGCCTCCTTCCAGCCTCTTCCAGCTCACCATGCTCACTGCAGCTCCCGCCAGTTGCCATTACTGCTGACCCCACTGCTCTTTTCTGGGCAGCAAACCTCAAAAAGGTTAAAGGATTAATTTTTTTTCTGTCTGGCAGAAATCTCTGACAGGAGTAAGCAGGACATGGACCCTTCTTGTGCTGCTGCTTTGTACACAACTGGCACAATCACTACCTGATGACTGATCTTAAGCCTCAAATGTACACAGATGGTTAACAAGGTAGTCTGGTGATGGCAAACCTAAGGAGCTGACTGTAAATGCAGGGAGCTGTACTGAAACAGCTGTTTGGTAAACAGAGGGTGAAGGAAAGATATTCAGCTCCACTGAGTCACCAGTGGAAGGGTGACAATGCCCCCTACCTACTCCTCATGGGCTGTGTCTTAGGACAAGTCACACAGATCTGCGCCTATGAGCTCTGTGTGTGACATCCCAAGCATCCTGGAAAGAGGCTTTGCTTGAAGAAAGTCTTCCCTTTGCTGTTAAACCACCTCATGTAGTCTATAAAAAAGCAAACCAAACTGAACAAACAAAAAGACTCCCAACAAACACAAGAGTTAAAGCATAGGAACAGATATGAATTAATTTATACAGCCAGCTCAGCAGAAATGCCATCCAATGCTCATGGAACATTTTGGAACTGCTTTAGCAGTAGAAGGTTTGGCAGCGGAAAATCCTACACAGATTGCACCATTAGATGGTCTGATTTCTGTTTCCCAAATTATAAAACAAATCAGCTTTGTTACTGAGGGCAGAGCCACCACCCTTGCTGTAAATACTATGTAATCTTCTCCTAGCAACTACTTTTTCCGAGAAGTTCACAGCCATGGAAAAGTCAGACCCCCCAGCAGCTCTACTATAATCAGACTCATTCCTCTCAGGGAAAGGGGATCTCTGCCTCACAGCTGAACAGCAACTGCCAAGCCAGGGCTGCTTAGAACAAAAGCGTCACTGACATACATGCACAGGGCACTGTTACCAAATCCAGAAAAGGTCAGGAAGCAGCAAGTGCAGACAACTCTTGTGTCCTCCAGTTAATCAAACCTACACCAGAGGCATTTAGGAACAGCTGAAGTGCAGACAACCCAGCCAAGAAATGTATCCAGGAATAGAGAAAAATATCGGACAGAAAACCTGTGATAGTTGGGTGCTGAAGTTCATGTGGCAAAACCAAAAATGAATATAAAAATAAATAAACTACACAAAACCATAGTGCACACATATATCATGCAGTGTTATTACAACACCTAAAAAGTATCAGGAGAAGACAGTTTGATCAGGAATAAATAGTCTGCATCCCATCAAGGAATGCACACACATACACACATATAAATATATTCAGCCTCTTGAAAGATAAATGTTTGGTGTTCCACCCACTGGAATAGAATGGGTGATTCCTTGCATTTATCTCCTGACTTCTACATGGGAAGCAAAACAAAATAAAGAAATAAATGAAAACCTAATGGGGTGACATGGACAATTAGAGTGAAAATCCAAGAAGAATGCAGCTCCTGAGCACAGTAATGAAAAATGCCCCTTTCTGGAATGACAGCTTTACTAAAAAATATGGAGTAGACAGGAAAAGGTTAATCCTACCCATGGGGAGAATTGTTATAGCATGGGGAGACATTCAGCATTTCCTGGCTGTTATTTCCATCTTTATTATTGAATTAACTGCTTCAGAGGTATGGCCATTAGCAAGGAGAGATTAAGAAATGCCTATTTTGTCTCAAAAGTGAGAGTGTGGTCTGGCATTTGCACTGGGAATTGCGATTTCTGAGAAACACTCTTGATTTCAGTGACTCACTACCAGAGCTTGGGGAAAACATGGAGACCAGCATGTCTGGATGTATCATTTGGCTTTAGGTAAACAAATTGGGAAGGCTTAGCCCCATTATCCAAATCCAAAACTCTGCAGCACAGATCTCAGTATAGAGATCTGCTTCAAAAGTGTTTTCTGAGAAGTCTGTTCTTTACTTTCCATATCCTCTTCTGTAACTTTGTCCTGCTACATGTAACTTATATGCTACAAGATGCTTCCCCTGCCTTGGAATAAATCCATGTGTTTTATATTAACTCATTAGTGGCTCTGAGGTATCTGCAGACCCTCCAGCTCCATGAGAAATTATCCTAGTTCAGCATGTTTTCCATTATACTGATCAGAATCCTAGAAACATAGAATATCCTGAGATAAAAGGGACACATAAGGAACAAAGAAAATGCTTGATTTACAGCATTTCATAAATTGATGAAAGAGTATTTTAGATTGGGAATTACTTTTTCAATTTTAAAAGTCAATAAAGACATTAATAAATTACCACTGTTATTAGAGTACTTCTGACACTCAGGTTAGATTCCTTGCTCCTTGTTAGCTGCTATTTGTTACTGTTTACCTCCTAAACACCCTGCTATGGACAGCGAACAACTGAAATGTAAAAAGAATGGAAACAGCTCAATAACCCCCTCTCCCCACACACCTACAAGCAAAAAACCCACCCTAAACAACAACAACACAAACCAACCCAAAAATCCTCCAATAGTGACTTTGAATAATAAGGCATACTGTCAAAACTTGGAACCAGTGCGAAGCCCAAGCCTAGCTTAGCTTTAAAACAGGACACTTAATGGCCATGGCAAGCTTCTGCAGATGATGCACACTGAGTCAAGACCAGGGAAAGGTTTCTCTTCAAATTTGCTCGTGTGTGTCTCTGGGCCCTTGTTATCAGCTACCTCAGGAAGGGGATACTGAGATGTGCAGAGCTGTGGTTGATCCACTGGGTCAGTCCTTACATTCTTGCTCCAGAAGGATGGATCACTCTGAATTTTATTACTGCGCAGTGTTTAATGATGGTAACAGTAGTGGATGTGCTGAAGGATGACTTGACCATGTTCATGACCTTAAAGGAGACACAGAGAGAAGGGAGTCAGGCAATTAAGAGCCAGAGTGAACATGAGGTTTGCTCAAGAGAGATCTTGAGAGAAATGCGGTCAGTGCATGGCCTTGAGGCTTCACTGAGGCGCCACGCCACGCAAACAGGAATGCAAACGATAACAAGAGGCTGTAAATAACAAAAGGGGCCCCTCTGATGAGCAGAAGAGAGGTTTCCTTCAAGGAAACAGCAGGAATGTGCAGGAGGCTATCCATAGCCCTAATTATGTCAGGAGAATGCTGCAGATGGGTTTTAGCAGTTTCTAGAGACTGTCTTCACAGACTGATGTAATAAAAGAGCTGAAGGCAATAAGAGAGGAAAGCAAAGTGGGCTTCTTCACCATCCCTTGCTGAATTACCTTTAACCAACTCCTTTGGTATCACAAGCACTGTTCTGTTTGTGCAGCATCCTGCACATAGATGAAATCCCCCAAGCGATTCCTAGGCTAATATGGCAGTGTGAAAACATGTTTTAACAACTGTATAAATACTACTTAATGGTAAGTTTTACTAGAAGGCTGCTATTGACCTTCTGGATCAGTTTAAATCCCAGCACAAACCAGGATATGGTTTCAGTTCTGTGTAGAGCCCCGAGGGAGGCAGATGGAAACGAGATGCCCTGGCACAGCTGGCAAAGATGCCTTCCCATAAGCGCTGCTCAAGGTACTTGCAGGTGAGCAGCAGTCTTGCTGTGAGTGCACTCATTTCTCCAGGGGTTTTCTCAGACTTCTGCCAGGATTTTTCTCTTCCTCCTGTACAGCAGAATACACCTGCATCCCCATGTGTGTCCTGTCCTGTTCTGTTCCTCTCAAGGTGTGGAAATCACTCACTGCCTTTTAACTGTTTTGTCCTCAGTTACAAATGCAAAGAGAAATACTCTCTTACACTGTAAAATTCTTATACACTGTATATTCATGAACATGAAATTCTACCACACTAAGCTACTTTCAGTTTTATTCCATTCTGGAAAAAGTAAAAAGGATGATAGGGAAAAGAGGCCTCTTTTTATGGACAAGTTATATAACTAAATTGTTTTCTCTGCAGTCAGGATACATGAATAACTTGCAGCATCATCCTGCTTCTCTCTCGCTCTCATTATGTGGCAGTAGGAAGAAGAATTAATTGTCATCCCAGGGACAAAAAAGGCTACGTTCCAAAACGGAAACAGAAAAAAACCCAGGATCCAAACCAAAAATTAGAGGCTTAAAAAAAAAAAAAAGACAAAGGAAAACTTCATCCATTGTGATAAGAGTTTTCAAGTTACCTTCTACAGAATATTTATAGAGACCCCCCATCCTTATAAACTTTACTCCCCTCTAATGCCTTACAATATCTCACTTTGATGCCACTGTCAATGAGACCAGATAATGGTTCCTTAACTTGGTACTTGATTACAGCTCACAGAGGTCAAAGTGAGTGCTGTGGGCATTGCATTTAGAGAGCTCCCAACACTTCATATGGCTACTGAAAGTGTTCTAACACATTTCTGAACCATGCATGCCTGACTGAGGAAAGCAATAGTAGTTTTTCCCCACAAATAGTGATCCAGTACATCTGCTTAGCACAAAATTTGAAAAGGCTACACCTGAAATTGAAATTTGGACTCCTAGCAGTCTACACTTCAATATCACAATGTACTCTAACAAAGAGAAAAAAAAATAACAGAAAACTGCTTTAAAAAATAATAATTTTAAAACAGCATTTGTGCTCAACCCCCATTTTCCATAGCAGTCTCCAGCTAGAAAACTGCAAGTCCCAACCTCTCAAACTGCTAAACGAAGCATTTGCAAATACATGTTCTCCCTCCATACTCCAGTAAGAGGCTCATAATTGCAATGCATGCAGGTGATGCAGTGTTTTCTGTGCTCTCTTCTCCCCCCGACACCAGTCCAGCCATCCTCTGTTGAAAATACTTTCCAGATCTCTAAGAGTCCAGAGATTCTCCAAGTGCCACTGAAATGAAACAGACAAAATAGAGCCAGTGGCCAACAGCAGCGAAGCTGCATCTCTATCCCAAGGGAAGTGTGCCAGCACATCATACAGTCCTCCCAGAACTACCCTGGCACCAGTCAGGGGGCTGCTGATAAAGGTGTTTTTTCATCTGAGTTACAAGTAGCACATGGAGTCATTGTGTCCAACTTTCAGCTCAAAGCAGGGTCAACTTTGAGCCTGCATTACACTGGGGAGGACCTCATCTCCAATAATGCTTTATAAAGTAGTCCAGACACGAATTTGTGACCTGCAGCACAAATTGTGACCTGTAACACACCTGTTACAGCACAGTGAAAAATGAGATAGTTTTACCCTTAACTTTGTAAAACTGGTGTGGTGGGCAGAGATCTGAAGCTGTCTTGGCACTGAAGCTGTCTCCCCTGCTGCCAGCAGCAAAGCAGCTATAGGAGCAACAGGTTGTGTTACAACCTCTTAGGTCAAGATATTGTTCTTTTGGGTGGAAAACTGGTTCTGCAAAAGTCAAGTGCATTCCTTCTATTTGCTATAGGCAAGAGGATTTCAAACCTTGGCTTTGGGTTACAGAAAACACACATGGTGGGCAGCTGCAGCCACTACTTAAGAGTTAATCCCTGTAATATCCTTTGTTAATCTAACTACAATGATCAAGTAGCCTGGAACATATTCAACATGGACAGAGAGTATATGTTAGATTAACAGGATTACCTGCTGATGAGGGTAATACTAGCCTGTATTTATTCAGCACTTCTCTGAAGAACAGAAGGTACCTTTCAAAGGTGGGTAAATATTTGTTAATCCCAGAGATGAACATGTAAGTGCAAAGAGGTTAAGTAATAACCCTGGTTCCACACAGTGAACCCGTAGCACCATTCCCAGACACGCTCTAACACAGCATTCCTTGAGCCATAGGTTGGTACAACCTGCTCATAAAGTCCTAACAATCTCAGCACATCCTGTTCTCCCATGCCAACAGGCTGCCTATAAAGCAACATTTCTATGGCCAGTTAAAGCTTCATTTTCACTACTTATGTTATGCTGACTTTGAAAGACTTTACACAAATACATTTGGGGAGCAAAAAATCTACTTTCCTTTGCACTGGAGCATGTCTAACACACTGCTATGGAACAGTCAAATGTAAACATTCTGAGCCATCTGTAAACTTTTATATGTATCTTTTATAGCTTGGGATCGTGATTTTGCATTCTTTGTGTAAAAACATATGGGTTTAAAACAGTCTGATAAAATTATGAGCTTGAAGAATAAAGCTTTAATTCTTCTCTCTCTTTAGAAGATCCTTTAAACCCACAACCAATTCCTGTGACTCCTGTCTATAGACATTATTCTAATGATCATAAGGTCACCTGTACCACAGGAAACCTGTGAGAGCTGAGCATACACTGTGCTACTCATTAGCTCATTAGTGCCCCATACCAGCATTCATTGCAGTAGCTCCTGACAAAGAAAAAACCCCAGAACTTCAATGCCTGCCTAATTTGGGCAAAAATGTGTAAACCAGAGTAGCACAGACACTACCCCACTCCATGATTGTATCTAGTTCAGCATTTACTCTAGCAGATAGGGTAGTACATAAACCAATAATTAGAGACACTACAGCAAATGAGGAACATCAGGCATCTCTGAGGGATAATTTGTCCCACTTATTCTAGACATCTATTTTAGTATTAATCTCCTTCTGGAGATGCTTCTCTTTGCTCTCTGCAGAGTAGGCTTAGACAATGAGATGCCTGCTGGTGGATGAAGTTCATTAAATGCATATTTTCTGTGCTGGCAGACTGTGACCTACATGCTATACAAAGTGAGATACATCCAACCTCCGCTGCAACCAGAGGCACAGTGCTAATCACCTCATGGAATGGGTCGGGGAACCCAACACCTGACATACAACCATGCCTGCTAAAATTCAGTCCTCCAATGATCTGCTTAATTTTTTTCCCAACACCGAATTTTCAGCCTTGTTAATTATTTCAATCACCTCAAATATTTCCCTACTTGCTTTTGAAACAAATCTGTACCCCAACCTGTAAACATACAGGTTTCAAACTACTCCTCACTGTTTATGTGTCCAAGTTTGTCAAACAACAGAGACAGCCTGGAGTAACTTGGCTGTGTTTCTTATATTCCCATTAGAAAATTGCAGCTGTAAATTTTATTACGTGATAAACTGTGTACAGGAAATAAGAGTAAAAAGCAGCAATAGAAATCTATGCCACAGCAGAAGTTCCTCTGCATAGGACACTGGAAAATGTCATTTCCACCTTTGAAAAAAACTGCAATCATGCTGTTTAGGGAAGTAGATATTGGGAAGCAGGAAAAGTTCAAATTTACCTTCTTATGCTTTTCAGAAGAGACAAGAGACAGGACAGATTGCAATCTACTTTTACAAGAAGACAGGGATGACATATGATCTCTTAAATCAGTGGATGAAATTCCTAGTTTCACTGGAGTTAGGAATCTGCTTTAGAACCACTGTTTTAATTTTAGACACAAACCTCTACCATCAAAGCCCAGGGTTTGGAGAGCAGCCATTAGTCTCTGACAGCTGTGAAGAGAGACCAGGGAAAAGACACTCTAAAGTTTCACTGACATGTAGTTGACTTAGAGAACTTTACAGAGAGGAGCAGAAAATCACAAAGTGGTTCACAATGACAAATAGAGCGAGTGAGATAACTCCCAGTGCCAATGCCCAGCTGCACTGCAGGCAGCCCACTGCAATCCCAGTGGCCCCAGAACTGCCCAGTGCCCCCTTCTCCTGGGCTGGGGGAGACGCAGAGACCTCTGCACAAGGCAGGAGAGCTGACACTGAGAGAACAGGAGCAATCTGGAACCCACAGCTGTAACTATTTTTAAGCAATACTGTTACATTTGCTCTAAGCTAAAGAGAAATTACAATGCCTGTTTCCAATTTCTGGACAGAGGGTACTGGGGGGTGGGAGCCAGCTTGATGGAACTGGGGTGTCAGCTGATTCTGCTTTGAATATATTTTACTCAAAATTTCAACTCTCACATATGATTTCTTGCATTGCCCCTTCATCTAAAACAGATGACTCAATCCCAGTTTAATACTAAATATCTTCTGTGAGAAATTCTTAGCAGCTGCTTCACAATCATGCTTTTTTTCCTCTCTGGCATTAACGGAACATAAACACTTATTAAAGTTTCACAGGGAAAGTAAACTTGAAGATTAAAATAATGTTTAATTAGTAGCTATAAAACTCATCATCTTTCAGGTGAACAACACAAAGCAATTCATAAGAATGATTATTGTTATCCACATTTACAGAGAAATGAGGTGAATAAATGATCTGACTTATGACACACACAGTGTTAGATTCCAGATCTGGCTCCCAGTTCTGTGCTGTACCAACTAGGTCACATGTAGCAATATCTAACTTCTAAATATTCCCAGTTCTATTGGTGAATATTCTATATTCACCAATATCTGGTATCTTAATATTTCTTAATATTTCAATTTATTATTTTTAGCTTCAGTGATACATTACTTTAGCTTTGTTAACATCATATCAGCACAATATACAGAATAAAAAAAAAAAAAGGCAGAATTACTTCTCAGTTGACCCTTGATGTGAAAAGTTACTGCATTTTTCCACTGGAATCAGTTACTGCAGTAGCAGGAAAACCACACAATACATTTATTGCTCCAGTTCAAGGACGAGTTGGTAAGTGACAGAAGAACTGGAGCCAAGAGAGCTAGTGTTCCCTGCAGGGGGTGGAAGGATTTGCAGTCCATCAGTAAGATTCATGCACGTACAAGCACCCCCTGAGATCACTCTCCAGCGTGTCCTCCCTCCAGTCAAAAGGCTGAGCCTCTTTTTAAGTGAATACACACTCAAGAACAGTCAAAGTTCTTGTCCAAATTGCACAAACTCGTCACTTGAGGATCACCACTTCTCAAATGTTCACTATTTTGTCCAAAACTGCATTAAATTACAGGGGCTGAAAGAGAACTTCCAAGATGTGGATTTGAATAATCAAAAGCAGCAGTGTGAATTTAGTCCAAATGTTCTTAGAAAAGTACATAGGAGGGTAGTTTAGTTTTAGTTTAAAATTAGAGCAATTTCTATCCCCAGTCGAGGACTCACTGATCTGACACCTGCCCATGCCCAGCAGCCCATGCTGCTGAAATCTGTCAGATCCACAAGAGAGGGGTGTAAGTTTTCTCCCAAGGGAAGACACTCTATCACAAAACAGACCTGTTTAAAATAAAGAGCAGGAGGGACTTGAAATAAGCTAAAAGAATCTCTCTGGCACTGGCAGGAAATGGTGAGAAGTCTAACTTTGCCAAAGCCAGGTTATGTTGTTTCCATCATGGAAGAGCCTGGATATTATTAAGGAGCAAAATAAGAGTAACATGTTCTGTTTGCAGTTCTGGTGTGAGGCTTCTGGAGGTTAGGCTAATTAACAAAGAACAACTCTCCTCAGATCATTAAACAATGTTGTTTAAAGTTCACTGGATTCTCTTTACCCACCTTTCAATGTCTCCTTTTGTACACCACCAAGACATTCCTGCTGTGGTGGTGGTTTCTACAATGTGGTTCAAATATATCCATCAAGATAATATTGATTTGTATTCTTTTATTAAAGAATGATACCCCAAACCCTTTGAATTATTAACTGATAATGCATTATTACCTGATGGGAAAGGCCTTTTTTCTTCCACAACAGGCCTTCTTCCTCTGAAGCAGTCAAGGAAAAACAAAACCAGCACAGAATTACTCACCACACTTTATGTATAATGTTTGCTCATGGTTACTTTGTAAAGGTTATTGCATCACTCTATCTATAAACAGTAATTTAACTTTAGAATTAATCTGCAAAATTTAATATCTAATTCCGATCCCCAGGTAGTACTTAACACAGAAATAAATAATTAAATGTTAAATTAATAGTAAATTAAAATTTAATAATTGATCCTGATTTATCATCCTAAGAGTCCTCTCACAATTTCCTGTTTCTACAGTTGGGATAAAAAACTGAAGTCCTACTAACTCATCACTAGCAAAAGCCAGTCCCCACTGCAGGATAGGTATGGGAGTGGAAAAGAGTAGGTCAGCATTTCTCATAGTTTTTCCTTCAGCAAGTCAACTTAATTGCATAAAATTAAAATGAATTTAAATGTACTTTGTATCAAAATATGTGCTTCCTTCAGCTTCAGACAGTGAGAAAATATTAACTAATGGATGACAGGAATTATTTTATTTTAAATTATGGTAAAGAGATAATGACTGAAAAAAGGCCCTGGAACCCGTCCTGCCACTCTTGCAAAGCTGATCCAGGTGAGGTGTGCTGAGGTAACGAGGCTGTACCAGAGTAAGGAGCTTTTATCTTTTCCTGCTATAACTATAACTAGAGCCAGGTTGGATCTGAGCAGTGACTGATCTACATTAGCTACTTAAGGAGTCATTTAACTGCATCAGTTTGGTGCTATTGAAGAAAGTTTCTGGCAGTTTTTGCTCAATCTTTAGCACCACATCTCAAGACATACTGGAGAAATGAGCCAATGGCTTATTTCCCAAAGCTCTGCTTCCAGTTCACAGAATATTCTGGGTTGGAAGGGACCCACAAGGATCACCAAGTGCAGCTCAAGTCAATGTCCCATACAGGGATCATCCCCACAGCTCTGGTGCTATTGGCACCATGCTGTCAGCACAGCTGGTGGTTTCATAGCCTGACCATAAACACTTCCAATTAAAATTACACATCCCTACACATCCATCATTTCACTAGAATATCAAGGACTCCAAGTTCCTCTTCTGTGCTTGTACAGCCCCCTATTCAAAACACCTTTGACTGAGAATGGAGATCCTTAAATGTCATCACAGTAGAGATTTTAAAAACCAGATTTTAATAATGTCCTGCACTGATCATTGCTTGTTGTAGCTGCACACACACTGGTAGCTTTAACCTGGAAATGCAGGAGAGCCCTGGAAAACAATCTGCTCCCTCATATGGATAACATCTTTGGAGAACACAGTGCCAGGACAGTTAATGTTATCTACAGCCCCTTCTCTGACTGAAATGTCCCTTTCTTATAAAGGGTCTGTGACATGAAATACTTCTAGGTAGTGGGAGGCCAATTTTCAAGCACAAATATTTGAATAGCACATCCAGATTTTATATGCAGAGAGGTAGGCGTAAATGCCTGAATGTGCAATTGTTTAGGCATAAAATTGGCTATTGAGTTTTATTGCTAAATTCCAATTTAAACTGAACTGTTAAATTCAAATAATTAAATTCAAACCTCAAAGCCTCTTCTGCTTTTTTTCCTAGTGACACCCCACACAAAGAAAATTTTCTGTTACTTAATGGTGCCTGAAAGGAAGAATTTATTGAAGTGTGTTCTGAAGTTACTGTTTAAAGAGCTCCTGTTCGCAGAGATTATTTCTTTCTCACAGAGGAGCTAAAGGCTTACCTATTACCAGTTCAACCCAGTATGTAAGGCCAGCTGGGAAAAATTATGCTCAAGACTTCATGCAGGCAGAAGAACAGGCTGAAACCTGCTGTTTTGAGGTTCAATCAGTTCTGCTTATTTACTACACTGCTTTGTTTTGCAGGTACTTCAACAGAAATTGAGTTTTCCAGAGGTAAATAATGCAGAGTGAGACAACTGCACCTGTGCCATTATCATAGGGTTAGCATGAAACTCATTCATGAACATTTTGATGTTTCTCTTGACACACAGGAGGTGGGCAAATACACACAAAAGACATTCGTTTTTGTGGAGACTATTGCAAGTGGTGATAAAATAACCAGTTAAGAAAAATAATTACAAACATTACAATTACAATTATAGTACTTTTTTCCTGTACTGTATGATTGTCATACTGAGAAACAAGTTCTTAAATGATGCAGCAAATTCAGAGATGTTTAGAGTGATAATTTTAAATTTTATGTGTTTCACTTTTTGACCCAAGACTTTACTGGTTACCTTTAACTTATAACTTTTAAAGAAGCAAGACAACTTAGGAAAGAGATTTGGTCCTTATTTAATTTCAAGAAATGAAGAATCCTAGGGAACGGAAAGCAGTAGCTAATCACCTTCTCTGTTTCAAAAGCAAAGTCTTCAGTTGTGTGGCTTCTACTTAGCCCCTAGGGTTTGAACACCTCTATTTTTTCAGGACTTTGAAAGCTTGTTTGTACCATGGATGATTGAGTTTTGTCCAGGCTTCTGTCAACTTGTGCCCTGTTTGCTTCCCCATGTTCTCTTCTGGTCTCTGCCAATTTATTTTATTTTTTTTTTATTTTATACATTCAGAATGCTGCTTTTTGATCACATCATCTTTTAGCATCCTTTCCTATATAAGTTCATTTTCAAGGGCACTCATGGACTATGTCACCCTGTACTCTCAGCCTTCCAGGCCAGGACCTACCCAAAACATTAAATTTTAAAACACCTTTGACCAACCTCCATGCCACTCTGCATAGGGGAGCTGCTCATTCACTAAACTCATATTGTTATCATTCAAATCTCTCCTTAAAGCCTTCCTTTATTCTGATGCTAATGGGAAAAAAAACTATTAGGCAACTGGAGTGCTACCAACAGCTTGATCTATTACATTGACTAATATTGCTTCATTATAGCCTGACATCCCTCTTCCTGCATGCATTAATCATCTACTCTTTGAGGCAAAGTGTTCTCTCTGCAGAAAATCCAAGGGCTTTAAATAATGAGGTTATGCAACACCTACACGGTGTGATGTGTCAATTGTACCGCCGCTGCCACATGAGCCTAAAGTCTACAATGAAACAAATAATTTGGCAGTTTCACATCTAGCTTGCTTTATATGATACCATAAATTCCACCTTGCTAGTCTGGTTTATACAGTAAATATTTAAATCTGACAAGCAAACATACATGTTTTTACTTTCAGTGCCAGCTAATGAGTGGCTCTTCAGACTGCACACAGTTGCTGATCTATCATTCTTTTATTTTTCACTTTTATTTCTTTTGTTTTTCCCCACTGAAAATTGTAGAAATTACTAAATTCATCTCATTGGTAGAAATCATTGGAGATTCCCTAGAGTTGTAAAATAAATTGTAGGATTTCTGTGGAATAGACAGCAATTTCCTCATCATGGGACATGAGGAATTTTTTGTGCCTCTTGATTTCATACATGAATGTGTTTGTTTAGATGTAGTAAGCAAATGATAGGTGAAAGCAAATTGGTGGGAAAGGCTTTTAAACTACATTTAACCTAAGTGTGGAAATGGATTCTTGGAGAAAATGGAGGATGAGACCACACCATGGCAGGAATATCACAGTGCTCTCTGATGGGGGTTTTGGAAGCTCAGACATCTCTGGTGATGGAAGGAGCCCTGGAGAAAGCACAAGCTGAGCATCGTGAGATCTCAGTAAACTGGATGAGTCAACAGCTTCTGTGCCTTGGATACTTTCTGCACTTTTGGTCTTTTCTTCCCACGTGCTCTGGTGGGAAAGTCTTCCAGCAGAGGAGCACATGTGTGTTTTTGGGTCACTGCTGAACACCAACCACCCAGATCACATCATGTGCTCTGTTCAACTCCTTGGTTCTCATTGGGAATAGCTTTAAATTGAAAGGCAATAGGTTTAGATTAAATATAAGGAAGAAATTCTTCCCTGTGAGGGCAGTGAGGCACTAGAACCCTTCCAACCCAAACCAATTATGATTCCGTCATCTCGCCTTGTTACTTGTAAGAACACACAGGTCTCATTTTAAAGGCGTGAGCTGGTGGAAGCCATTTGCTTTTAGATGAAACTACACAACCTCCATCAACCACAACTGTAGCGCCTCCACAGCCCGCCGTCCCACCCAGGAACCTCGGGCACATTGTTACTTTGTGATATTTCACCCTATTCCCCGTCCCCTGCCCCGCAGGGCCCGCCTGTCCCCACTCCCCTCAGCATGACAAGATGGCGGACCATGGGGCACCCGCAGGTGCTGGTCCCGCCCCGTGCGCGTGCGCAGAGAGACGGCACAGGTGCCACCGCCCCCTGTGCTATATCTGAGTACGCCGCGAGCCGCACGTATAAGGGACCGTATCACGCCCTCTGGCCTCCCTTCGATCCCTCCGCCGTCTGTAAAGGCAGTTCCAGTAGCTGGAGGCTCGGCGCTCCCGAGGCGGGAACACGAACCTAGAGAGGCGCCCCGGCCCTTCCGAGCGCGTTCGTGCCTCCCTTGGGGCTCGGCTGCGGGCGCTCCGCGGGCTGGCCCCGAGGGACTCCTTCCCTCTAAGCCCAAGCGGAAGGATATATCGTTTTTATTTTTTATCCGCCATCTGCTGAGCAACGGTTTCGGGGGTGTGGCCAGGCACGCGGGCCCCGCCCCTCCGGGCCAATCGCGGAGGGAGAGTCGCTGCCGGCCCCGCCTCGCTGGCGCGTCGCAGCCAATAGGAGTGCGGGACGGGGGCGCGCGCACGGGTGAGGGGGTGTGTGCGCGGCGCGGCTCCGACAGTGTCGCTTTGCCGCGGCGGCGGTCGGAGCGGGGGGGGGTGGAGGGGAACGGGACCCGTGCCCGGTGTGACTGCGGGGTGCGCCGGCAGCGGGGCCGGGGGGGAGCAGGTGAGGGCAGGGGCAGGGCTGGAGGTTTGCCCGGGTGGGCAGGCCGGGGTGTTGGTGAGGCGGAAGGAGCTTGGCCTGGTCGCCTGCTCCCTCCCTTCGGCTGCCGCCCGGCGCTCTGACTCCTCGGAGGAGGAAACAAAGAGGCGGCGGGGGTGGGAATGGCCGGGAGCTGCGCTGCAGCCATTCTGGAAAGACCTTCTGGTGTTTCCTTCTACCCACCCCCGCCGAGTAGTGATTAACAGGACCGTGGGTGGGGGGGCGACCTGTGGGTGTCCGGGGGTCCGGCTGGAGCCGCTTGGAGAAGCGGGGGGGGCGGCCGGGAGAGGAAGGAGGAAGCGCTCACCGCCCTGCCCTGTGTGTTTCTCTCCTCCTTCCGTCGCTTTCCTCGCTGAAGGCCTCCCGATGAGTTAAAATGGTGCTGAGGCTCGAGGGGAGCTGGTCGCTGCTCGTAGGGAAGAGGTTCCTCTGCCTGTCGGAAGAGGAGGACAGGACGTGGGACGCCAGCCTCATCACGGAATGGCCCTGGAAGTCGGGCAGGATCCGGGCTGTGTCACACACCGACATATCCAAACAAGATCTGAAGGTAACCGGGAACTTTCCGAGAGACCTGCTGAATCCAGAGCGTGACCGGGGAAGTTGGTGTGGCTGTGTGTACACGTGTGTGAACATGCTGCTCTCGGGGGCAGAGCAGATGGAGACTTGGCCGACACGTTTGGAAACGTGCACCCTGCCCAAGTCCCCGATGTGCTTCTACTGATGCCGCAAATTATCTCTAACTAATTACAAATGTGCTTTCTTCCACCGGCATTTTGAAAAGCAGGTTTTTACCGCACCCACTGTGCCTATGGTGTATTTCCTAAAGGTAATTTAAGGTCTTGCCAGCTGTGAACAGGTTTTTGCCCCCAGACTTGAAACCGAAACCCTCCAATGCTGTTGGGATTGGTGACTTTCCTTTCCTGTTCTTCGGAGCAGCTGGTCCTGAACAGCTGCTTGGGTTTTAGAGTCACACCAAATTCATGCCTGGTGCTGGAGGTCTCTGACTCTTCTTGCATGGTGGCCTCTTCTTATTAATGATTACCAAGTGGGTTTTTGAACGCATAGTTAGTGTGAGCGTGGTGTAATTGGTTAGCTGTGCATTTAGTGTGGGAGTCAAGTGGAGTTGATGGTTTGGCTGTGAAGTTATTAAGGGGCTTTATTTGGCAGCTGTAGACATTAGAAGTATTCAGCCATGTCTGGACACAAACTAGAGTATAAACTGAGTGCTTGCTCCCCAAGGACAAAACTCCATTGTAGCAGCGGCATCTTGTGCTTGTTTCTGCAGAGGACTTCGACGGCTGTCGTGTGACAGCAAGAACAGCACCATCTTCCCATTTTAGCCGTCTCCTTTGCTCTTCTTTTGGTGATGAGAATTTAGTGACTTTTGATTAACTGACTTGTCAAACAAAACGAAACTTTGGATGTTTCTAACTCTTTCTTGAAAGTGTAAACTTTGTTATCAGCTTGTTGTTGTGGATCTGCGGCAGGGGTGGAGCTTTGTCCATTTTTGGGCGCAGGGCTGTGCCCTGTGCCGTGCTGGTAGTGAGGAGGAGGTTCTTGGTGCAGAAAACTCTTAGGGATTTTGTCTGCAAAGGAGAAGAAGCGGGTGCTGATGGGGTCTCTATTGTGAGCTTTGTAGCTGGTTACGGTTCTGCCAGAAGCGATTGCCTTGATATGTTCTCTAGTTGAAATGTAAAGAAGTTGCAGAATGGCAATGGAGGTGTGAGGAGCTTTGTACCAGAACACATCCCATCTCTTTTTCTCTCTGAGTTCTGTACAAGCATCATAGACTCGAAGAAATAAAGGTAAATGGGGGGATTAGGTATTTTTCCTGTAAAAGAGTAGAGGTATTTCTTTCATTTTTTTTTGTATAGAAGGATTGTCAACTGCTGTTGAAATGCTTTTCTCAGCTGTGTTTTCCTGTGTGTGCAGTGTTGATGCAGTAGACAAAACAAGCCTTTCTGGTTCTGGTTGTTATTTGCTTATCTCTTTCATAGTTTCTGTGCACCTCAAAATTACCAAGTTCATTTCTGCACCCATTAGTTTGATGACTCCTGGCTGTGGTAATGCTGTTTGTGTGCATGTTTTCACTTGTCTTTCCCCTGAGAGGGATGATAAAACTCCGGGAAATGTTTCTGAGATTCACTCAATTGAGATTTCTGTGCTGTTTGTTAAATGCAGTTAGGCTGGATTGCTGTATTCTTTGGGAAGAGAAAATGTTTTTTTCCAAGAGTAGAGTTCTCTACCAAGATGTTCCAATTCCTGTATTCAGGCCAAGTTGTATTTGTGGTCATTCCCAATAATTTGCTCATCTCCCATGTTGCCTTTCAAGTTAGGGTGATGCTATCCCAAACACATTGGTTAAGCCATCATATTTTTGCCATGAAATTGCTTTCATCTTGAAAAATCTGCATTGTTTCTGAAATTCGCAAGGATAAATAGCAGTTAAAAGCAGTCAAGAAGTGACCTTCACATTACATAATTTGTTCACCTTTACAGTCCTACTGTCATTTGTGCTTTCAAGAAGTTGGCTGAAGTTTTTCTTCGGGATTAGTGTTTTTAAAATAATTCTGGAAAAAAAAAATCAGCTTGTTTATTCCAGTGCTCTAGAGTTTGTGGAAAATCCATGTGCCACTACTGTGGGCCAGGCCTGTAGCTTTAGTGGACTTTTTTGGGGGGGTGTGTATATTTTTCCCTGCTTGTAAACACCAGTGACACTGTTAACATATTTAATTGTCTTTAAGCAGCATAAAACTTTTTGAGATGGGAAGTTGTAAAGTTAAATGCAAATACTATTATTTTATGTGACAGTAATGATGATAAACCAATTAACATTGACTGTCACTTATAAAATACTGGGTCAACCTTGGATGCCTTAGTGATTGCTT
The DNA here is from genome assembly GCA_034509185.1 of Euphonia xanthogaster. NCBI lineage: Eukaryota > Metazoa > Chordata > Aves > Passeriformes > Fringillidae > Euphonia > Euphonia xanthogaster. The sequence goes on from JAYDZK010000202.1 coordinate 66,047,815, forward strand.
GATTATGTGACAGGCAATAATCATGCTGGAATTATAAGTACATGTAATGATTTTTTTATTTTTGAGTAATTTGATGGGTTTATCTTTTCCATGTTGGATGTGTCTGAATTTTATAGGTCGTCACTCACTCACTTTGCTTCCTTTCTGTAGATTTGTGTAGAATTTGATGATGAATCATGGGAGAAGCGAAGATGGATAGAAGTCTACAGCAGGATGATGATTGCATTCCTGGTGGAGCAAAAGCTGGTGCTGGCTGAAAGAAAAACCCAGTCCATGCCTCCTGTCCAGTGGCCTGCAATGGCAAGTACACTCTTGGGTTCTGCAGTTGCACCTTCTGGGGCAGCATTGGCACCAGTGTGAATTCCTCCAGTGCAGTCTGACTCCTGGATGTCTTGGAAAGGGAGAAAATCTCTTTGTGCAGCTCAAGCTGACAGAGCTCAGCAGCACTTGAAGTTGGTGGACACAAGGATGTGTTTTTATGACTTTGCTTCTCCCTCATCCCCCTGTTCTGTACATTGTTAATTCATTCTCCCTCTAGTCTCGTGCTTTTGTTCTTCTTCCATGAAATTCCTCTTAAAAATGGAGAGAAAAAGTGTAAATGATAGGTTTCTGAGGATAGTCTGTGTTTTTATTTTAAGTTTTTGACTCTGCCTCGAGTTAATGCAATGGTAATTCTTGATCCTGAGACAAAAATAATTCAGATTACTTTTATGTGATGCCTGCCTGGTACGAGTGATTTGTGAGCTTTAGATTTTCTGCATACAAAAAGCTGATCTATACTGTACAAGGAGAGAACTAAGCTTTCTGTACCTGCCATGCATGGCTGAATAGGCAAATTAGCCAGGAGAGGTGAACAGGGAACATTTCTTAAAGTATTCAGCCAGTATGGTTTTACTTGACTACTTTGGATATTGCTGCTCAAGGAAGTAGTGAGATAAGTGAAAATGCAAACATGTAAACTTGCTGATCATGAATTATGCTGAAGCTGTAGTCTGTGTTTTAATACTATTAACTTTGCTAGGTATAAAGTGTGCACTGTAATTCATATTGCTGCATTTTAGCTGGTCTTTCTTTCTTAAGCAAAGCCAATCTAAGCAATACTTATTACAAGTAGGACCTGATAGAATGGGAGAGGAAATGGAAATATAAATCCTTAATTTTATTTCCTGGGCTGCTGTGAATTAATATCAGCAGTTCCTCTGGTAGATTTTGCTGACAGCTTGTTCTGAAAACCTTCATTTTTAAACTTAGCTGTTGTCCATTTCCAAGTATCTGAATGGTTCTTCCTGGATACTTCAGTTTTGGTATAAGGATTTCCTCCTGAAGTGTTTGATGTGTCACTTCATGCAGGGTACATGTTCCAAAGCTTATTTAGCAAAGGATCAAATCTAGGCCGTTCCTGGATCTTGCCTTGGCAAAAAAAGACTTTTTCTCCCTTTATCATCACACAGGGCAGGAAAGCAGAGGTCACAAAAGAGGTGTGTGAATTAATTTATTTGAAATTTGATCACAACTTACTGGTTCAAGTATGTGGGGGAGTGTGTTTGTGATAGATGGAGTAGCTCTGTAGAACTGTTGCAATGCCCAGTGGGGATCTTGTCCCTCTGCCAGTGCTGTCCTGAGGTCAAGACAAGAAAGAGTCTGGTTGGGTTTTTGGAGGACTGATCAAAAAAAGCCTTCTCCTGTCAGACTGATTTCCTTTTTTTAAGTGGGGCACAGTTACACCTTTCAGGTAGGGTGGAGTCACTCTTGCCACTTCTCTTGTTCCAGGCTCCTGGTGCTTGTCCTCTCAGATCTGGTACTGCCAGTAGACAAAATTTAATTTTGAGCACATTAGGAAGTGTTCAGAAGCTTTTTAGGGGAATTTTTGTTTTTTGTGTTCTTAAAGCTTTTGGTTTCATATCTGAACACAACTTCATCATTGCACTGTAGTGTTAGAACAACTGTGAGGCTGTCCAAATCATCATGTGTGCCTAAGTAAAGGTTTCAATGTGTTATCAGGGTTGCACAAGTTTTGAGAACTTCAATGTAAACTATGCTGCAGACATTGATTGATTTGTTAGCTATATCCCCAGTCTGCCATAAAGAGGTTTATTAGTAATATCTCTGCAATTAGAATTATTACATTAATAAATTTTTCATGTGGACATGAATGATTAATTGCTAATGATAGCCACCTGCACTGAGCTCCTAATTCATGCTGATATATGAAGTTAATTTCAAGTGGAGTCCAGTAACTTTCATTAGGTGTGTATTAGAAGTTTTATTGGAAACCAACTTTGTTTTCAAGAGTTGCATGTAGATGTGGTAACTTAACAGAGAAATAGAAGCAAAATTAAAGTATTTTCTAAATGCAAATGATGAATGGTGTGATCTTACTCTGTTTCTGAGAACATGTTTATCACTTTTTTTAGACCTACAAGTCCTTGGTGGACAAAGCTGGAATGGGATCACTGGTTTCAGTGCGCTACCTGGGTGAAGAGAAGTGTGTTTTCCTTTCTAAAGACCTCTTGACACCCATCCAGGTAACCTTGACTGGCTTTTTAAAGATGAAAGATTAATCTCTTATTTTGATATTTAGGATGCATCAGGGTAATGTAATCAATGCAAACTTCAGAGGGGTACAAACTTGTAGTAGGTGTTTATTTCTGTAACTCATAAATATCAGTTCTGAACGTAGCATGTCTGATTAAAAACCCTCTGGAGCTGATTCAGGACAGGGTCACTTAGGAGAGCTGGATGAGGGAGTGTGCTAGGACAGTTATTCAGCTCAGGTGACAGCAGTTTCTTGTTGATTTTGGGGGTAACCTGGAATAGTTTCCCTATCTTTTGAACATGAACTTTGTGCAAGGAGTTTCAGGAATGTCTGGCATAAATCTTGCTATTTAACAGAAGCACATCACTGCTAATCCTAAACAAATGAGGAATTGGGCAGAATGTAAATGAGGTGAATTATTGAGCACCAGAGGAAAGTTTGTTAGTGAAAATTAAGTGCAGGTGGGTTGAAACTGCTGTCCCTGGGCAGGTGTTTGGAAGAATAGTATGTGATAAAGATAAAAGATTTAGCCTTTTTAGGAAGTTATTCTCAAGACCTGTAAACAATCTGAAATAAAAGTACTAAGGGCTGTCCTGTGTTGAGACTGCAAGTAGTGCCATCGTTAATGTTCTACTTAGACTTGTTAACAGTCAGCAAATATACAAGTCCTTTAGAGAAACTGACAAGAGAGTCACTAAAAGCCAAATTTGAGTTGTAGGTAGGTGTCTTGCTTGTGTTGGCTCAACAGGAGGAGGAGATCTCAAAAGAGATCTCTTTATGCAGAAGCCTTATCTCAGCACTGCAGTGGAAAAGATTGCTTTACTGGCATCTGGAATAACAGTTTATTGACTTGTAGTTCTTCAGTCTTCTGCCTCTTAACAATATCAGAGCTGTGCCTGGGACAAAAAGATAAAACCTAACCCCAAACCCCTTTCTTATTCTCACTCTTGGAGCCTTGGGTGGAAGCTTGCTGTGACCTTTCCATTTCAGAATCAATTCTCATTCGAGAATTTGAGAGGAAAAAATAATACATGTACATTATGCTGAAGAATGATGAATAATTTATATGTAGCTGTTTTCATTCATATCAACATTTTATAATGGTGTCTTGACACAGACTGGATCCTGGCATTATCATAAAATATTTTCATTTGCATCTGCTCAGAACAAATATGCTGCTGTTTCTGGGAACTTAAAATCCTAAGTTAAGAATGGACAGTTCAATTAAACTTACTGCTCGTTAGCAATGTAGTACTACAAAGCTGGGTTATTTTCAGGCAGTATTAAAGTAGACCTGGAGAGCTCATTTCAGACTCTCTTGCAGATCCTTGTTGTGAATTAGCGATAAAAAATTGCCTGCCTCCAGTTCAACATCCTAGAACTGATGGGGAGCAGATTAATGAGAATTGGATTTGTGGGAATTGCTGCCATCTGGTTTTTAAATATTGTGGGATTTTGTTAAAAGCATTATCCTGAATGCAGACCTCTGTTCTTTTTTTTTTTCCTCTGAAATAGGATGTGGATGGTTCCAGGCTTTCTCTTAAAGATGATCAAAATGTAAATGAAGAAATTCAGGCTCTGGTTAAGAAACACCTTGATGAGACACGCTTGGTCCAAGGTACAAGCAGACTGTGGAGCAGAAAACTGGCAACAATAAATGCCCAAGTCCAAAGGGAGATCCTTGCAGTGCTGGTTTAATTAATTTGTAATCTGTTGAAGGGGATAAAAGGTTTTTAAAAACACTGATTTTACTCTCACAGCAGTGAATGCAAAATGTGAAGGATTGTAGGTATTTGTTTCAAGTATTTCTTTTAAAAGAGTGAATATGTTGTTTTGGGCACATATAGATGGCCTGGTACTTGTGAAATAGATCAAACTTGTAGCAATTCTCAAAAATTTTTAGTTGTTTATTTCAACAACTTGATTTTTTTTTCTTGTTTGTTGCTTGTTTTTTTTTTTTGTAACTTGCTTGTTGCTTGTTTTTTTTTTTTGTAACTTGCTTGTTGCTTGTTTTTTTTTTTGTAACTTGCTTGTTGCTTGTTTTTTTTTTTTTGTAACTTGCTTGTTGCTTGTTTTTTTTTTGTAACTTGATTTTTTTTCCTAGTTTGTTGCTTGTTTATGAAAACTTCCAGAGTGTTGTATAGAGGCTTCTTTTTTTAGTAAAATTTAAAATTGTTCCTTTTGTTTGCCAGCTTTAAATTCTTAATTGCTGGGTTCACACCAGCATATTTGTACTTATGTGCTTGCACATGCAGGGAGTGACCTTATTGAAAAGGTAGATATTGTATCTTACAGTTTTCATTTCCCATACTGTAAAGACAGGAAGAATTAATTTTGATAACTGTGGTCATCTTCATACCTCCTTTGTCTTAAGCTCTATTTTTTTTCCCCCCAATTTTGTAGGTGGAAAAAATATAATTGGTTCAAAAATTAGGATTTATAGCCTGGACCCTTCTACTCAGTGGTTCACAGCAGTTGTTGTCAATGGTAATCCAGCTACAAGAACTCTAGAAGTCAACTGCCAGGAGGTAGGAACCAGTTGCAGTGGTTTACAAATGGATATGGGGAATAAGTGCAAATTTTATTTATGTCTCCACCAGCACCATTTTTATTTGTCTTTACTGTAATCTTTAAACATGACTGTCAGTGTAGTGCAGAACATTATAACCCAAAGAGTTTCTTTATGCTGCTGGTAGATTATTAAATAACAAATGTCCTTCTATGAAGAATGAGGGAGACCTGGAATTTTTATTTTGAGTGCAGCAACCATGATCTTGGTTTCTTTGCTCTCTGTGCTGTGCAGACAGCACAAGTTCTCAAGCACCAGTTTTGTGTTTTTATGCAGAGACACTGTCACATGTTGTGTTGTTAAATTCAGCTTGGTATTCAAAGAACCTAGAAGTCAAGTGTCTAAGCTTAGTCCATACCACCACATCTGAGATAAATATGTTAAAATAGAGTTTCACCTCTCTAAATGGCTGCTTTTGTGTTTCCTGTCCTTTTTAAGATTCCAGCTTTAAAAACTCTTGATCCAGAATTAATTCATGTTGAAATCATATATGACAACAATGGAAAATGTGGTAAGACCTATTACTTTTTGTCCTTCAAGTACTAAGTAGGTTATTTGTGATAGACTAATCTTGATCACCTTCTCTTCCAGATAAATCAAAAAGAATTGGGGGTGTGAAAAGGAAGTCATCTGACAGCAGTGGAAGTGTTGATGCTAAACACACAAAATCTTCTCCTGAGGTAATGTCTTGCTCTGTTATAGATGGCTGTTACATAATGATTATGTCACTTTTCAAAACAGCTTAAATAAGGATTAGATTGGAAAGTAGAATGATAAATATAATCCCTGGGTGTTTTGAGTTCTTTCAAACTTGTCTGGGCATGAATTGAACATCTTGCCTTGTGATAATTGAAGCAAAAGCTACTAAGCCTTTAATGTTGGTGGTTTGTTGGGGGTTTTGTTCAATTTTTGTTTGGTTGGTTTTTTTTTTTTTACTTTTTTTGCTTTTTGCCTCCTCCTTCTGCTTAAGAGTTGGTCTGCCTGGTCATGTATACTTGCAGTAGGAGAAAACACAAAGGAGTTCTGAGGTTTCTAACCTTTGCTTTTCATGTTCTTTCTTTAACCATTTTGTACATGAACCCAAAACCTTCAGCTGCACTTGGATGCTTTGAGGATTCAAGCTGCACAAGCAGCAGTTGAAAGTTGTTCAGTACAGAAAGGAGATGTGACTTTTCTGGTACTCATGTCTACTTTTATTTTGTGAGCGACCTGCCAGGTATCACTGAGAGATAAATCAGCTCCTTAAGGTCAAAAGACAATCTGGTAACTTCAGTGTAGAGATGCAAAAATGAAAAATCATGGCTTGGCTGGAGAAAACTTGCTGTGTAATTCTGCCCCAGTATTTCAGACCAAAACCTGCATTTCAGGCAGGAGTAGCCAGTCTTTGGGAAGCTCTGGCATGGGAGGGACAGGGTTGTGTTGCTTCTGTGCAGTCAGTTCTGAGTAGAGTCAGCTGTGCAGATCTTTGACAACCTCACAGAGAACCAGCATGAGGTACCAAGCACAGGGTAAGATGTCCCAATGAGGAGAGTGTCCTCTCCTGTATTTACTGCTGAGGAAGAGTGTGCAGCAGGGCAGGATGGAGTAGCCAAGGATTGCAGTCTTGGGTTTCCACAGCTTGTGCTTGGCTACCTTTAGCAGCTTTTGGTGCTCAGTTTGCCTTTCTTCAGTTTTCTGCATAATTCAGCCATTGAACAGCCTGCTTGACACACACAGAGCTGGGCTGTATTTTACATTCCAGGTGCCCTGCTGAAGAATTACCATGATCTGAATTCATACCTTGTTCTACCATAGTTTTTCCTTAAAGTAGTGAAGTTGTTTACTTCTCATTTTCCAGTCTACCTTCCTTCAGAGGACTGGATCATTTTTCACTTTTGCACTCTGGGAAATGCCTTGCCTCCATTTTTTCAAAGTGGTTACTGTGAGTGTGCTTTCTAGTAAGGAAACCAGAAGCTGTTTGTTACTCTGATTTTGGTGGATGTCAGTATGTGGGAGTGATTAGCTGAAGCTGTATTTTTTGTGAACAAGTATGTGATAGTACTGATTTCTTGTGTGGAGTTAATTATCTGCAGCATTTTTCTGAGAGCTTGACTTGGTGCCTGACAGCTGTGTAATACCAAAGCAAAAAGGAAATATTTTGGAGCTGATGCTAACAAGCCTGTAGTGTTAACTTCCCAGCTGGGAAAGGACCCCCACAGAAAAGCTGCTTTCTAAAGACACTTGCTAATTTGGTAGGCCTGTTGTATTTCTAAATTAATTACAGATTTCTTGGATGGTGTTTTAATCAATGTAGGACTTCTGTACTTAACACTTCCTAGAACTCTGGTGCAAAGATTTTCTTGCTACAAGAAAGTTCACATCAAGATCTTTGGTAATGCTGTCAGTCTGCACAGTTTTGATTTTCTCTGGGATTTTCAGCTGAGATTAGAAATCTATTTCTGACTGCCAATTACTGCAGTTACTTTGGAAACATTGTTGCACTGCAGTTACAAAGAGCAGAGCTTTCTGCCTTTTTTTCCACTTTCTTAATGCACCTCCCCCAAAAAGTTAGTTGTTAATTGGGGGAAATGAATTAACATGAGCAGTCTTTCATGAAACCTATAATGTTTAAAAGGACATTTTAGTCTTTCTACCTCATGAACTGAGTGACTTCTTATTTGACTTTAATAAACATGGTAGGAAGAGTATTACTCTATTTTTCCTTTCAGGCTGAACCCTGCAAAGCCATAATTTGTTGTCCTGAATTTTCCTAACTGTTAAAATCTCCCTTGCAGGTTTCTCCCAGTCAGGGGCATGTGCAGTCAGTACCAACTGTCCTGGGTGAAGCACTGCTGGGATGTACTCCTGCAAATAAAGACCAAAGGCACCCAGGCCTGCCCCTGCCAGCCAACTCACCACCTAACCTTGGTGCAGAGACTCCTCAGGGGTAAGGAAAGAGTTTTATGCTTATACAGACATTTTACCTCCAAAAAGAATTTTGTTCTTAGCACCACAAACTCTGAGGTCACTTTCAAGAGCTGTAGTAACTGCTCTTCTGTAATAGCAGCATAGGGAAGTGTTAGATTTGCCTGCCCTGGATATGTAATTTACTTCCTAAGGCCATGTTCTTACTTAACTTTAAGGAAGTGGCCCTTCAGTGTCCCAGGCTAGTGTCACTGTTTCATTGTCCCCATCTGTAAAAGGATACACAGGTGTGGTGCCTACTTTGTCAAATGTGTTCCTTCCCTGCCCCCAGGAAAACAAGAACCTGTTCAGACAGGTGTCTCCTTTCTTGCAGATCAGCTACAGGTCCTCAGTCACAGTTCTGTTGACCACGAGTGCCTTTGGACTTTTGTAACCCCCAGTTCTGTTACAAAATGGATGTAGTGGTAGAAATAGTGTGACAGGAGAACCCAATTTTGATGTGCTAAAAGAGTTTTTCTGCTACTTTTGTCTTTCTCACATGCTGAATGTGGAAAATGATTTTTTTAAAAGGTTTTTTTGTGAGAGAGGTTTTGCAGTGTCCAGCATACTGTCTTGTGGTGCCAGTCAGAAGTTCCTTGAGAATCTTGCCACTGACATGCAAATGAAATGCATTTGGTTATTCAGCAGTTGCCTGGAGGAAATGAGAAAGCAACTATTTATTTGTGAGAGAAGGAAGTGGAGTAGCTGCAAATACCCAAATTTTGTGTGTGCCTACATGGGTGTAGAGTTTTATTGTTCTAACTCTTACAAAAAATCAAACCCAGATAAAACACCTGAAAAACACAAATCTATTTAGCCTCACACAAAATGTAAGATACTCACACATCGGAGTTCCAAGTGCATAATTAAATAACTAAATTTCTTCTTTCAGGTTTTAAGTGTGGCTAGATTGTGCAGCTAATGCTCTGATTTGTTTGACCTGTTTGTGGGCTTTTTTCCTAATTATTGCATGTTGTGTTTCAGCACATGTAGACGAAGCCTACCAGAAACTCATCCTTCCTGTCTTAGTGCTGGAGTTAAACCATTGACAGAAGAGCTGACAGCCTTTCCTAAAGTGGGCTTTATGTCTAAAGAACAAACACAAAATCCTAGTGAGCAAAATGGTAAATATACCTCTTTGAAAACCTCAAGGTCTTCATCTTTGACTGATTCAGCTAATGAAAAGGGAACCAACCTGAAGAATACAAATGAATCTTTTATGAAGGCCACAACAAACTTTCCCAAGGAATGCATTTCCATAAAACAGTTGCAGCATCCCAACCCTTCCGTAGCCATACCCAGAGGCAGTGGCACTGTTGAACTGCAGAGAACTTTAGATTGCAGACCCTCAACCTCAGATGCTCATCTCCTGTCCTTCGGTGAGTGTGGGGTTAAATCACAAAGCAGCTGCAACAGCCACAGCAGCCACAAAGGAAACAAGATTGATGAACTCACAGACATGGAGTTTTTTATTAGAAGAAATTCAAATGAGATCCTTTGTGATAAAAGTGAAAGTGAAAGCTTTTGGACTGGAAGTGCCAAGGTCCAGGATAATGGTAAGTGTTCCTAAAATTTCCTGTCATTTGAAAGTCCTTGTAATTTCTAAGTACCTAGAAGTAGGTAATTTGTTACATATGCAAAATTAGTAATTTAAATTGTGTGAGCAAATGAGGAGTTTGAGTCATTTGTGTGTTTTTAAGACAGGAATGCAACAAACTGGAGAAACATCTTTTCCTGATAAAGGAAAAGGAATAATCATTAATTTTTAGAAATAAGTTATTACAAAATACATGCAAGAACAGAATGGCAAAAGAGATTACAAAATCAAGATTCTTTTTGGAATACAGATGCTGATGGCGTAATGAGCCTAGCTTTTAGCAATGGTCCTAAATTTTACAAACATGGTGAGGGATGGAAGTTGTCCTCATTAAAGCTCTGTTCAAGAGGGGCTTTGGTTTAAAAACTGTCATGAGAGCAAAACAAACACAAACCCACCCACCACCACCAAAAATTAAAATCCCCTGAGCCCCAAAACCACCCACCTTGTTCCTCTTTTCCATTTGGTGAGCTCCTCAGGTTTTCACATGGGACAGGTGGGGAAAGGCTGTGGTTGTTTAAGGAGCTGGACTCCTGGTGTCATGTGTCCTGCTGTGCTTCAGGTGGTATTGCTGATTGTTCAGGATTTTGGGAATCCCCCTACATACCCACCTCCTTTTTTTTTTTTCTATCTCTTGTTGCTTGGTCTTGGATTACCATGTGCTGTTCCATAATTAGCATGGATGCACAGCCAGCCAAGCAGTCACTGTTGTGTCCCCTGCAAGGCCTCACTGGCAGTGTAGGAGGAAGGGAAATGTTTGGCATATGTTACAGTAAGATGCTGAAAGCTGTTGCATCATGAAGGGGGGAAACAGCACTGAGAAATGGCCAGGTTGTACTCTGTCCCCATTTCTTGTGAAATATGGTTGCTCAGGGCTCCAACTGTGGCTGAAGAACTTCCTTTAAAAGCAGATGTTCTTTCAAAATGCTCCTCTGTGAAAAAGTGAAAGGAGCTCTTGGTTCCACGGAGTCTGTGTGACTTCACTGGAGCTGCACCTTGAGACAGTTCCTGCTGTCTGGAGAAGAGGTTTCTGCCAACTGCAAATATTTTTAGCACAACTTGGTTTCAGTGTAACATGAAACTTACAGGAAAAGCTGATGTGACTCTTTCACTAAAATACTCTTGCTGGCACTTCTGTGAGAAAAGCCGAGGCTTTTCTAACTCTGGCTGCTCTCCCTGCAGTCGTTGTCCGCAAGTCCATTTTGTCTGATGCTGCTAAAGTGAAGAAGCTGCAGCAGAGCGGGGAGGCCTTTGTGCAGGACGGCTCCTGCAACAACATCGCCCCTCACCTGCACAAGTGCCGCGAGTGCCGCCTGGACAGCTACCGCAAGAACAAGGAGCAGAGAGACTCCACCGTCTTCTGCCGCTTCTTCCACTTCAGGAGGTGAGAGAATTCACATGAACACCCTGGGGAAGGGGAAAAAGCCCCAGAATGGTCTCATGGAGGTCTCTGTTTCAGAGCTGCTTAATGCTGGTGTGTAGCTATAAGACCAATATAACGAACTAATGGGTGGCTGCCAGTGGTTTTTTAGCCCTTAGAAATGGTACAAGTGCTTCATTTGGGCAGAAAATATTTTGGCAGGACTTAGAGCTCTTTATTTTGCTGTTCTGGGCTGAGTGCCAGTAGGATAACATGAGTTTAGTTTGAGTGCTACAGCTCAGTAGAATTAGAGATCCTAATGAGAGGGTAGGTTCCATGCAGGTTTCCTGAAGTTTCGTGGTTGGACACCTGAAATGTTAGCCATGAACCCACAGCCATGGAGGAGTTGCAGGAAGTGGCTATGGGCTTTAAGCTTCTCATGGAAGTGTTTAATCTATGCACCCACTGGAATTCAGTTTTGTTGCTAAACATTTTGAAAAATACAGATGTTACTAATATGTTATTTATCTTCAGATTAGAGATTTTACTGTAGTAAATCTTGGTATAATCTGATGTGTGAGGCCAAAGTAACAACAGAGTATGCTAATTCATCCTCTCAGGGTAGCAATCCAGACTTGCAGTGCAGTTCAAATCACATGAATCCTTTGGTTTAGAACTTGAAACTGATGGAATTATCCCTTTTCATTGAATGTGCAATCTGACAAATCTGGAGATGGCTTTTGTCTGATGACAGTAGCTGCCAGCATGTGTTCTCATGGCACACCTAACACTACAGTGAGCACATGTTGTCATCAGAAGTCACCTTCCTTCTTCAGCATTTAGTAAAAAGGTTCCTGAACAGAGCTCTTCATGTTTTCCATTTAAGACACTACTAACAATATAGATCTCATTCTTTCCACCTACTCAGAATCACTCAAGAATATATTTTACTCAAATTTAGTTTGATGCTTTTTGACAGCTGCTTCCAAGTGAATTGTTACTTGAAATATATTCTATATTTAAGGTATTTTAACTTCTCTTGAGAGTTGTATGTAGTCCTAGATAAAATTCTTGCTGTTGCCATCTTTAGATGCGGCCTTAATGCCAGTGCATTTTAAAAATTGTAAGCCTGAGTTGGTTTTGTGTGAATAAAGAACCACTTGTCATAAGGTAGATTTCCTAACTAAAAATCTGAATGTTTTCAGTCTTTTTTCCTTTAAAACAAGCAGTGCATTGAACGTGCCTAATGCTAGTGACCAGTATGTTTACCCATGTCTGTTGTAACCTTTGAGTAAATTCATTGCCATACAGTACACACATTTGCAACTCAAACATTGATTGGAACGAATTTAAACCAGTACAGCATTTGAGGTGATGAGGGCTTTTTCTCCTTTTCCCCCTTTTTCATCAGGCTCCAGTTTAATAAGCATGGAATACTGCGTGAGGAAGGTTTCTTAACTCCAAATAAGTACGACCCTGAGGCTATTAGCCTGTGGCTGCCTTTATCCAAAAATGTTGTGGGTCTAGATCTGGACACAGCCAAGTACATCCTGGCCAACATTGGAGACCACTTCTGCCAGCTGGTGATATCTGAAAAGGAAGTCATGTCAACGATTGAGCCACACAGTAAGATCAACTTGTATTGAAATCATTTGTGTTTTCACTGCTTTATGTGAAGCTTTAAGCGTCTGTGGGAAAATTAATTGCATATATTTGGAAATATCATGTAAGACTTGAGTGTCTGTCTCTCTTTTCAGAGTGGGAATGGTTAAGAGCCACTGTGAACTGGTGTCAACAGCTCTTTGCTCCTCACAAGGAGAGGGAAAGGGAAGGGCAATTCCACCCTTCTTTGTCAGAAGTTGTTTCTCAGTTTATCAAATTACTTTCCCTGTTACAAATTGAAAAAAAAAAATCAAGTAGGCTACCAGGTAGCTGACGACAAAATCTATTCTTGGTGTGAAAATGAAATAAAGATTTTACTTTGCACAGGGATCTCTTAGATTGCTTTGGTCCTATTTTATTATAACTGCTTCATGGACCTAATCCTGTCTGTCAGTAAAAGATTTTTCCCCTCCCCCTGCAAGTTTCCAGTAACACTTTTAGAAGTGATTGTGTGCAGCCCTCCTGGGCATAGACCAGAGGAGTGCTGGTGATGGGATAACTGACTGGGGAGGTTAATTCGTGTAGACAGGGCAAACTTAGCACCCCCAAACACAGGGGTTTGGCTACATCAAAATATTTTTGTAGGAAATGTGAGCAGACAAATGGGGAAGTCTACAGCCTTACATAATCCCTCTTCAGAGCAGAATGACTCTAAATTTCTATTTGTTTTCTGGTTTTTAAGTGCATGACCAGGGTACAGCACAGTTTAGGAGACTGCCACTGTCTGCTGTGTTTGTGGAGTGTTGACATTAGATAAAGATCCTCTCAGTTTGACAGTCACTCCACTGTCCTGAAAGAAAAAAAAAGAGCTGAACAAGCTTGAATGCCCTTCCAAAGCAGGGGGAAGATTTGAGATATTCTGGAAATACTCACTGTGGGGTCTTACCTTGGGCTGGCTGGAATCTGCAAGCTTTGCTCTTCTCTCTTGGCCTGCTACATATTCACATCTGTGGAACCAAATTATCTGTAGCCAGAGTGAGATGTGTAGACTGGAATACAGAAAAACTTTTGGGAGAGTGAAGCTTTGGGTGAATTCCTGGAACAAAGGGAAGGTGTGGTGTTTCTTAATAGCAGAGGATGCATCTGTTGGCATAGCTACCAGAAACATCCTCTGCTTAAAAAGCACAGACGTGTGAGTTCTGGAATTGGCTTGAAAGGAGCAAAATCTCATTCATTCATCTTTGATTTTATTGCCCTGACTGGTGAGAGTAAGGGAGCCCACTTTCATTAATATGGAGGTTTTTTTGAATGCCCTGGGCAGGAAAGAAGTAATTTACAGTCTGAATATGTGGTGTTCTTTGAACAGTACAGTGTGAGAGTGCTCAGTCAGCACAGGAAGAAGGGAGATTGTTCTGCCACCATGGCTTGAAGTTATGGTAAATTTAAATGTGTTTTCTCTGTGAAGTAAAAGATTGACTAGTGTAGAAAGATCAACTTGTTAGGTCAAGTTGTTCCTTGGCTACCAAATGCCTAAAGGAAACAGGATTAAACTACAAGGAGGAACCAAAAAATAGGAGTAGTAGAAAGAGAGAAGATTCAGAAAAGATAGGAAATGTAATTCAAAAGATAAGAAAAAAACCTTCATCCTGTTTGGGGGAAATTGGAGAGCTGACCTAGAAAATGATAAATATAGTGCATGTTTTTAAAAGGCAGAGAAGAATGGAGCTGGTGATATTTAGACCTGTGTCTCTTGGAAGAATTCTGAAGCTAGTAGTCAAACAATTTTTACCTCCTACTTAGGAACAAATTGTGCTGAGCTATTCAAGTGTTGTTCCATACATAGTCAATGGGAATTATTCAGAACAAGAGCAGCAGATGTCTTGGATGCTGTTATGGTTTTCTTAGCATGCATTAGGACATGGTCTCTCATAACTTGCTTTTAAAATTAAGAAACATCGTGGGCAGGAAAGTTTCAGAGAATTTACAAGTGTGGAAGGTGGTAGGAGGCAGGTGTGTGCTTTTTGTCTTGTCTAGTTTTTTAGCTGGCAACATAAGGAAATGGAGATCAGGCTAAAATAATTCTTGCATAATCACAGAAAAATAATACAGCCCTGGCAGGGCTTGTAATTTTTTGCAAGATATTGTCAATGTTTGGGATGTTTTGAGTGGACTGAAGAAGCGGCTTGGGATGAGGAAGGGGGAATATAGTGGCTACATAGGAAACCTGAACAGCAGCAGTCAGTGCTTCAGAGAAGAAAATTCACCATTCTGAGAAGGTCAGACAAGCACATTACACATAAAACCTCCCCAGAGGGAGACAGCTACTTGCCCACCATGCTGCTGAATAGAGAGCAAGGATAAGCTGGTTGTGGCAAGCTACACATTAAGTTTAGCTTGCCAGCAGTACCTGAATTTATTTCCTGGAGTAGCTGTGGGATTTCCACTTAGGAGAATGCCAGGAATGTGCTTGTTAACTTGGACAGACACGTGTCAGGAATAAAAGCTGTGGTTGGTGCTGCACAGGAGGAAGCAAACTGGTCTCAGTTGCTTGGACTGTTGTGTAACAACAAAAGCATTTTTTGGAGTCCCAGTACAAGAGCAAGTCTGAGTCACATCACTGTGGTTCAAGTGGCTGTAGTTACCATGCAAATGCTGACTCTGTGGGCACTAAGGCTCTGACTGTCCCGTCCTTGCCTGCAGGACAGGTGGCCTGGAAGCGCGCGGTGCGCGGCGTTCGCGAGATGTGCGACGTGTGCGACACCACCATCTTCAACCTGCACTGGGTCTGCTCCAAGTGTGGCTTTGGGGTGTGTGTGGATTGCTACAGGATGAGGAAAAAAAGCTCACATGAAGGTGGGAGTGCTTATTACTACCTGAAACAAAGGGGGAGGAGGGGAAATAAAATCTGTGTTGGACTTGGAGGTCAATGAGAACCTTAAACAAGCCGAAAAAAGCCTTCCCAGCCAAAAGGATGTGTTGTAAGCCTGGATGTAAGAAATGAGCCAAAAAAATTAACCAAAAAAAAGCCTTCCCAGCCAAAAGGATGTGTTGTAAGCCTGTGGTTGGATGTAAGAAATGAGCCAAAAAAATTAACCAAAAAAAAGCCTTCCCAACCAAAAGGATGTGTTGTAGGCCTGTGGTTGGATGTATCATTAACAGTCCAATATGTGGCTTTCCAGAGCAGTAACAAAAATCTGTAATGGTTTTGTTTTACAGATGATGACTCTGATACTTTCTCCTGGTTTAAATGTGTGAAGGGGCAGGCACATGAACCAGAGAATCTAATGCCTACACAAATAATTCCTGGAAAAGGTATTGGAAATATTTGATTAACATTAAAATGTGCTGTAGGATTTTGCTGTCTTTTGTGTGTTGTTGATATTGTACTGAGTGAGGTTTGATTTTAATAGTCAAGTTGGTAAAAGCTTAACATTTATTATCCAAAGGCAGGAATAGCCTGTGTGTTTAATACTATTTTATTATCTCTGCCCTTTACAAAGAAGTAGCAGAACTTCTTGTTTAATGATGAACAGTATTCACACGTTAGTGTTTAGCTGCACAACATGCACAATTTCTTTAAAAGTCCTGGTGACTGCTGGATGTTGTGGTTACATGTGAGCTCATTTGTGCTTCTCTCCCTTCAGCTCTCTATGATGTTGGTGACATCGTTCACTCTGTAAGAACAAAATGGGGAATAAAGGCAAATTGTCCTTGTGCAAATAAGCAGTTCAAAGCACTATCAAAGCCAGCTCTAAAGGAGGATTCCAAACAGGTATTGTTACTGCCTCTGTGTCTGTGCAGTTAAGTTTGTGTCAGTCTGTTGCATGTTACTGAAGCCACTGCTAATTTGACTTTGTAAGTTGCCAGCCCTGACCTCTATGATAACCCCACCACATAGGGGCAATTTGTACTCACTGTTCATCTTTCTGATGCAGCTCTTCTTTAAGTTCTTGGGGAAATCTCATTGTGTCCCTTTGATGCTAAGGCCTTAGTAGTTGACTTATCCTTGAAAAAGGCTCAGTGAGGATTTTTAGAGCAAAAATGGGATTAGATTGAGAGATCCCTTAAGAGAAGAAAATGAAGAACAGATAAGAGGGAATGGTAGTGAAGTGTAGGCTATTCCTTGGGTCCTGGAGATATAATACATGCAGCATCTAAAAGATTGAGTAAGGTGGAAGAGTACTGGGATTCATAAAAGAACTAAACATGAAAAAAAATTGATTTTCAGATGAGTGTGGGGATTCACTGATTTCTCTGGCAATCTGGTAGGTTTGCTTCTTTGTATTACAAAAAACAAAACAAGGAAACCCCACAAGATACATATATTTATAAATGGATGTAGTAGTTTTTTCCTTTTGAAAACAGAGCACAAATTAATAGCATAGTTTGGAAGTATCTCACAAGAAATGGGGTGAACGAAGTGATTTTTCATTTTGTTAGATGCTTATTCATAGCCTTATTTTGAAAATAAATGTTACCTTAATTGTCAGAAGCAGGTTGGACTTGATTTTAGTGTAAGCAATGAACAGATGAGACAAAAATATTTCAGTTGCTTCAAGTGTGGGAGATAGTTTGTGAATCAAAAGTTAGCATTCAGCTGATTTGGCTTCAGTCTTCTGAATCAAGATTTCCTGTGATTCTGGACAAAGAGCTGCATTAAATTTATTTACACATCTATATTGAATTAGTTACTGCACTGATTGTGTGAGTATATGCTCATTAAAGGTTAAAACATTTTGTATTATGTCATGTTTAGAATCCTTGCCAAGCATCAGCAGTCAGTGAGAGATGAAACAGAGAATGTAATGATAGGCAGACAAAAAAGAAGAATAATTTCTTAGCTGAAAATTGTTTGAGCAGAGAGAGGAAATATCACCAGTCATGCAGGAATCCCAGGGCCAAGCTGTGGTTCTGGTTAGTCTGTTCCTCCAGATGACCAGCTAAATCAGCTGCACAGGAGATGGACAATCCTGTGCTTGCACTGTGCTGGCCAGGCCAGTGCTGCACTCAGGGAGGTGTAGCTCACACCTGGCAGGTGAGTGCACGTTTGCTGCCACCTTAAGAGAAGAATTTAGGAATGCTCTGTGTTTGTTTTAGTCCTCTGAGCTGCAGCTCCAGCTTAGCCCTGGCCTGAGCATCAGCTGTGACTAGAAACGTGAGAACTGTGTTGAAACTGCACTTGGCTCCCAAAGCAATCCCAGAAAAGGCACCTGGGAAACTTGGCTCTCTGTGCTTGTCTTGAGGGGTGATGGACTCTGGCTGCTCCTGAATTCGGGAGATCCCAAATCCTGCTGAGCTGCCGTCTCCGGATCCTGAGCTGCAATGCTGACCTCTGGTGGACATCACACGTTTTGAGAGCCAAACCATTTTATTGTTTAAAGGATGGCTTTGGACATGCTATTGCTTGTATTCCCTTTTGTAGAGCGTGCTTGTGTCTAAACAAGTTACTGCTTTACTTTTTCAGCACTTGGCA
The DNA here is from genome assembly GCA_034509185.1 of Euphonia xanthogaster. Classification (NCBI taxonomy): domain Eukaryota; kingdom Metazoa; phylum Chordata; class Aves; order Passeriformes; family Fringillidae; genus Euphonia; species Euphonia xanthogaster. The sequence continues at coordinate 66,065,895 of JAYDZK010000202.1, forward strand.
TCTGGGGACAGGCCTGGCCTTCAACACAACAGTTTTGTCCTGAGCCCACAAGTCACTACACATGATCCTCCTTTAAAATCAGCACTTGGAAGCAAACAAACTGCTTCTGTAAATACTTCTCCTTCATTAAATTGGTTTTCAAACCTAACCAGTGGAAACGTGAATAAAGAAAACAAAGGTATGTGCAGAACCAGGGACGAGTAACCCCTTTGTGGCTGTTTGTCAGAAGAATATAGGGCAGACCCAGCAATATCTTGTGCTGAGAGTGATGTCATTGGCCTGCTGGGATGAGTGTTCAGTGGCTTGGAGTAAAGCCTGGCAGAGTTAGCATATTCTGTTTCAAAAACTGGATTAAAATCCCATTGATGCAAGTAATCTTGAAAGTTCAGTTTGAGAATTCTTGTTGTTTGGGGGTTTTGGTTTTTTTGGGTTTTTTTAGAATGTGGGATTTTAAAAACGTTGGTTTATTGAAGAAAGTTAAGTGAAAGAAATATTTTATCTGAATGTATTGGGAGAAGATTTATATATGTGTACATGCATGTACATATGAACATGTATGCATGTAGGAGGATATTGTCTTGAAAAAATTTCAGAGTATTTTCACAGTTTCAAAGTATTCTCACGGTTTTCCTTTCTTCATTTCAGAGAAACTTCTCATACCAATTTCAAAGAATGAAAATAAACCTCTTCAGACACTCCCTAGCTTAGCCAAGCCAGCTGCAGCTCTGCAGACATTCAACAGTGCAATATTAACCCCTGTCAGCAACAACAACACGGGCTTCTTGAGAAACCTGTTGAACTCTTCTGCAGGAAAGGTACAGGAAAAATTCTGTCCTACGATTTGAGTTGATCCCAGGCTTAGATTCTGTTTTAAACCTGTGAACAACTGCCACAGGCAGTTGATCTTCTTGTCACAGTAAAACTGTCTTCATTTGGGAAAAAGGACTAATTCCATTTCAGTGCTCAGTTAGGAGTAGCTTAGTGGTGCTAAGTCTTGGTGAGGAACTGGGAGCTAAGGGACAAAGCAGATGAACTTCCTTAGGGTAGAGTCTGGCAGCTGCATTAATTGGGATGTCCTTTAGACTAAAAAAAAAGGCACCAATGAACTTGCAGATGGAGGCAAGAATCTTCTGTGGTGTCTTCCCCTTAACCTCATCTGCAGCCTGGTTCAGATGTTCAGATGTTTCTGGGCTTTGTCTGATCTTACAGATGTGACTTCAGAGTGGTGGGGAAAAATATTGGCCTTGAGAGTTCTTTGCCAAAATTGAATTTCTGCTCTTTGATATAAAGCAAGTCCTGTTCTAGGTTTCTGCAGTGTTGCTGAGATGCAAATCAGCAGAAATTGTTGTGTCAGAATTCTGTAGATAAAGTGTAAGGAATGGCACTGGCATTGAGTGATGGTGCATTTCTAGACAGCAGAATTCTGCAGTTGTTGGTTTCTCTGCACAATTGGATCTCAATTGAAAAATTTTCCAAGTGTCAAATACTTTCTTTAAAGCCTGCAGGATAAGGCAGCAGGAAAGAGCACTAATTTTCCATTGTTGTTCTTTCATGTGTTTTATCAGACAGACAATGGACTGAAGAGTACACCCAAAATCCTTGATGACATTTTTGCTTCCCTGGTGCAAAACAGAGCCATTACAGACCTGCCTAAGAAGCCTCAAGGGCTGACCATAAAGCCCACGATCATGGGCTTTGACACACCCCACTACTGGTTATGTGACAACCGCCTGCTGTGTCTGCAGGATCCCAACAATGAGAGCAACTGGAATGTCTTCAGGGAGTGCTGGAAGCAGGGACAGGTATCCTCGTTTCCCTGGTTTTTCCATTTGCAATTCATGTGCTTTGTCCTTTATTTGAAGCACAGCTACAAGCACTGCAGTGATAAGCAACATTAAACCTTCATCAAATGTGTGACATGAGCACTGTTACACATCCTTATCTAAGGATCTGTTTTACTGTTTAACTCTGTTTCTAAGCACAGAGCTGCAATTGTGGCACTATATATAAAAAGCTATGGCTCTGTATAAAAAGCTGCCTCAGTTTGAAACAGAGAGTGCTCAGATGCATGGTAAGGCAGAATTCTAGTAGGGCATACTGAGCATTTAGTTTGCAAAATGCCTGCATTCAAATGCTCAATGTATTACTCTGTTGTAGTTTTTGTAGAATTTTTGGTGTTTAATAATTCTTCAGAATATGTTCTTTTGCTTTCTAGCCTGTAATGGTGTCAGGAGTGCATCACAAGTTAAATGCAGACCTCTGGAGACCAGAGTCCTTTAGGAAGGAGTTTGGCCAACAGGAAGTAGATCTGGTTAACTGCAGGACCAATGAAATCATCACTGGAGCTACTGTAGGGGATTTCTGGGATGGTTTTGAAGATATTTCAAGTAAGTACTGTGACTCTTTGTTCCAGTATGTAGAACACTCAGCAGCAATAATTCTGCCCTCAGCACAGATTTGTGATCCATAAGCAGTGTACAAGATGTTCAAGGATTTCTCCTCACCTTGGGCAGTTTGGTGAGGATGCATTGCAAACATTTCTGCTTGTAGGATTGTGGCCTGGATAAAAACTCATTCCCATGAAGTGCTGTTCTTCAGGAGTATGTTTGGCTGCCTTTAGTCTTTTAGGGAAACATTCTAAGGAAATTTAAGGTCTTCCTAGCAAGTAGGTTTATCTGCTAGCTCTTTTTTTTTTTTTGCAGTTGAGTGAAACAGATGAGCACAGGTAGGGGTGGTGCTCGCAGGTTAAATGGGTTCTGCTGTTTTAACTTTGTTTGAAGGTACTGCTTTGTTCTGAGGAGCTGAAGTTAATTTGTATAAAGAATAGATTTTGGGGAGGTGAGCTTGAGGTTTTCCAGGAGAATTAACAGTTGCCATTGCATTTGGGCTTCTACTTGGTGTGTCTGTTACACATCCTTATCTAAGGATCTGCTTTACTGTTGAAATCAGTTGTAAGCTTAGGGAGTTTTGTACTTAGGGCAAGAAGAGTGGGAGGTGGAAGACTCACACCTTTCTTTTCTGTTACTTATCTTTGAAGAGATTTGGCTTCATCAGCTGCTTTTGGCCTCAAGCCAGTTTCTGAGCTAAATTGTAGGAAGTGCTTGGACAGGGAAGCAGTAAGGGCTGCTTGTCTGTCTGACATCTCCTGTTGTAACATGTTTGTCATGAGAGTGATACCCTACTCTGGTGTCAGAGGAACTTGTATGTCATCAGTTCTACACGAAAGTTGTGGAATGAGCATGATTTTAGACTGAGAAGGATTTCTTTATCTTAATTCTTCAGATTCTGAGTTATACAATTATTAAAAACTGAGACTTGTTAATATTTCAAATTAGGTCGCCTGAGAACAGAAGAGGGAGAGCCAATGGTACTGAAGCTTAAGGACTGGCCTCCAGGAGAAGATTTCAGAGATATGATGCCCTCTAGGTATGGATTTCCAGAGGAAATGTTCATTGTTCTGTGGCAGACCCCCAAAATCATGGACTGTAGGAATATTCTTGTGTTCTGATACCTGCCTCAGCTTTGAGCAGCAGTTGGTGACATGTGAACAGTTCTGTTTCTCAGAGATGCCTGACACAAATAGAAATCCTGCACAAGTTTAATGATAAATTTTTATGTGGTTCATTGTGTTTGTTGCTAAGTAAAGTGAGCACCTAAAACTGCTCCTAAAAGCCTGGATCACTTTGAAGTTCAGTTGAAGCTTACTTTTTGGCCAAACATTTTTAAATATTTGGACCTAAGCTGTTTGATATTCCCTGAGATGATTACACAATGAAATAGCATTACTCCAGAGCAGTTAAATTTATTTGCTGTATTTCTGTGCCTTGTTTGGCTCCTTTTCATGGTGTCCAGTAAACCCCCTGAGGGGAAGAGTACACATCCTCAACCGGAGAGAGCTTTTGTTGCAGTCGGTTTCAGTCTGGTTTTGGTTTTATCACTACCTAATGTTACATTTTGCTGCATTACCTTAGGTTTGATGATTTGATGAAAAATATCCCATTGCCAGAATATACCAGGAGAGGTGGCAAACTCAACCTTGCCTCTCGACTTCCCAACTATTTCGTGCGACCGGATTTGGGCCCCAAGATGTACAATGCCTATGGTAAGGAATTTTTCACTCTAAAGGTCACACTGACCACATGTTCCTATTGAAATTTATTGTAGGTTATGTGAATCCTTGCTGTTGTAGACAATTTGATTAATCCCATGGATCAGAACACCTGAGTTTGGCTCATCTGTAGGTATCAATGATGTCCAGAGCATGATATGATTAATTTTATTGAACATCTTTTTGTCCAGGGGGTTTCAAGCCAATAGTAGTTCTTCCCAGACTTACAATCAAATTGCTCCACAGCCTCTTTCCTGTAGCTGGCAATGTGTATTTGTTGTTTTGCTGCTTCTGGCTGTATTGCTTTTGTTGTTCTCCTTTATGAACTGTATCATTTAGCTTTTAATCTCTCCTTGAGCAGTTTTTTCCCATGTCTGGTTCATCTGCTGTCACTCAAAAGACATTTTAAAAAGGAGCAGCATGCTGGCCAGTAGAGAGATGGTGGATAGTAAATCCTGTATAAGCTGCTGGTTAGAGTGAAAAAGAGACTGTTTCTCAAAATGCTTTATCCTAAACTGCTGTAGAAATCTTTTCTAGCAGGACTTGAACATGACTTTTATCTATCATAGAGGCTAGACAGAGATACATTGATCTGTATCAGCCTGTCAGCAGATTACTTGGGAAGCCACAAGATGGAGCAAGGTCCTGGATAGAAAGTAAATTGCTGTTCTGGAAGCATTTGTTGGTAGAAGTAAAAGCACTCTAATCTTCTCAGAAAGTGCTTCTGATAGTGGAGTAACCATTCTTTGTCTTACTAATGGATCTTGTCCTCCTTTTTCCCCTCTTTAATTCCTCCCCCAGGATTAATAACACCAGAGGACAGAAAATATGGCACAACAAACCTGCACTTGGATGTGTCTGATGCAGCCAACGTCATGGTTTACGTGGGGATCCCCAAAGGCCAGGCTGATCAAGAAGAAGGTAAAGTCTTAGTGGTGTCTGGGGGGGGGATATTTCTGTGGCCAGAGGGAAGATGCTGTACTGTAACTGCTGGTGTTGCTGTCCACAGAAGTGCTGAAGACCATCCAGGATGGTGACTCTGATGAACTGACAATTAAGCGTTTCACTGAAAGCCGGGAAAAGCCCGGAGCTCTGTGGCACATTTATGCTGCCAAGGATACAGAGAAAATCCGGGAGTTCCTTAAGAAGGTGAGCTGTTCATCTTAAAAACTGATCTTCTGCCTGTGGAGGCTTGCAAGTCTCTGTCTTTGAGGCTTTTCTCCTCCTTCATATCCTGATTACTGTGGAAACAACTTGAGTTGTATCTAAGACAAAACTTCTATGCCATGAGTCTTGTAGGACCTGAAAAGGGTGGAGAGATGAGGCTTGCAGTTACCCTGTGTGCAGAGATTCCTTCTGCCCACTCTGCTGATAGATGAGTAATGTTACATAGTGAACAAGAAAATAGCTGGTGTAGATTGAAGGCAAAGCAGTTTAATTTGATCCTTTTCCAAAGAATGTAAGGTGTTTTTGAGAAATGTCAGAGCAGTCCATGGTACGTAACACTCTTCCTTGTTCTCTCTCTCACTACCTCTTTTTTTCCTCCCTACCTTGATGAGGTCTGAATTAAGGGTGGTATTTTGTGTCACATTTTCATGGGAGTTAAGGGTTTAGTAGAGTTGTGCTTCCACATCCAAAAGGGCTTGTTTCAGTGTTCACATTCACCTCAGATGGTCCAGAGTTCTTTGTGGTCTTAATGGTGAAACTTCTTTGGTGATCTAAAAGTGGAAAGAACCAATATGCTTATATTTAAAAAGATAAATTAGATTATCTAAACAGCTGTTGGCCTGGTCAGGCTTATGGCTTTCTTGGTGGAAGCTGGGAGAGGCTGCAACAGACTTATTTAATATTAAAAAAGAACAAATCTTATGGTTGATCAAACATGATTCTGGCTTTGATAAGCATTAGCACTTGGAGTCTTGACACCTGTGTCTCACACCTCAGTCCCTTGTATCACACTTGCTGGCAGGTGTGGGGCTTTCAGCAGCTTTTAGTGGAGTAGAATCAAGCTGTTTATCTCCTCCCAAATGAGTTTTTGGGCTACAGTCCTGGGTGTAGATGGCTGCTGCAGCAAGTTGGATTTATACAGCAACTTCTTGCAGAACTTCTCTCCCCACAACCCTCGAATTTCTGTCCTGAAGTGCTTGTTGTGCTTCCCAGTCTCGTTTCTCCTGAAAATTTGGTTTGCATCCTCTGGGTCAGTGAGCACACACTGACTGATGGTGGCCTCAAGGCAGACACCTGCTGAATTCCACACTTGGTAGTGTCTTCCAGTCACAGGCTATAGAGTCACAGATTTTCAGAATGGTTGGGGTTGGAGGGGAGCTTTAAGAACATCTCATTCCAGCCCCCTGCAGTGGGCAGGGACTCCTTTCCCTGGACCAGGCTGTTGAGAGCCCTGTCCAACCTGGCCTGGGACACTTCCAAGGATGGGGCAGCCACAGCTTCTCTGGGCAACCTGTGCCAGTGCCACACAGCCCTCACAGGAAAGAATTTCTTCCTAATTTTTTCTTTTAATCTAAACCTACTGTCCTTCAGTTTGAAGCCATTGCCCCTGTCCTGTCACTTCACACCCTTCTCCACAGCCCCTCTCCAGCACGAGTAATGTCAGAGCACTGGTGCCATGTATGGCAGTGGTTCCCAACGTGAACACAGGCTGCTTCACTTGCCACTGTCCGTGGGGATTACTTGCATTTTCCACATCCACATTTGCAATGTGCCTTTGAAGCCAGTGGGACCTGAGCAATGCTGAAACCTTGACAAAGGTCTGAGTAAAGATCCATACTTCCATTGTGTAACTCTCCTACCTGAACACGTGGCGCAAGTCCCTCTGGCACACGTTTGTGTGGAAAACCACAGATAGAACTTGACTGTCCAGTCAGACTGGTGTGTTAAAATGGGTTAACAGGTTGTCTTGTGACTTTGCCAGGTTGCAGAAGAGCAAGGCCAAGAAAACCCTGTAGATCACGATCCCATTCACGACCAGAGCTGGTACCTGGACCGATCGCTGAGGAAACGCCTCCATCAGGAGTACGGAGTTCAAGGCTGGGCTATTGTACAGTTTCTAGGAGATGTAGTTTTCATCCCAGCAGGAGCTCCACATCAGGTAAGCACCAGGGACGTGGAATGGCCTGACTGCTTGGGCAGCCCTTTGAGCACGTGCCTAATGCTTGTTTGTTCTCTCTAGGTTCATAATTTGTACAGTTGTATTAAAGTTGCAGAAGACTTTGTATCCCCAGAGCATGTCAAACACTGCTTCTGGCTCACTCAGGAATTTAGATATCTGTCACATACGCATACGAACCACGAAGATAAATTGCAGGTAACTTCCCAATGCTCAGTGCTCTTGACCCTTTACAAAAACCCCACTAAAACACAGCAAATGTTTGCTGAAATTTGTGATTTGCATGAGGGTTGGGCAGATGGGTGTGTCTGAACTGACCTGTAGGGGTGAGGGGAAGTAAGTGGGAAAGCTGGAAAACGATCTGTGCTGTTTGCTTGTAAAGCCAAGCACCTTCTCCTTTGCTCCTGCAGGTGAAGAATGTCATTTACCACGCTGTTAAAGATGCAGTTGGGATACTGAGAGCTAACGAATCCAGCCTTAGCAGACCGTGACGTAGAGCGCCTTAACCACACACTATGAAACAGAAGCGTTGGCAGCTGTTTTACCTACTCAGTCAGGACCTCTGTGGACTTTGAGATTATATGAATGTTACCTCATCTTCCTTTCAGCAGTACCAGAGGATCGTGGTACTATGTTCTGTGTATTCTTCCAATGTTTACAAACCTGATATGTATATGTAGTAATATGTATGGACTGTGGCATACTGTGAATGCTCAGTTGCAATAGAACTTTATACGGAGTTGCTCTCCAAACTGTACAAAATACCTCCTATAGAACTGTTGGGAACTATTCCAAATTACTCGTTTGAAAAATATTATTCAAGGCATTGTAAAGCTTCAATTTTTAAAATTTATTCTGGGGTGGGAGGAAGTATGGAATCACTCAGTTTAATAACCAATTTACATAAAAAGTTAAGAATGCAGTTCTGGAATTTCACATTAACATAGAACTAGCATTTAAATTAGCTTTAAGCTATTGTATAGTAACATAGAGATGGGAGTTAACCATCTTTAGGTAAATGTATTTAAATTTCTAAATGTTAAAAGAAACTTTTAATCAAATGTCTTCTGTTCGAAACTGCTCTTTAATTTGAACTGATGTTTGATTCTCTTGTTTTTAACACTGAATGGTTACATAAAAATTCTTCTATTTCAGATACTGTTCCTTGCCTGTCTTCTTCAGTTGACTGTTTAAAATGTAAATAATTTGATGCAGTACTTTGAAATGCAAAAGAAAACTGTGTATCATAAATGGTTCATACTGTTTATTGAAGTATTTGAAGGCTTAGGTTATGGAATTTAGCAGCAGACCTGTTTATAGTTATTTTTGCTTAACCCAAGCATGACTTAGCTGACACTGCTGCTGCCAGTGCTGTGGTCTGTCACGTGAGCTTTGCAGCTTCGGTCTGAAATGGTACACACAAAACTCAGGGCTGCTTGGAGAAACACTGAAAAACATTGTAAAACTTAAAACAGGAAGAGAGGTTATGAATGGAAAAGTGAATCTCTCATTTGATGAGATACCCTGAGACAAAATTAACCTTTCAGTTCCTTCCCAGCACTGAAAGCTGCCCGATGGCCTCCAAGTTTGCTTTTCGGAGCTTATGCAACAAATTGAACTCTGCAAATGCTCCCTGTAGTACTTGACCTGCTGTTTGTGATCAGCAGTAATTATTCACTGGGCTCTTCTTCAGAGAAATTTCCTCTGATTGCTCCTTCAGGAGAGGGGACAGGCTCAGTCATGTGCAGGGTGCAGGAGCCTCTTACTGGAATTAAGCTGATTTACAGAAGGTTTGCCTACGCACCAGCCCTTCACTGTATTCAGTGAGAGCTTTCCTCCACCTTCACTTGCTGCCACCTCTTGACAGTAAAGAACTCGTTCTAGTCACTTCAGGGGCCTTGATTTGGCACTTTGTGCCTGAACTTGTCAAGTATGCTTAAACACAACACTTACCTGAGCATTCTCCCTCCAACTATCAAGTTGAAGGAGATGACATTAAGCAGGTTCATTGCTCTCCTTGGAACCAGCTGGAGTATTTGTGGGGAGCTGGAGTACAGGTACCTCCCAGGGAGCTGAGTCACCCTGACCTTACACACGCTGTGTCTGTGCACATAGATGTGAAAACACTCATTGCTGAAACTGCATTTTGAGCTCCTGCCACTCTGCTGTTCACTTGTTGTTCAGTCTTGTTTTATTGCAGCTCTCACCCACTTTTGTTTCTGATCTGTCCTTTCTGGATTTTTTAAGACCACAAGAAACAAGCTGTCCCTCTTGCCTGTTTTTGTTGCATTTTGGGGTGGAGATGAACACTTGAACTGCAGAGCCCTGAAGCAGTGGGGATCCTTTGCCTCCCCCAGCACAAAGGTGAACAGGGCTTGGCCCTCCCCATGCTTTTATGGCTGAAAATGGGCGGTGTTGGACTCCATCCAACTCCCTGTGTGCCTTGTGTGTTTTTCTACTCTTGCTGTTAGGGTACAATTATTTAGAGACTTGGCTTCCTTAAAATGAAGAGCTTTGGCCTTTGTTGGGGAGGTGCTGGGGCAGTGACAGGTTTGGGTCAGAGATGTTTGGTTTCCAAACAGCCTTTTGTGAGCCATGACATCTGTTTTGCCTGAAGCTTTTCCTTGGGAGGAGACACAGCTCTCCTGTGCCCCTGAAATGTGCTACTGGAGCAGCAGAGAGGCCTTGGCACGGCCATGGGAAGCTTTGCCAACAGCCTGGTGAGTCAGGGCCCCCTCCCACTGCTGCCACCTGCCCTGCCCTCACTGTGCCAGGGCCTTGGCTAAGCCAGGCTCTCCTGTGACCACACAGAGCTGGAACAGACTGCAAACTTCTCTTTAACGATGCAATGAAGGCCCTAAATGTGCTAAGGAAAGGTGTTACAAAACTAAAAGGGAGGTGTTAAGAGGTGGGTATAGTTTGTGAAAGAGGCAAAGTGATGCAAACTAAACTGCTGCCATGGCAGTGACTGTTAAAAGCAGCTTTAATAAAATTTGTATTGATTCAGGAAAACACAGATCTGACAGTGATGGAGGTTTTTGGTAACAGATTAAACCAAAGTGCCTGTTAGAGAGAAATGCTGCTTGAATATGAGAATATATTTCAGGACTTTATGTCTAAAAATACATAACGTTACACCACCCTTGCCATGTCACCACAGGAAACATGGGCTGAACAGAAAACTGGAAGAGACTGCACTCCCCAAGAAGTATATTACAGTAGTGTCTTGGAGGAAAGAATCCTCAGGAAGAAAAAAAAATATATATATTACATAAGTGAGAATACATTAAGTTTTGCATTTTGAAGGTAGGACAGAATAAAATCAAGCCAACTGTACACATCCATCCTGGCCCTAGCTCCTCAGGGTGGCCAGCCGTGACTGCATGGCCTCGATGTCCTCCTCCTCATCCACAGCAGCAGCTGCTGCTCCCATGGGCTCAGGCTCGGGCAGAGCATCTGTGACTTTACTGGGTGCTTTACCCAAGGCCCCTGCAACAACAAACAGGCTCATTAGTGAGTGCCAACTCTTCATTTAATAATTAGTGGCTTTTGGAGACATCTAAAATAAGCCAGCCAGTCATTTCCCATGGAGGTCACAGCCCTGCGCTGGGACAGGGCCAGCCCAGGGCTGACGGCTGCCCAGCAGCACTGACCTGCCAGCTCTGAGCCTCTGTGCTCCTTCCCTTCTGGGAGGAGGCTCCCAGCTCCCCCCAAGCCCTGCTGCTTGCCCGGGAGCTCCCCCTGCCTGCTCGGGAGGAGGGGAGCTGCTCCAGCCAGGAAAACAGGATGGAAAAAACAAACGAGGATGTGAGAAAGAACAGGGCAACGTGCCAGGCACTGAGCACAAGGTGCCAGCAGGGTGGGCCCTGCACTTGCAGTGTGGTGCAGCTGAATGCAGCCCTGGTGCTTGTTTTTGTCACACCACATCACAAGCAATCCAGGTGAAAGGAGCATTCTAAGCATTCTCCAAGTCAAATAACTGAACCACTAAATCATTACCTCATGAGCTGGAAGGCAGGAGTTGTGGTTTTTGGTTTTAAGAGGGGTTTTGTGTTTGTTTTGTTTTTTTTTCCCCAAACAAGACACAGCATGTTACTACCAGGACCCACACCACAGCCTATGGCTCAAGGCAGTGCAGCAGAGTTTATTTCTTGGTTTCATTAATAACAATACCTAGCCAATCATGTAAGTTTCACCTTGTTAAGAGGATTCACTGCACAGCCAAACAGATCTGTTAGAGCCTCAATTACATAACTGCACAGGGAGCAGCTGATGGATATTAGTTCTGCCCTGCTGAGCCCCACTGGCCTTCTCAGCCCTGAGAAAGCAGCTTGTCAGAGCTCTCTGCCCATCACCAAAGGAAGAGATGCCTCTGGGAGAGCACAAAATAGATGAAGATTTCAGTTGCTGCATCTTATTGAACAGAGCAGGGACCTGGCTCTCAGCAGCACCCACAAACTCACCAGCTGTAATTTCAAAAAGGATTTTGTCAATTTCTGCCTCAGCTTCCTCTTCCATCTCCTCCTGATCCTCCAGGCCTTCAAAAGTGTCCTCCAGCATTTCCTCTATAATTCCAGCCTAGCAGAAAAAAACAAGGCAGTGTGTGATGCCCTTGGAAACAGCAGAGTAAGAAAACTCATTTCTACTTGGGAAATGAGGTTATGCCTATCCAGGCATGTAACATGAGCACACATCTCTACCACTGCAGAGGAAAAGCAGCAAGAAAACTGAGGATTAAAGGCACCTGTTCTCACTTGGAAAACCTCAAGTTAATTTAAACTAAAAGAGGAGAGATTTAAATTGGATATTAGGAAGAAATTCTTCCCTGTGAGCTGGAAGAGGTTCCCCAGAGAAGCTGTGGATGCCCAGTCCCTGGAAGTGCTCCCAGCCAGGTTAGATGGGGCTCTGAGCAACCTGGTCTAGTAGCAGATGTCCCTGTCCATGGCAGGGGGGCTGGAATTACATGATCTTTACGATCCTTTCCAACCCAAACCATTCAATGATTCCATGGTTATTTATTATTGTTGCACATCTAAAACCAAGAACCCAGCCTGCTCCAAGCATGTGAAATACAAGTGTAAGTTTCAGTCATGCAGCATGAATTGTGTAGCACACTGTAAAACTCCTCTTTGACACAGCCTGGTTTTTTATCTGCATTTGAAAACATTCCTTTGCAGGCCCTGCAACCTAGATATGGCCAAACCATGCTAAAATGATAAAATGATTTAGAAATAAACTTACTTGAATAAAACAGTCTAGAGTGGTAAGAAGGGAAAAAGCAAAATAACTTTGGTAGTTGAAAATGTAATAGTCATAACAGAGACTTGGTATGCTTTCAAATCAGAGCACTCCCATCACACTGAGACACTGAGCTAGATGCTTTAAACCAGTGACAGTGAGTTGGATCTGAATGAACCAGGAGCTTTGTGATTCTTTAAAATTTTTGTAATAAACTTAATTAGTTAAGGAATGTTCAATTGTGTTATTTTGGCTGGTATTGGTTTAGATCTGTATTGGCTAAGTGTCATCAGAAAACCCTGAGAAATTACTCACTGCACCTGCAGAAAGGAACTCTATGGACCCATAGCCCTTAGAGAATCTATAGTTGAAGAACAAAATTCAATAAATAATTGTTTAATGGTTATCATATAACTAGAGATTAATTAGATGTCATAGAACAAGAATAGTATCTTGAGAGAGTTGAGTCAAAGGCCTATACATCCCAGAAAACTTGATTAATACATTGCAGGTGTAGCAAGGGAGCCACTTCATAGGCTTGCACTCCCCAGAAAACTTAATCAATAGGAATTGTCTAAGCAGGACAGCACATTTAATAAAGCACTGTCAGCTGGATAAAACTCAGGTTATCCATTAACCAAAGACAGAGATGTCCTGCTAGTAATTAAAAGAAACAAAACACCTCTACCATGAGGCAATAAATTGGGCAGATTTTTAGGAGCGTCTCTTAAAAAAATCTTGGCTGTTATAGTGTACACAAATGCCTGAAAATTGTTGTTTCTTTGAACATGTCTATGGCGAATAAATTCCCCATATGTTGCCAATTTTGACTCAAAATTGTTATTAGGAATGTTGGTCTAACAGCTTTTTGCTGTCAGATTTAAAGTCTTTGTGTCACCAGTATCAGACTGGCCATGGAGTCAGGGTGTCCTGAGCTCACTCCAGCCCTGTGACAAAGGGGCCACCCAAGTGACTGCACAGCTCAGAGACAGCCCCATTGTGTTCACCCAAGTCTGATTTTTGTGCCACACCTTACCTTCATCATCTCTTTGGACAAGTCCCTCATTGTTGCTTGGATTTCTGGGATTTTTACTAGATTTTGCATAGCTTTCATGACTTCTGTGCTCTTCTGCAATGAACCTGCTACTCTGAGGACAGCTGTGAAGGAGAGAGGCACAGAACAGTTTGAACAACTGCTGAAAGCAGAGAAATTATATCCTCCCTACGTGGAAATTCGTTTACATTTAGGCAATTCAACTTTAAAAATAAACAGGCATTGCACTTCTTCACTCTTGACTAAATTCCTGGAAAAGCCCAACTTATCCCACATTGGAAAAGTCACATTCATAGCAAAGCTATAAATGTCCTGTGCAATGAGGAGCCCAGGTGGCCTGCAGAGAGATTTCAACCCACCTGAGACAGGGAGAGAGTTGCTCCTGCCCAGCCCCTCAGCAGCAGAGCTGCAGTGACTGCTGAACCAGGGGTCTCCTGCCTGACACCAGGCACTGGAAACCAACCCTGGCAGAAGCTCTGCTGCAATAGTTCCACAGCAAAGAGTAAGCTACAACATTAAAACTGAAGCAGACAAGCCACAAATACGCCTGTTTAAACTGAATTTAACAACACTCTTTCAAGAGGCTATTCTAACTTATAAGCTCTCCTCACATGTATTGATACACCAAGATCACAAAGCAGTAATTCAGGGTACTTTGAAGATGTTTGAATTCTGCCATCTAGCTTTGCAGCTTCCTGGACATGGAGAACATACCTGTTTGTATATAAAATGGTCAGTCCTTAATGAAGCAAAATGAAGGTACAGCACACATTATTTTTCATTTTAATAATTTCTTTTAAGGGCCCTACACTTGTAACAAACTAACAGACACCTTGCCTTGAGTGGTCATTTCTCAAGTTACTAAAAACTCCAGAGTGAATTCTAGATTCCTCCATATTTTCTATCCAAGTGTATCAGCACACTCCCAGGAAGATGAAGATGCTGGCAGTGGTAATAAGGAGGAGGCTGTTGTGAGTTTTTCCCTTTAATGGACACTTTAAAGTACAAGGATGGTTCTACCTTCCTTTCCTGAGTGAGATGCATGGGGAGCCACATTTGAACCATCATAAAATTACACTTAAGGTTCACAGCGTGACTTCCTGTTTTATCACTCATCCAACATTAAAATCTACTGGGAGGATGCTGGGGTGGGGGAAATGCTTTGACATTTCGGCAGCATGCTGATCTCCACCAAGTCTTCTCCTGTCTTTACAGCTCTCTGCCCTGCTTGTTACAGGCTGGACTGCTTCCAGCTATGGAAAACTCTGCAGGAAGTATATTTCAACAGATTTCTGATGTGGATAAGGAATGAGGGAAATATGCTGGTTCTGGGGGAACACAAAGGACCAAGGAGGGTTTACAGAACTTGGGTGTCAAGCCAAGGGGCAAAAGGATTCACCCACAGTAAGAAATCAAGCACTGCTCCCCCATCCCCGTGCAGGTGCTGGTAAATGCCCCCAGACTCTTGCTAGGGAAGCAACCATCTACAAAATGAAGAGAATTCTACTCCTGTGACAGGTCCTGTTAAAATCAGTGACACAGGCTCCACCAGGACACAGGGGTATTAGGGATTCATTCAAACTGTTCAGAAATGCACACTAAGAATGTGCTCCAAATTGCTGTGAGTTTAGTTTCAGAGCATGTGATTCTCACACCACTGGAACCCTCAGGCTCTGAGGAGAGGTGTGACATCATCTGCTGAGCAGCTCATCACAGGAAACAGGGAACCAGCAAGGATGGAGGGAACAATAAGGGGCAGGAACCCCAAGAAACTAAAACTGGGAGCTCCCTGATTACTTCAGAGCCCAGGGTGGGACACCTATCCAGGCAGGGCACTGGAGAAGCAGCCTGAGAGCATCCTGCAGACTGAGGGGGGTTATTGCCTACAGGGAGGCAGGACTCCTTACAGGGATGTAGGGGAAAAGAGCATGTTTGGACACAGGGAAAACTTAAAACGGATCTTTTAATGGGATCACAGGAACATACCTGAATCTCAGGGGAATGTCCAAAGGTAGATTGGGGAAGGATTGAAGTGGATCAGGGAACACACAAACCTCAGGGGCCTGCAGGACCAGGTACCAGCAGTTCAGGCAGAGAAGGAGATCTGGGGCAGGTACCAGATATCTGGCCAGCTTGGACAGAGATCTGAGAGCAGCTCCTGGAACAACTGATCTATTGTGTACATATGTGTTCCACTAGTGGACCTCAGTCCTCATCAGCTGAAGAGGAAGAGCAGGGTGGAGCTGTTCCCAGTGTGTGAAAGCTGTGTGTGTTTATGGGGTGGTGGCAAAGGCTCTGCTCTGACAGTGTGGGTGCATGTGCCTGCTGGCATTAGGGGGTAGAACTTCAGCAGCCTCACAGCTCTGGGATGATCTTCCCAGGTTCCTGAAGCACACTGGAATCAGCTGCTTTTCACAGGAGCAGAGCTGTTCCTACATTCAAGCTTTGCCTGCATTTGATTTTGGTTCTGGACAAGGAAACCTCAGACCTCACTTCTACTGTCAGAGCAGTCATTGTGCTTGGGCCCAGAATTTGCTCTTACCAAGCTGGTTCTTCATCCCCATGAGAACTGAGTTCATGTGAGCTTTGGATGCATAGAGTTTGCTCACAGCCCTCCGAGAGCGGACCAGCTCCTTGGCCAAGATCACACACACATCTCTCTGATTCTTTTTGGCAGCATCCTTTATTGACCTCTTCACCTTCTCCTCTTCCCTCTGGATATCTGGAGCACAGAAAAACACAGCAAACAGTGACCAACTCCTAAGGATATACAAGAGAAATCAGTCATTTGTTGAGGTGTGTTTCCAATGCAAAGAATTGTTTCTGCTTGATTTCAGATTCCCTCTGTTACTCAAAGACCTTGTTCTAGGCTGATTTACATGTCAGCTGATTAATTCAGCTAAATCTTAATAGGAAAATTCTCATTACTGAATATCCAGCTCTGTAATTTCCTTTGCAGTCAAGAGTACTCTACAAGACTGTCTGAGAATATTAGTCCATGATGCTGAGCTGACTAAGAGCTTACAAAGCAAAAAAAGGTCCTGTAAGAACACAGCACTCTGAGAGGAAGACTTGACTCACAACTTCAAAATAACTTCCTGACTATTAAACTGGCCTGATACAAATATATATACACAAAATATACATCTAACTTGAAACATCCTGTTCAAACTCTCCTGGCATCCAGCTTTGTTCAACAGCTTTTTAAAGAGTGTACGTAAGTGGGAATACTGAACTAAGCATGAGCAAAGAGTTTATTTGACTATTAAACACTAAAAAGGCCTTCTTAAATACCATTGGTTTCTCCAGCAAATCTGATGTGACTGTTGACAGTTCTGCCCTGCCAGGCAACACTGGCTGGGAACAGCAGGAGCCAGGTACTCCACAAAGCCCAGAGTGAAAAATGCAAGAGTAAGCAGGGACAATATCAACCTCCTTTCTTCTCCAGACTCAGCAATAAATTGATGAGCCAGCCACTGATGAAATGTGGATCTCAGAGTCCACAAGAAAAATTATCCTAAAGTAAATAAAGAATTCAGATAGTAAGAGTTCCTCACCTTCCTGCAAAGAGTTGATTGAAATGACCACAAGAATAATTTTTTCAAAGAAAGCCTCTGTTCAGATTTAGCTTTGAGTCTTCTTGATTTATACCACACAAAGTTATACACTGGAAGAATCAGAAGCTGCCCTTTTACAAAAACAAAGGCACCAACACACACCTTCTGGCACAGGCTAACTTGGAGACTTCAACACAGCTTCTCAGGTGGGAGTTAATGAACCCTGTACTCAAGACCAGGAATTCTCTCAGTATCATTCACTGAGGTGTTTACCTTAAAGGACCAGCAGAAAGCTGTAGGATTACAATCAGAAAAACATACATTTGCTGCTTTCCCACTATTATTTTCAGAAACACCACAAACTTGAAGACATTTGCATGTCAGACACGGGATTGAGCTGAGTCCCAGCATATCAGAGCAGGTAAGAAAGAGCTGAAGTGCTCCAGCAGGAAACAGAAAGCACCAGAAGAACCCCAGCAGCACTGAGGAACTACAACATTCACTCTGTCAGGCTGAAACAAGCACAAGTATTGTGTTCTTGCACCCAGGCTAGTGTAGGGCAGCCTGCACCCGAGTGAATGCTCTCACTGGCACAAAGTGCTGAGTATGAGATCAGTGGCACAAGTGTGCAAAAACAGCCAACTCCATCTTTGAAGGTCTGTGCCAGCTACACTCCTCAAGGGAGCCCAAGTCACTTCCCCAGTGCCTCTGCAGCACTCTCAAGCACAAGAGGCACAAAGCAGCCCAAAGCACCTGCGAGACGGACTCACAAGCTCAGCAAAACACAAAGTTACTGCATTACTCCAACTCTTTCAACTCAAAAAATTCAATTCTGAAGTAACAAGGATACCTCTCATTTCTCCAAACCTTCCAAGCCCTGAAAAACAACCTACCCCAAAGAGAAATCACTACAGGAGCAAGAGTCCAACAACAGATGGTTTCAAAGAGTGTGTTGCTATTTTAGTAACTCTGCTGACTGGGCAAGCCAAGTGCTCAAGTGATCCAAGCCCACTCAGTTCATCCCAGGTGGATCTAGTGTTGCCTTGTTCAAACACATCCACAGCCTTCCCCAAGGAAACTAAGACAGGCTCCAGCTTAGCATCCTTCCTTAAAGACTGCAGTGATTTCCTGTGTAAGGCTCTGTGTAAACAAGATAGCATGGCAGAATCCAACTACAGTGAGTAACTTCTGAGGAAACCTTCAGGGGCACTTGGCTGCCATCCTTCAGGAGCAGCCTGCTAGCCTGGGAAGTGTCCAGCAGAACCAGGTACTTCCATAGGTGACCCTTGGGGAAATGTGAAATCCTGGCACAAAGATATTATGTACTTTATTTGAAGGGCAATTATCAGTGTAGCAGATGGTTGGTGGTTAGTGCTGAACTGTATTTCTTCGAATGTAGGACTCTGAAACACAGACACGTTTAGAGCTGCTAAAATAATTAGATTTGTATTTACATCAAAATATCACACTACCATGTAACCTAGTATCTGTGTAGGCCATTCAAAGCATTATGGCATGTAAAAAGTTAAGAGAAACCCAAAATTTCCAGAAACATCAGTAGTGAACACGTGGGTACTTTGCTTCTATGGAAGATGCAGCCTCTAAACCATATTTTGCTAGTAAGACCAGAGTTGCAGCTCCTCTGTGCCTGATACAGCCACACAAAGTGCTCTGGAGAAAGTAAAGAATTCACATCCCTGTACATCAGTTTTCCTGGGAAAGACACAAACTCTGCTCCTCATCCTGGAGACAAGGACAAAGACACACTTTGTATTGCACAAGCAACCTTCAACCAAATCCACAAGAGGGAGAAGACACAAACCTTGCCAGGTCACTCCAGAGACACCCCAGGGCTGGGGAAGGATGGGAAATGCAGGATGTGCTCCTCAAGGTGTCACTCCAAACAGGCATGTGCTAGTAACAGAAGCTGACACAAAATATCCTTCACCAGCACCTCCCACGGACAAATCCCAGGCACAGGGTAGAAGACAAATAAGGGGAAACAAAACCCAGGCCCAAACCTATTCTGAGGTTCAGGGAAGGCAGGTAGAACAAATTCTGAACTAAAAGCAGTGCAATATTAAGCAACTCCTCTGATTTCCAAGAGACATTCAGCAGTGTAATGCTCATTATTTAATACCAAAACACCCACACACAGAAAATACTTTTTTTTTCCTTCCTCTCTTCTGTTTGTAATTTTTCCAAGCTGACAGCAAGCTACTTTTGCTTGGCATGTGCACTTTCACACCAGTACATGCCAGTGGAACTGTCTACATGTGGAATTATATATCACACTGATACTACTCATTAAATCAATGTGGGTGAAATTCTGGATAATAAGTCTAACACATGTTATCCAAAGGGATTTAAGAGCAGTATGTCTTACTGGGAGCATGAAATATTCATGTTCTTTTGAAAATTTTACTAGGATAACTTCACAGCAACATCATTGTGTAACACAGACTAATAAGTCTGGCCCCAGGATCACATTTATCTTCCTTTACTCCAGATGTGATAGACTACCCCAAGTTATTAAATTTCACAGCCTGCCTCAATTAAAATAAAAAAAAAACCTTGAAGACA
This sequence comes from Euphonia xanthogaster, assembly GCA_034509185.1. Classification (NCBI taxonomy): domain Eukaryota; kingdom Metazoa; phylum Chordata; class Aves; order Passeriformes; family Fringillidae; genus Euphonia; species Euphonia xanthogaster. The sequence continues at coordinate 66,085,559 of JAYDZK010000202.1, forward strand.
CACAAGGATAGTAAAAACAAAAAATGAGATGCAAGTACAAACCTCTGATCTGTCTATCAATCACTCTCATTTCTTTCCTTATCTTCAAGGACCATTCATTGACCTTAAAAAGAGAAAGTGAGAGTTACTTGAAATTCCAACTTCAAAAATATGCTTTTATACTTTCATGTAACTTAAACATTCAGTATCAAAAGCAGCACTTCAAAATGCATGAGCTGCAAGTTATGAGTGATGTTAAAATATTTCATTATTCAAATAATAAAACCCCCAAACATTGCAGGGATAGCATCAATTACTGAACTGCTCTTAATGTTCAGACAAGGAGTTAAGGAGGACCTTTACAGATCCTTTCCAACCAAAACTCTTCAATGACTCCAGGATGTGATTTGTGAGTCAGATGCTCACTGTCTGGCTAACTTCCCACATCACAGCCCTGTCACTGTACACAGGGAACTTGCCACAGGGGGTTTCAGCAGAAGGGACAGACTTTGGCACAGATGACAGTCCCAAGAGTGCTACTGCCCATTTCAGTCAGGAGGATCTCCAGGAGGTCTCCAAGCCAACCCCTACTCAAAGCAGGATCCAGTTCAGAGCTCACATTGTTCAGGGTCTCATCCATTGAGTTTTGAGACTGTTTGAGGGCAGAGACTTCACAGCCACTCTGAGCAAATGCACTTAAATTACTCCTGTGTGGTGAAGACTTTTCCTCATAGAATCCTGGAATGGTTTAAGTTGGAAGGGACCTTAAAGACCATCTATTTCCAGTGCCCTGCTGTTGGCAGGGCCACCTTCAACTAAACCAGACTGCTTAGAGCTCCATCCAACCTGGCCTTTCATGTTCAGTTCAAAACTCTCCTCTGTGGCTGTAGCCCCCCTCCTGTCACTGGACACACCTCAGAAGTACCTGTCTGTGCCTTGACTACAGCCCCAGCAGAGGCAGTGAGAGGCTTTAGACCCCTGCTCCTTCACCTTCTCTTCTCCAAGCCAAAATGAGCCCAGTTCCCACAGCCACTCCTCCTGCATCACAGGCTGCAGCCCTCCTCCATCCTGATGGCCTCTGCCACACTTCCCCAGCTTGCTGAGATCCTTCCTGAGCTGGGTGCCCACACTGGGACACTTCTGCAGCCTCTGCCACACTTCCCCAGCTTGCTGAGATCCTTCCTGAGCTGGGTGCCCACACTGGGACACTTCTGCAGGTGTGGCCTCTTTACTGCTGAGTAGCACAGTGACTGAGCACTCAGCACTGTGACCACAGCTTCCCAACACAGCCCTGTTTGCCTTCATTGCTGCAGAGGTGCACTGGGAGCTCATTTATTATCCATGGGAAACCAGATCCTTTCCTGCAGAGCTGGTGCCCAGCCAGCCCCAGGCTGCACATCCCTGTGTGCAGGTAGGTTGTCCCAATCTTGTATTGCTCAACTTTATGAGGTTCCTGCTGGGTTCCTCCCACTTGCTCAGGTCTCTCTGCCCTCCAGCTTCCCTTCCCCTGTCTTTGGTGGTGTTCAAACACAGCTGCTCCTTTAGCAGCTCCCTCCTGGCACTTGCCAAGATCTCTCTGTTCCAGATCCTCTGGCTCACCCAGGAGGTGGGGAGCTCCACTTGCCCTGACCATCCCTCCAGGGAAGCAGAGTGAGGAGAACTTATGCAATGAAAACTTGTAAAGCAAGTTCTCTTTGGTGCACAAGCCCAACAGAGCAACACATTTAGACTTTCACCAGTCTCAAAAGATTTTCTATTGGTCATGGTGAACATGACTGTGTTTTGACTGCAGGCAAAAGCCACCATTTGAGGTACCCAAGCACAAAATCAGCTTAAAAACCCCCACATACAACCCAAAGCCCTGCAGAGGTGCAGAAGTTTCCAACAGGTTCCAGAAAGCTCCTGTGTCTTTAGTTAAACCCTGGGTTTACAGGCAAAAAACCCCCAAACCCAGAACTGACTGCAGCCTCCTCTCTTGTTCTTCAGAGCAGAGGAGATAACATCCTGGAGAGTCATTCCTCACCCTGACAGAAAGCCAAGAAGGTCCCTTTTAGAGTATGGACTACATGAGAGGAAAAAAGCAGGGGGAAGAGACTGAGAGAAACACGACAGAGCTCTGGCTGGCCAGCTGTTCCGTCTCAAATGTAACACCTGCCAGAGATTTGCTCTACAACTTGCATTCTAGAACAAACCAACACACAACAAGCCTTCATGTACAAGCACAATCAGCAACTGTCAAATGAACCACAGCAGGATTTGCAGCTTCTGTCTCTGGGGTGCACAGCCCAGCACAAAGACACCATTAAATCAAGACTGGTTGTGTGTTGTCATCAAAACCTGCTTATTCTGACAGCAGAAAACTCTTTCACAGCTCATCCCTAGCACTGCCAGGGGTTTGACATGACTGTTCTAAAGGTACAGGTGCTAATGCCTTCCCTGGTGCTCCCAACGCCCCTCCTGTTTTGTGTAAGAGGAGGAGGAAATCCCACTGACTTATCCAGGCTAGTCCATGCTCCCAGCTACATGAGACAGCAGTTTGTTGAGCTGATGGCCTCTGCCACAGCTCAACAAACTGCTGTCTCATGTAGCTATAAAGAAGCCACACTGCTCGTCTCACATAGCACACAGGGACATGGATGCAGACCACAGCAAAAGGCAGCAATGCTGGGAACAGGAGGATGTGGTCCAGCTGAGCAGAGATAATGTCCCTGAGCACAACTCCATGCCCATGAAGCAATTCTGCTCCACTCCTGATCTAAACAAAAACATCATTCTCACAGCACGGCATCATGCCAGAGTCAGCCAGCAAAGCATCAAGCTGAAAAGAGCCAACTCACACTACACTACAGGAAACCTCACTTTTTAAGTTCAATCGATCCAGACATGGCATTAAAAGTACAATAAATCCCCAGCTTTAGACAGGCTGAAATGTATCACCAGCTCTCCACAAAGGCTGAAGATATTTGCCTTGTAGTGATCATAAATAAATTATCTCACATCCACAGAGCGGACAGACAAAAGAATTGAGGGCAAACCATTGCCATCACAAAAATCTCAACCCCTCCCCACCCTCATCCACCTCCTGCAGTGCTTGGATGGCTCCCTCTAGCCCTGCTCAGGGACTGCATCTTGGGCACAGCTGCTGGCAGACACCAGCTAAGCTGTGATGTTTCCCCATCAGCTAGGATGCAGAAACAGCTACTGCTTTTTCCTTCTAAAGCTACAGTTAGGTACAGGAGGAAAGGAATTTTTAACTAATAATGGGTGTCTCAATATCTCAGTGTTAGGGCCCTGAAGTCACCATGCCAGCCTGCACCCAAACTCCCTGCCAAGGCAGGGTCACCCAGAGCAGGTGACACAGGAATGTGTCCAGGTGTGTTTGGAATGGCTCCAGAGAGGGAGACTCCACAACCTCCCTGGGCAGCTGTTCCACCCTCAGCATAAAGAAGCTTTCCTCATGTAAAGGTGGAAGTTATTGTGGTTTAGTTTATGGCCACTGCTCCTTGTCCTGTTGCTGTGCACCAAAAAGAAGGTTCAAGGTGGCTGGCACCATCCTCCAAGAGTTCCAAGATGCCCCACAGACTCCATGCTACTGGAAAACATGGCAAGCTCACCAGTTAGGGAAGGCAAAAGAGCAAGAGTGGCCCTCAGGCAGAAGATGAGAACTCCTGAGTGCAGCATGACCACACGTGTGGGTGCCACAGCTGTCTGTGCCACGCACCCCTGAGAGCAGCAGCCCCCAGCCCCAGCTCTCCCAGCAGACTGACCCAGCCCATACAGTGCTCTGACACAGGCAGAGGAGCAAGGGAAAGGACACTCCCAAAGGTGCATTCCTCATCTGATTCTCTCACCACACAAGCAACACCCATAACCTGCTCCCCTGGGATTCAGCTGCTACAAAGCACCAGGGAACATGTGTGACACTGCAGCTTGTCTAAGCCTTCAACTTGTGTGTCTGTCATTCTTCTCCCTGCTGCTTTTCCAGTACGCCCAATGTATGTGATCATCCTCTCAGCAAACAGCAGATTTTTTCACTAACACATTCATAGCTACTTATGAAAGACAACACTGAAATCCACCAGCGCCTCGATTATTCAATTGCACTGTGACAGCAGAAAGCTGTTCGTGGAAACACAGTTTGTCTACAGACTCATTTTCCCCCAAACGTCCCAACATTTCAGCTACTGTTTCCTAATTTTAAAGCTGTGTCTGCAAGAGGAGCTAGAATCATAGAATCAGAGAATGTGATGGGGTCGGAAGGAGCCTTACAGACCACATAGCTCCAACCTCCCCTGCCATGGGCAGGGACACCTTCCACTAGACCAGGCTGCTCAAGGCCTTATCCAGCTTGGTTTTGAACATTTCCAGCGATGGGGCAGCCACAGCTTCCATGGGTAACTTGTTCCAGTGTCCCACCACGTTCACAGGGAGGAATTTCTTCTTAGTACCTAACCTAAATTTCCCCTCTATCAACTTGTACCCATTCCCTCGTGCGCCGCCACGCCACTTCCTCACAAAGAGCCCCTCTCCGGCTCCCTGCAGGCCCCTTCAGATACCGGGAGGTTCCGTGAGGTATCCCCGGCCCGGTCCCGGCCCGGGTGTAGCCTCCGCCAGGGTCAGGCCGAGCCCGGCCCCTCCGCAGTCCCCGCCCGACGCCATAACAACGCCACACGGCCCTGCCGCCACTCCCCCCTCAAACTCCCGGCCCCGCCGCCCCCCCGGGCCCGCTCGGCGGCTCCGGCCCCTCACCAGCTCCTTGGGCGGCTTCTCGGGGGTCTTCCCGAAGAGCCCCATGGCGGCCGCACCGCCCGGCGCTTCCGGGTTCCCGCAGCCGGGCCGGGCGGAGCGCGCACTGCGCCTGCGCCACTGCAAACCCCGCCCACTCCCCTTGGGGGCGGGACCGGAACGGCCTCGCCCCGCCCCTCATGGCTTCCCTCCAGTCACGTGGCGCTGCGCACGGCGCTGCGCACGGCCCCGCCCCCGCGGAGGGGCGGGAAGGCGCTGAGGGGCGCGGCGGGGGCGGGCGCTGGTGGCGGCGGGAGCGTCGGCCCCGCGCAATGAGCGTGTTTGTAACCACTCAAGGGTCAGTCAGGTTGGGAAAAACAACTGAGATTATCGATTCCAACCACGACCGAACACCGCTATGGCACTGGGTGCCACGTCCAGTCTTTCCTTAAACACCTCCAGAGACAGCGACTCCACCATCGCCTTGGGCAGCCCGTTCCAATGTCCAATCACCCTGTGAAGAAATTCCTCCTAATGCGCAACCTGAACTCCACTGGTCCAGTTTAAGACTGCGCCCCCTCGTCCTGTCGCTGGTTTCCTGGGACAAAAGCCTGATCCCCAGCCGGCTGCCCCTCCTGTCAGGGAGCTGTAGAGAGCAATAAGGTGCCCCTGACAGGCTGAGCCCCCTCAGCTGCTCATCACACCCGAGCTGCAGAGCCTTCCCCAGCTCCGCTCCCTTCTGTGGAACTCCAACATTTCCATAACTTCTCGGTGCAAGGGCTGACTCCCACTCCGGCCTTTCCCCTGGCACGGCCCCCAGGACACGCCAGGGCAGGGCTCCTACAGGCCGGTGGCCACCCCGCCCCAGCTGCCGGGGCTCTTTCGGAGAAATCCCGCTGGCCAGGCTGGCTCATCCTCACCCTCCGCTCCGCAGGGTCACCTGGCTGAAATGAAGGGACAGCTTGGAGCCGCTCTGCTGGAGCTCCAGCGAGTCAGTCCGTCTCTTCACGCCCCGGTGCACAATCTGAGACTGAGAGCATTAGAAAGAAATCAGTAATGCACAGAGTGCAAAAGCTTAGGAAAAAAAAGGTGCTATTAACTTAATCTAACTCTTTAATACCTTAGATTATACTTACCCTCATTATTTAATTACTGGAGACAGACTTTTTAATGAGTTACAAAAATGTACAGTTTCACCTTGGTCATCTTTCCCTCCAGAATCTAACGCAGAAAAAATCTAAACAAGCTTTGGAAAAGAGAGCTCTTATTTTGGACTGAGCACCAGCAGTGGGAAAGCCAGTGCTAATAAAACAGTAATTGATGAAATCGAGTGACAAAGAGCTTTAGAGATTATTTAAATCCATCCTTTGTAATAGCAGCACCAAACATCCATTGCCTTTATTAAACCTAACAAACAAGTGAATACCCTCACCTCAGTGGTTTGACATTTTCTGTTTACAATTGGTGTCCAGCTTCCAGGCACGAGACATCAGAGAATAAAACAACACTTTAGGAATGTTTAGCATCTCAGTTAAGACACTTCACAAGCACTAGCACAACCCAGCCCTGCGAGGCAAAACATGTGAGCAGCGAAACTGCTGACCTTGTTACAGGCACAGTCTTTGCTCCTGTGCTCCCTTCTCCGGATGTTCAACTGTCAACACGTCAGGGAAGGGCTGTCTGAGATCCTGCACGGGGTAGAAAACAATGTTACTTGGATGCTTCTGCTGCTACTGACACGAGCATTTTATAAAATAAACACATCCAACTGCTTTTTCTGTCCTGCTGGGACTCTCAATACACTACGCCAGCTGTTCAAGATTCTGTAACAGATGCATTGCCAGGAACTGCATCACAACAATTTATATAACCCAGACACGAGGGGACTAAACCTTCCTCCACAGCTACCTACTGGTCATAATTACCTGCTCCTATGGATGTGCCCTCAGTGGCTCTCCTGCTAATTAAAACAGCATTTTGGGTCATCCATCAAAAGAACAGGATGAGTAAAGCAACTGAGGCCATTAAAACAAGTCTTCAGCTGAAACAGGTGTGCACAAAGGTTTGCAAACAAGGCTGAGCCAGTGCACAGGAGCAGAGCTGCTGGGGCTGTGTGTGAGGGTGAAGAGGTCAGCCTTCATCAGCAGAGTGCACTCCATGAGCACTCAGTGCTCCAAGGACACAGCATTGCTCCAGCTTAGCACTCACAGCTTTTGGCAAATTGCTGGGGTACCAGCGAAAGGCTGCAGCGGGCTGTGATACAGCACCTCACTCGTGTGTGCCAGCACCTCAGCTACAGCCTTATTAATACTCACAAAACTTCTCCTTCCCCTTGGCAAGGCCTCAGTTCGGTGCAGATTTCAAAACAGTCTTGAAACAATGTGGATTTCAGCTACTCATGACAAGCACATACGCCGTGCTGCTGCACAAATTGGAAGTAAAAATGATCTTTGCCCTCATTATGCCTCTCTGCTGCTCTGCTGAGGCTGTAATGACACAGACAGGACATGTACTGGCAGGTCTCAACTGGAATAAAAATTACTTTCTGGACCACGGGAGAGTTGCTGATATTGTGCCCCTTGTACCTCTCTGCTTCAGTACTGCCCTGGGAAAAAGGAAATGAGAGAGGAAAAAGGACTCAGTAAATTAAAAACAGCTCTTCTGCTAATTACATGAATATCCTCTTGGGAACACACCTGGTGACAGAGCCCTGAAAGATTTGTTAATGAAAAAGAGCATGCCCAGGTACCCTGGACAGATGAAACAATGCCAGCAGATGAGATGCAGCCTCCCAACTCTATAAGACACTGGGAGATGGGTTGTAACTGCAATGGGGAGCTGTGTTTGAATTTCCTATTATCATCATCTTTATGTCATTATCCTCCTTTCATAACACACAGGCAAGTTTAGGAAAGAAATAAGACAATTGAAAATATCTTTCCAGTTTAGCCTTTTCCTCTAGTCATATAATCTCCTGCTCTTCCCCCCCTCTTTTTTCTTTCCCACCAACAATTCCTCTCTATTTTCAGCCAAATGATTTCTGAAAGGTACAACCAAAATCAGAATTTCATATGGAAATATAAAGAAAACAACAGACTCATTTTTATGGCTCCAAAGAACTATCAAAGAAACCAGAAATCACTTTAGAATAACAGCACAGTTGGAAGCTGGCAATTTGTACCTTTACAAGCCACTTTTGTCACTGCATGACAATATTCTGCTCCTTCTCAACAGTTTACTTTGAGGCTGTAGAGGGAGCTACCCTAAAGTCTTCCTAGATGTCTGCAGATGAGGGTGCTGGAGAGACAGCTGCTAGAAGAGGGTCTCCATCTGGAAAAGCAGCTTGTAATCAACTGGAAAACCACATCCAGCAGAGAAGAACCTCAGCACAGCAGACTTATAAGGAAACAGTTCCCAGTTCTTCTTGGCCAGTGGCTCAGAGCACTGAATTCCTGCATCCCTAGGAGATGATTTATTAGTCACAAAAGTTGTGTTATATTTTTATTGTCTTCACAGATAAATCAGGCCAGCAAGACATCCGTAACCATACGCACAAAATATTTATCAAAACAATTAATATTACAAATCTCCTTTTAAAATAATTTATTTCACCGATTTCTTTTTAAATGGTACTGTCTTACAACATACATTATTCAACAAAGATGTGCAGAACAGACTCTAAAATAAGAAACACTTAAATTAAGCAATTGTCTCCGATTCGAATTTCAATTTCACCCACATCCCAACTTGTAAATGTTTGCTGGAATACGCTTCTCTTGTAGGCTTGATTTTTGTGCTTACAAAAACAGCATCAAGTTTCCAGATGTTGAAGAGAACAAATTATTTCTAAGGTAAGTTTGCATTCAGTTCAACATACAAGGCAACCAAATGATTCTGTCATTAACGTTAGCATCATGTATATTTTAGTTCACTGCACTAACATTTAAACTAAAACTTCAAACCACGTAATCTTTTAAGTGACTAACATTTAAAAGGCAAGCAGTAATATCCTGAAAGCTTACAAAAGACACGGGCACACAGCTAAGACGGGGGCTCACTCGACAAAGGCTGCGGGTGTGTGTATGGCTGCTTTTTTTTGTAGGACGCCCACCTGCAGACGGGACAGCAGTGTCGCCCGCCCGCCAGCCACTTCATGATGCAATTCTGGTGGAACACGTGGCCGCAGGGCAGGCCCATCAGCAGGCAGCCCTTTGCAAAATTTTCTAGACACACCACGCATTCCGTACAGTGCAACATGTCGGAGGGCCAGGCTGACCAGTCTGGCTCCAGGTCATCCGCGGAGCTGTACGAGCTGTAGGACCTGGCTTTGCGTTCGCATGGCTCGTGGTGACAAGAGTGACTGGCACAGGAACAGGCATCCACAGCTCCTTCACTGCACCTGGGACACGCGCTCAGCTCATCGTCCTCCGAGACTTCTCTGTCGCTACTGAAGACCTCTTTGTTCTCGCTGTCAGAGTCACTTTCGCTGTCTGGAAAGGTTTCCAGCGTTTCCTCATCAGAATGGGCACTGAGGCACTGAAACCTCCACATGGGTAAGTTTTTTATATAATCAGTTGGTATCAGGGGGTGAAGCCAGAGATCAGGGAAGGCCAACCGCTCCAAAAACAAATCCGGGTCTTCATCCCAGTCTGAGTCAAAAGGGAAGTGTTGAAAAGAAGCAATGGGATGAAACAGGTAGCTGGTGTACCAGTCCCACAGGCTCGACAGCCACTCCAGATTATTAGCATTTACTTCATCCGTGTTGTTATTGCGCCTTCGCTTCTTCTCAAAGTAATCAATTAGTAAACCATGGCCAAGGTACGTGCTGAGGAAGAGGGCTGGATGAGAAGAGTAGAACATCCAATCTGCCCTCACCCAAGAAGCCAAAGTAGTTGTGTTAGAGTACCTGAAGAGTTTTAAACTGTACTCATAAAAGCTGTCTAAGTAGGGCAGTTGCAAAAAACCTAACACTGGTAGCCAGGAAATAATTAATAGTGAATTATACGTCCCTAAAGTGCTTATAAGAACCACAAAACGCTTTATAGTGGCGCCTTGTGTAATAAACAGGTCCATCCAAGCCATCAGATTAACCAAAACTAAACTTAAAACAAATAAATCATTAACTTCTGGTTGCAACGAGCGCAAAAAGGAATCCATGGCACGTAGTGATATAAATTCACCAGTGTTATTTCCATACCTGTAAATCCCCTCAGGAGTCCTCAGTATGTACGATGGTGTCTTGTAGATACCAATTTCTGCCATGTAACTTTTATTGTCCCAGTTTTCCACGTTGACAAAAATAAATTCTACTCTTCCAGTAAACTTTACACTCAGCGCAGAGAAGAAGGCCGGAGGCTGGTCGAGGTTGGCAAACAGATAAATTTTCACCCGGTACTGGTCACTTTTGTTCCATTCTTCTTTCAAATGCTCAGAGTTGTAGATGGTTTTGATCCGAGAGGCCGCGTGGGCTGTGATCCATTTGAAGATGTGCTCCACTTCGACCTTGCGCCCGCTGTATTCCTTCAGCATGACTTTGCCCTTGGAGGTACTGGTTTGTGGAACCGACATAATGAGGGTGGATTTCAGCCAACCCCTCCTCTTGCAGTATCTACAAAGAAACAGTAGGTTAGATTCCACTTTCATAACCCCAGAACTGAGTCCTTACATTTCTATTCTAAGCCCAAAAATGAGACATGCTGAGCACCTGGGAGCCCTTATAATAGCAGGAAATAAGGGTACCCAATATTCTCCCGAAAAGCATATTTATTCTTACAATATCTTTCTACCTTACAGGAATATTGTAAAGAGATATGCATTCATAAAACAGGAAGAGTAATAGTGTTAATTTTCACAGGTCATTAAAGTAAACAAAGCCATTGATGCTTTGTAACTGGATTTGAATAATACACGAGCTGACCCTTTGCTTTAAAGCTTTAGTATTAAAAGCTACCTTTCCTTGGCCTTCCAGGCAAGGAAAAAACCACTCCAGTGTAACTCAGTATCCCACAGCTTTCCCAGTGCTTCCTTCCATCCTGGTTTTGCCAAACAGCCGTGGGGTGAAGTTGAGCAGACACTGGTCTGTTTGCAGTTGCTTTAATGAAGCTGACAAGTGTCCACTTCCTACTGGGACCATCTTGTCAAGATGCAGACAGGCATCAAGATGCAGACAGGGTGAGGTGAGAGAGCTGGTCACAAAACCAGCAGAACAGGAAGCACACACATGGTGCTGCATGATTTGGGCTAAAAAAATACCCACACTGTCTGGCAGGCAGATGGGATGAACCCCAAATCTATAACTAAAAGAAAAGGCTCTTCATGGCTGAACCCTGAGTCACAGTCCAGAGCACAGTAACTCTCACAAGATCCCTCCTCTCATGCATCTTTCCTACCAATATCATTACACCCAATTATCTAGTCCTCCTTTAAGGAAATATCTGGAAGCTTCAACAATCAAACTATGACAGAGCCAACAGGCATGCAGTGGCTGAGAACCCTGCACATTGGGACCACCAGCCTCATTCACCAGCCATTTTACCTAGCTCCTCTGTGGTTTTGGTCTGTCAACATGTATTTAGACAATTATAACTCCCCTTGGCAGGAATCTGAAAACAGCATTTTTAGAAAGAGCCATAAGATATTCCCCTGCTAATAAAGGTATCCTGATTACTGCAGCATGTAGTATTCTTCTGAATTTCAGCTGCAACCTGATGAAAACTGTTCACGAGGGTTTACTTGATAAAATATTTCTCGTATTAAAAAAACCGAATTAATTTAAAACATGGTATTTGATCAGAACATTAAGGCTACTTAGGAGATAGGCAAAGAGAAACACTGCCAAATTTCTAAGATGTTCAAATACAAGATTATTTTGCATGAGCACTACAAAGCCTCAGAATTTCCTCTTATTATTAACATTGAGATTTCTGTAAACATTTAGGACTTAAGCTGCATAAGATGTGCATATCCATACATGCCACTGGAATTCTAGACAAAGTCTCCTGTCATGTAAAGCAAACGCCTCCAACAAAATGTTAAAAAAAAGCCTCTTTTTACATAGCAGAGAATTATTAATAGCTTCTTTGGCTCTGCTCTTCTTCCTGGTTAGAAATCATATGCAAACACAGTGACTCTTGCACAGCACACTATGTGTTGTCCAAGGGTGTGTGCCAGTTTATATATAAACATACATTTGTCAGGGAACAGGATTTGTCAGTAATTCTGGGAGGCAGGCACTGTATGCAAGGTTCATGCTAACCTGTGCTTTCCCCTTCCACATGGTGATAGAATGACTCTAAAATGGATCCATTCAGCTTTGTCCTAAGCAAGCACAGTTCCTTTCCCTGAATGCCTGAACTGGAAGGCCAAACTCTTCTGTTCATTCCTCTCCACTGCTGTATTATGCTCTCCACAGTCTAATCATGCATTTCCCACACGACGCTTTAGGAAGCTGCAGAGCTGATAAATAATGTAATGGAGCATTCTGAGCAGGCTTTAGGAGACATAAAAACACGAATAAAGCCACCTTCTGTCACAGCTACTTTTACAACACAGCAAGCCCTGCTGCTAGAACACAGCTGAGCCTTAAGATACTCTTGGGATTTAGATAATCCTTTAAGGATATACCTGGGGTCACTGGAACAGTTAAAAGTGCCAGTACGTATGCCGAATCTCGAGACTTTCTTCACCATTTTCTCCCAGTGGACTTTACCCACCAGTGGGCTTCTGTCGTTTGCTATGACCTATTGCCAAAAGGAAATACCAGTTTAGTATCACAGTCAGCTTGGTTCCTGAAATAAAGAGCAAGTTTCAAGAAAACAGAGTGCTGGTCATGCTTGATAGTCCTTCCCCTTCTTTTAGGGCACAGAGTATGGATGTACAACTGGGAGTCATGGTAAAGGTCTTTGGAGAGTGAAGCACTAAGACAGAAATGTGGTTCTGCAGAGAGAAAGAAGTGCATCCTCATGTTAAGTACATGTTAGGATACTAAAATCACTGGTAGTAAACAGGAACTTTAGTAAAATAACAAAACTATCATTAACCTGTTCATAGTGGGGGAGAAAGGAGAGGGGTGCAGCAGGTTCCTCTTCTTTGTAATAAAAAAAAGACCATCATTTTATTACAATTCTCCCTCAGAACTTACAACATACCACAGAAACCTTGTCTCAGAGCAAGCAGAATGAGTGGGAATGCATGTACCTGGTACCAGATTAAACTGCCAAGAGCCATTCCTGAGCAGTGGAAACTACTGATTAAACTCTCAGACAATGCCTAAGGATCTTGACTCCTTCCAGCTTTGCCTGTGACTCACTCTGCAACTTTATGTGACTGTTCCACCAACTCCAGTGTCCCATGTGCCATTTCAGGACAATCACTTGCTGTGATGTATCCCAAGGTTTAATCTGCTCTAACCCAGTATATTAAAGCTGTACTTCAGGTTACTTCACTGCAAGCTTCTACTGACACAGATGACAAAGAAGCAGCATTCATCCTCTGACTTATATCTGTACAGGGAGGGGGAAAAAACCCACAAGGAGAAAACTCTGCCTGCTGCCAGCTGACAGGTAATTTTGAATGACATGACTGATCATGCACTATTCCACAAGCCATCACATTTTCTATTTTAGAAACAACTCACATGCTTCTGCAGGCTTACTGGCAGCCACTTAAAATATATTTTTAAATTAAAAATTGAAACTTCCATTTGTTAGATATTTGTTTACCCGCCATTAAACTTATCCCAATCATTTTCTGACTTAATAACCTCAAATGTCAGCTTGCCCCTGGAAGTTGGGCTGTCACCATGATTAACAGTTCTCTGTGGACATGCTGAGATTCAACCTAGAAAGCGTGTCCAGCCTTTGAGACTCATAAATATCATCTGCTTTGTGGTAAGTAGCAGCCTCACAGAATCTTAAAATAGAAGAATTCACCAAGCAGAATGCTCTACATAGGGAAACAAACTGAAGTCACAGACTACATTCCTATTCCACTAAGCCCAGAATGTTTAAATAACACTGGAGATGAAAATCTAGGTAAGAATCCTTCAAGTTATTCTTAAAACACACACATCCTAGAGAAAAGCCTTTTTGATTAGATAAATGTAACCATCACACACTGAGACAACCAGCTGGGAAATCTACTGTATTACTGTATTACATCACCCAATGTGACTGAAGCTTTGGGTATTTTAAATTTCTCCCTTTCATGCACTTCAGTCAAGGGAGACCAAATTCCTAAAGACACCCTAAAGCCATATAATATCCTTACAATATCCTCAGAGCTACTATGGCATGATAAATGCATCCAACATGGCAAGGAACCACTATGCTTTATTAGTAAGCACAGAAGAAAAACTTTGGTGACTGGATTACTCTTTGGTACAACTACTCAGAGACTGGCTTCTTCCAAAACTGTGTGCATGTTGTGAAACAGTGATGAGAGAATGTTAATGTGTGCAGGAGGACAGATCCTGCTCACTGTTTCTTCTGCCTGGCACCACAACATCATTTTAAGTGTCAAGACAAAAATTTGTTGCAAATACAGTCATCATTATATTTTACACCATTATATTTTAACACCAGCTCAATTAATTTCCTATGAAAAAGTCTTTCCTCCTGGAGAAAGTTATTTATACTAAAGAACAATGACCTGAGTAGCAGCCTGTATTTTGTAACTACATAGAGGAACGCTGCTATGGTTTTGCACACTGAAGCTTCATAAAATATTTTGGGCCCGTGCTTTTTTATGTCATTATGGAAAAAATATCCAAATAAACATGTCCACTGTAGATGCTCCTTGCAGACAACACCCACTTACAGCACTGGGAGTTCACCATGCCAAGGCAAGGAAATTTGGAAAGCAGTCACCACCTCTGTGCATGAGGGAGTCCAAGAAAACACTGCAGGTTAAGCAATCAAAATGTACTTCAGTTTAAATTAAAAATAACCTGCAAACACTTGTAACAGATTTTATTTTAAAAGTGTGAATTTTGATAAGTTAAGAAATTTAGCTTAAAAACCTGTGACTGAGGAGACTGGGAATTTGAATGCGGAAGAGGCCTGGAAGTTCTTCAAGCCCACAGTGTTAAAGCTATCAGGATTTTATATTTCAAGTAGGAAAAAAAAAAGGTTGCCAACTCCTGCACTTCTTCCTAGCAATCACTTCCAAAGAGAGGTTAGAAACAGTCTGACAAATCTACAAGGATTGAAATAAAGGTCAAAAGGAAGAGCTATCAAAGAAAGATATGCAATAAAAAAAAAGTAAGGAAAAATGAGCTATTCAAGTTAGGCCACACAAAGACTGTTACAAGCTGTACCAAAAGGTTTTTCAGTCATATGAATAAGAATAGAAGAGGGGGAGAAGCAGCAGGATCGCCAAACAATGAAGATAGGATAGAAATGTAAGATAATTTTCTTTTTATAGTTAAATTAATACCATGACTCAGTTTTCAGTGAAGGGGAGAGGTGGCTGGCCATGGACCAGTTAGCAAATTTATGGGAAGAAACTACATCACCTGAAGGTGAAAGCAGAACTCAAATAACTTAATGCACTTAAATCAGAGTCAGCAGGATATCTCCATCCTAGAACTGTAGCACAAGCACACAGGATCACAGGTGAACCTGTGAAAATTTCTTGCAAACCCCTATCAGACCAACTCACATTTTGACAGGACAGTAACAAGTCTGTAGCTATATTTAAGAGCAAATGAAAAAAAAAAAAAATCCCACCAGGTTGATTTCGATAGGATGCAAAACTGTAGAATTTTTAGAGATGCAGAGAGACTGTTGCATTTTCCACCTCTTTCCAGCATGCCACTACTAAAGAGGTATCATTCCTGATTGACAGAAACTTTCCCTGAAGGAAAAGAACTGAATTTCAAGAGAAAAAGGGAATGTAGTACCCTGTTTGCTACAGATAGGCTTTTATAGTCAGTAAAAAAAAAAAAAAAAGAAAGTTTAAAAATGAGCAAGAAATTGGCTACAGCAAAAATACATCAAATTGCCAGAAAGGTGCTAACAGATTTAATAGATTTACCTTAGAGCTCAGTTCAGCATATATTCCCATTAATGCCCTTCCTGCGGGAACTTGAAGTCTCCCAAAGCCATTTGTAGAAGACATAAAACTGGGAAGCACATCTATGTGGGAAAGAGGATTACAACACCGTGCAGGAAGAGCTGCACAAATCTTGTAATGCAGAGTGTCACACATGAAATTGAATTCAGTAATGAACAGGACACTTGGGGAGTTCATCAGTTAGAAAGAGCAACGGGAGCAAACGCCTGGGGCTATCAGCTGCTCCACAGGGAAACAGCAGCCATCAATATGAACTGGCTGCAAAACAAGCAAAGCCCAGGGTATATCAGACCTGACAAAACAAACTGGTTGATTGACCTCACTTACTGGGAGGAGTGTGGTTGACATCAGGACACTGTGAAACTAAAGGGCAATGTCAATTTATGCCCAATAGGAATAAATTAGCCCTGAATACACCCAAGCCAGAAGTCAGACACACATTTCCAAGAAGAAAACAGTCAACAGGAGTATTTGAACAATTTACAGTGTAAGAGAGACAGCAAAATATTTTCTAAACACATATTCTACAGTCTAGCAGAAAGCTGAACTAGCTCATCAGAAAGGTCCCTTTCAATCACACACTCTATTCAATGTTACAGAAATGAAGCCCAAGCTCCTAGGAGAAGGTACCTTTCAGGAGATCAGCTAACACAGATGGGAAACAAACACCTCGTCTGGAGAAGCACAAACCCTCTCAGCTTTGCTTATTATTAGCTATGTTCACAATCTGTGACATATCACATGTCAGAGTGACAAGTAAGACAATGAGGGTAACTCAATTAATCCATTAATCATCTTAATGGGCTAAGGGAATCCAACAGGATCACAGTAACCCTGCTATTTAACAAGTTCACATCACAGAGTGGATCTGCTCCCTAACCCACACCTAACCCAGGCTGACTGCAGGGTCTGAATTACCATCTCTGTAATACTGTAAATGCTGAGATTCTGATGATTTCAAAAGACAGTTGAACATGGAGCTTTTGCATTGGAAGAGTTCTCATGACACTGAATTACACAGAACTACCCTCAAAGAGTTCAATCAAGAAAGTAATTAGAAAAATCAGTAAATTAGAAAAATATAAATATTGTTATCTATATGTTAAAGTAGTCATAGTTATGACATTAAAGAACAGACTTAAAAAGCAAATATCCCAGAGCCAGAAAGATACAAAGACTTGGAAAAAGAGAACTTAGTCAACAAGGCACTTTGCCTCTCTTGCCTAATCCAAACCCAAAGTGTATTGGGCAGGGGCATCAATATTGCAACAGCTACTTTATAACCATCACGGATCCAGCTGCTCCTCATTTCCAAGTATCATTAACCATTTTAAAGATTATTTTATGAAACATAGATTCTTAAAATACAAGTAAAGATATAACTGAAATTGAAGAGGCTTGAGGAAGCCCAGCTGATGTTAGAGTTTGCTGTAGCAATGCAATATGCAAAGACAGACTCCTTTTCTGCTACCCCTGAAGTACTTCAGCATGACATGATAATGATCTCACTTGAGCATTATCCTGTTTTCTGTGCATTTAAATCAGATTTTGTTCAATTTCTTTCAGACAGGTACGCAGAGATCTCAAAGCGGGTCAGAGGAACAAGATTTGTTCTCAGGAAGTTTTGAAGCTCGCTCAAAACTAAAAGTGTTCAAATATCACAAGGCATGACAATGAGTGAGAGAGGGGCAAAAGCAGAACAAACACCTCATGTGCTCCAGCTCTCATTATTTTAACCAATTCTAGCTGGGACAGCAAGTGTCAGGCACACCTGCTCATAGCAACAGCACACAATTTCAAATACACAGTAATAGTGACAACTTGGTTTTACAGCTCAGCCACAAAGACAACGACTCCAAGGGCTCCTCAGCTCTGGGCACTAGGGCACTGTGACAGACTTGACACCATCAGAAAGAACAAAACCCATTAAGCAAGACACACCATTCCCTACTGCACACACACACATCCAGGTGGCTCTCTCAGGATCAGTCACAGCCGCCCCAGAAAGTCACTCTTCACATAAAGAACACAGACATTTCAATTGGAAAAAGCCTGTGTAGCTTTGCCAAAGACAAAAGTGATTTCTAATTCATTTAATGAACTGTAAGATTGCATGAACACAAGAATTGTCTGTCTGGTTCAGTGGCTTCCAGTTTGAGACACCCATGCACTCCTGCACGGCACCTGCAGAGGGTAAACAAGCAGAGGAAACTCAATATTACTGTAAAGATTCCATGCATGACCTAGAAGATTTCTAGGGCTCCACAAAGATAAAATGCTTCAAAAACTCTAGCCATAGAATCCTTTTCCATCAACAGCTATGCTGCAAACTCTGCTTCTATATATAAAACAGATGTAAAAATACAATTAATTATAAATGAACTGGTAATTTACTTATTAGAAGCTTGGGAAAAAACTCACTTATTCCAGATAATGTCAGTAAGTTTCTACATGAATGTCTGCACTTCTATTAATTCTGAGACATCTCACTCACTGTTTATTATCTGACAATGTGTTAATGGAACTGAATTTCCACTTAGACTCTCTTTCCTAAGAATTCACAACTCATTCAGAATCCATCCATATGGACTGCAGATATCTGGAGATTTTCTGCCTTTCTTTTCCGAGGAAGAGATTGTAAGAAATCACATCCAAACAGGCAAGGACTACATCCATCACAGCACACAAAAATTAACCACTCACAATTATGCACAGTTTCTCCAGGGAGGTGAGGTGACCTATGCACTGATCTGGACAGTCAGTTATGCTGTCAGTTAAGTCAGAGACTGAGAATAAATGAGCTTCTGCAATGAGTTAACACAGACACACAGGCACTACAAGGACTAATCCATTCCAGCTGATGGTATTCTGCACCCTTGACTGGATATGAAGCCTCTCAAGAAGAAAACTGAAACTTAAAATCAGGTATCCTGTGGTAAATGATCCTCAAGGGCTATTGGAAAAGATACAAATACTGAATTATGTGTTTTGAAAGAATTGAGTGTTTCTGCTTTGTTTCTTTTTAGCAAGAAGAGCTGATCACCTGGCAAAATTCAGAATGCAAATAAATATGAAAATCACATCCTACATGCAAGCAAAAGGAAGAACAAACAAACCATCACCACCAAAATGCTATAGGCACATCCCTTGCCCTGTAACTACACCACCTGAACTACAAACTGAGATGTAGAACAGACTGCAGAATTTTATATCCATAATAATGGCCTTTGCAGCTCTACCAGACACAATCAAAATGTCTGTCCTCGTACTTCAATGCCAAGAAAAAAAGTTCCCTTTACTTTTCTCTGCCACTATGTTATAGTAGAGACTTTTAAAATAAAAATATACATTCATTTAGATTTTAACTTCATTCAGAGAATATTTTTTTCTGCAGATAATTTTCAAAAGCCATAAGGACTACAATACTGTTGGATGTGACAGGCTTCTAGAGACTAACCAGAGCCTGGAAAAGTAAGAACATTCCATATAACTCCCCTAACCAACAAGAGAAGCAGCTCCAGAAATTAAAAGCCACCCTCCTTGCAGCCAAAGGAGTGCACAACAGCAGCTGGCAAGCAAGAAGAACGGCGTAAAAGGGAAGGTGATGAGATCATGAGCTAATAGGAGAAAGAACATGCTGCTGTCTGTGGCTCCATGGAAGTGCCACACAGGAGCTGTGAACAGCTACACTGGTAAACAAATTACCACTGGACCAGGATGCTTTGCATGTGGACTTCCAGAAAATAAAGAAACAAAGCCACAAAACACTGATTTCTTCTGTACTGGCTTTGACTTTCTTCAAGGAACTCATCTTGCTGACTCTAAATGATAAACTTGCATCTCAATTTTTGTCAAACATATCAAGAAATAATAATTGTTTCCTCTTTTTCCTTTGATTCTCTGCAGACAGTGATGGCTATCACACTCCCAGCCTGTGCCACACCAGAAATTTCATTTATATACACTGGAAAATAAAAATCATCTTCAAGCCTCAGTCCTCTCATACACCATCACAAAATGCTCAAACCAACTCAAGCAACAGCCACTGTGCCAGCTGAGGCAGAACTGCTCCTCTCACTCTGCTCCTTTCCAGCAGCCCCCAGAGAACAGGGATTCAGGGCTCAGGATACTGAAAAGGATCTGGAGATCCTTTCTGCTTCCCAGCCAGCAGCAACAGAGCAGGGGAGTCTCTGAGCTTGCCCATGGTCACCAAACCCATCCTCGCTCCCCTGCATGAGCATCGAGCTGGTTAATTAGCTGGAAAGTTTCCACAGGATTCCAAACAGCAAAGGAAGATGGGCAAGGGAGGGAATCGAGAGCTAGAACTGGGAAGTGATGGTAAAAACCAGCTCTGCAGGGATGAGGTCAAAGAAGAGTGGGAAAACCTGTGAAAGGACATGAAGAATGCAGCACAGGAGTTATCCAGACAGGACTTGTGGTGGGGAATGGAGCAAATGAAAACTCAGAGTGATGAAAACTCGAAAATCAAGAATGAAAAATAGAAATTCAACATCTCTTGTGGTTTTTATTGTAGAGAAATAGACAAATAGTGTTCAGCAAGTAAATTATTCCGTAAATTCCACTAATTTTTTTTTCCCACAGCTATTGTGACCAACTGAATAGCTGTGCAAATATTCCCAGAATGATGACAACATTCATCACACTGGAGATATCAAAACACAGCCTATCTGACCTGCTATTAGGATGCTAGTGGAAAATTCATTACAAATAAAATTCTACAAGCAAGAGACAACAGAGAACTATCATATTTCACCCTTTTGAGCTGCACAGGGAGGAGGGAAGGTTTTTTACAGCATATTCATGCTGGTATTTGTCAGCTAGCTTGGTGACACGTAAACTGCCTTTCAGCACTCTCCCTCTGCTTGAAGAATACCCTCCTGCATGATTTAAACCTCAAACTTGGATTCAATGAACTCCAAATGTACCTTTCCCAAAACACAAATGCCATTCCGAGTCTGAAGGTAATCTGTCCTCTTGTCTATTTTGGGATGAGATCTCATGTGGTGACAGTACAGGTCTAATAAATAGATTATGAAGATTTAATGACTTCCTGTTAAATAGAAAACATGAAGTGAGACCAGACAAACCAGGTAGGAGCTGTCAACGGAACAATTAATTGCCTGGTGGGGAATTCACCTGTGTGAATTCCACCTAATGTGGCTGTTAGGAGGAAACTTGTGCCTTAAAAAACACCCTCTTGTCAACAGAGAAGTTGACACAGAAAAATAATTTCTACATTTTGGTCTAGGTTACTTATGTTCTCAGGAATGATGATCAACTGCTTCAGAATCCTATTGGAAAAAGTCTGTCTTTATTTTCCTAAATGATCTCTTGTTCTCATGCAGCCCTTGGAAAACAGACTGTAAAACTGCTGGGCATGAAAGGCCTGGGAGAAAGTTAACTTGAAGCCGCTGGAATATGTTGCAGAAGCAGCCTGCTAGTCTGGGAAGTTGGCAGACTGAGATCCTTCCTGCCTTTGTGAAGAGCCAACAGAGATTTTACAAGTGCTCTGAGCCCCTTAGACATGCAGAAACTTAAACTGGTTGGGTCTGAGCATGCAATGCAACCAAAGGGAAGGGCAGCACCAGGAGCCTGTGCCAGCTGGGAGCATCCATACTAATGCACCTACTTCACACATCACAGGGTTCTCACAAACCCAGGGCCAAGGACTTGCATACTCTGTGTAGTTCAGCGTGTGCTCCTCTGCTTGTTTTCTGGTTCTAAAATGCCTGCATTTCAAAAAACAATCCAGAGAATAACAAGCTTTTTTTTTTTTTTTCCTTCCTGTCTGTATAGGAACTCTGGCACTTCCAGCCTTTCTTGTTTTATTCCTCTATTCCTCATCTCCTGGATGAAGTCTGTCTTTGTCACCATCTCCCTGTTACACAAACTCCTCCTTTGAAACACATTTTGAGTGTGATCAATATATGTTAAAACAAAAGGTCAAATTTATATACCTGTACCAGCCAGATCCCATCTTTTGTGTCTTCTACAAGCTCATAGAAGTGCATTTCACCACTGAAGTTTGTACTGGAAACTGATTCAGAGGCCTCTTCCTCCTTGAGAGCTGAATAAAGCTCTCCTTCCATGAGGTCTCCTGAAAAAGAGACAATTGGAGAAACTGAATTAAAATGGCACTGGAGAAAGATTACTTCATGAATTCTAGTAACAGTTTAACTAACTATATTTGCATGGTTGCTCAGAGAGCTTTTTCAGTACAAAGGTAGCTAAACCTTTAAGTTGTTCCTATAATTCTATCTCTGGTGACGTGACTGTGAACAATTTGACTTCAGTCAGACCACAGAAGACATGAATGCTCTGTTTCTGATTACACAGATGCACCACACATGCATGAGCACACAAAGGAATAAAAGAACATCTTCTAAGGCTCATTCTCTGCAAATAACATTCAGTGGCTGAGAGCAATTCTAGTCGATACATCTTTGCTTTCATTTCACAGGATTGCGATTTTGCAGCAAGCAATTTCTTAACATGGATAATTCAAACAGACTTCCAGAATTTCAATCATTAATTCTGGACCAAACCCCAATGTTTGTGGTCCTGTTGCTAGTAAAAATCTCAGGCAGAATAATTTAGCTGTTGGCTTTTGCTTGCACAGTTGGGAAAAGTTCCCATGAACTCCAAATGCAGCGACATAAAGAGCTCATGGTAAAATCATCTGATTATGTTTCCTTCGTAATCTCATTTCCTTCTCGTGTTTTGTTTCACAATCATTACAAACACTGTTAATAACAACCTGCATTCTAGTAACTAATCTACTAAGCTTTAAGAAATGAGGTCTTTTCCAAAACCAGTTTCCTTAAAAATATAAAAATAAGTGCAACAGCTGAAACCCTTTAGGGGTTTGCAAAAATATTCATAAAATTTAGAGAGGGGAAAAAAAAAACCAAAACGCAACCACAGAAAAATGCTGCAAAGTCTGCTGGTATGAGAAGTGTTTCCATGACATTTGAAGAAGTTGGTTAGTACAGCTTGTTTGGAGCTAAACACTTCCCTGAAGCATATGCAACCCAAACAGCATGACATCATGAAAGTACCTGACAGCCAAGGAGTGAAAGTGATTGGAAACAAAAGTGAAAGTGCCCAATGCTTTTTGCTGTTGGAGCAGCAAAGCCAATAAACAACATAAAGACATAAATAAACAATGAAGAGTAACAGCAAAATAGATTTAAATGCCCAGGATTAATATCAATTATTTAAACCAGCATTTTTAAGGTTATACAGCAGGCACTACAGCCATAGAAATCCTTCTCCCTCTCTGTCCAGACATTAGAGACCCTCACTGCCTATCCCGACTGCTGGGATTTCTCTCTTGCCTGGATCACCAGCCCTTCCATCATTGATTTAAAAGCAACTACTCACATTTTCCTGCTTGGCTGGCACTACAGCGATTACATCAGCCCCATCTCCCAGTCCTTGGGGCCAGCTCCCTCCGGCTGCTCCAGGCAGCATCCTTACTTTCAGGACACTTCTGCCATTCTTACATCTCCACTGCTCTTCATCAGCCCCGAGAAGTCCATCTCCTTCACCTGGTTCTCCTTACTTCTGAAATGCCTCCCTGCCTTTTTCCGAGCTGATTTTTGTATGCAGGAACTAGTTCTGCTCCCCTTGTATAAAACCACCTCAACCCTGGGTACCCAACCCTTGTGCTCCTCAGCTATGAAATCATCGCTTTCCTTGGGACCCATCTTGATAACCGTACCTGCAATAAACCCAGCAAACGGCTGGCAACACACGGGAACAAGCTGGCCCCAGCTGTAAACAGTAGCCTACTGCAGCTATTTGGAGTCTCTCCTCCTCGTTTTTCACGGCGGACGACATTGGGTCGCATCTGTGCCACCCGCACTGACCCGACCGCCCGCAGCGCAACTCCCGGGGAAGGGGAGGGGAGGGCCGGGAAGGGAAGGGAAGGGAAGGGAAGGGCCGCTGCTGGTGCCCTGTCCAGCGCAGGCCTTTCACTCGCTCGGGATCACGACGCCGCCGGGCTGTGACCGTCACCCCCCGAGGTCCCCGGGCTCCCTCCACGGACCCCCTTGGTGGGGGGAGCCAGCTCGCTCCCCAAACCCGCCCTGCCGAGGGAAGCAGCGCCCGCGTCTCCATCCAAGGGCAGCCGGAGCACAGGCGGGGGTGGCCGGGCACCGACCTCCGTCCGTCCCCCCGGGTCACGGGGCAGCTCCGCGTACCTGACTTCTCCACCAGCTCCCGCACATCCTTCTTCTCGGGCAGCCCCGAGTGCCCCAGCCCGCGGCACTCCAGGATGGTCCGCAGCTTCCTGAAGCTCAGCGCCACCGGGTCCACCAGCTGCGTGGCGAGGAAGCCGCTCTCGTACCACGCCACGGCCTCGAACACCCGGGCCAGCACGAAGAGCGCCAGGAAGTAGAGCAGCAAACAGCACAGCTTCACCCACATCTTCCCGGGAGCGCCGAGCCGGAGGCCGGGCTGGGGAGGGAGGGAGGGGAGCGGGGGCTGTCAGGGGAGCGGGGCCGCGGCCCCCCCGCCTCCCGCCCGCCGCTGCCGCTGTCCCCGCCCCGGCGGAGCAGCGGAGACATAACAGTGACGTGAGCAGCCGGCACCGCCCCCCTGCCCCTTTTTCCTCTTTCCCCCCTTCCCCTTTTCCCCTTCCCCTTCCCCTTCTCCTTCCCACCCCCCCCCGCCGTGATTCAGCACTGCGGCCCGACCCCGCACTAGCGGGCTCGGTGGGCGCTCGCGTCCCTCTCCCCGGCTGCAACTTTGGACCCTGCGGCTGCGCTTTGCTGCGAGAAAAAGAATATATAAATACCTCGAATACCGGGG
Source organism: Euphonia xanthogaster (assembly GCA_034509185.1). NCBI lineage: Eukaryota > Metazoa > Chordata > Aves > Passeriformes > Fringillidae > Euphonia > Euphonia xanthogaster. Next base: position 66,110,171 of record JAYDZK010000202.1, read on the forward strand.
AGGGAGAGGGCAGGATCCGACTCGGCCGACGCTTTTCATTAAAAGAAGAATATTTACAGAGCCAGAACTGGGGGCCGGTATTTGCAGGGCCGATCTGTTCGGGCAGTTTTAGGGCAGCTTAGTGGACACAGTTCGTTTGGATTCGGGCAGCTGGGTGTAGGGATGATCCCTCCACTCCTCATTCCCGCACGCCAGCTCCGCTCCCAGCCCTCGGCTGGCGCGAAAGCAAATTCCAAAATTCCTCAGTGAGATTCATCTGCGCGGCGCGGAACTCGGACTCTGCGGCTTGGCCTCGGCACTCGGGTGCTGGGAGCCAAAGGCAAACTCAAGCTGCACCCCGACCTCGGACAAGGGTTTAACTTGGGGCTGTGCTCACATTGGAAGCATTTTGGAGCACAGCATGGATCCCTGCTGAAGTGGATCTTCGAAGAACCATGCCAGGCTGTACAAGAACTGTTGGCCTGCAAAGATACAATTTAGCCTGCTACAAAAAACATGCTAAAATCAAGCTACTGCGTTGAGATGATGGCTTTCCTCTGAAAGAAACTCAACAGTGCTTCTGTATATTCAGTTATTTTAAGAATCCATAATTTGCATGAAAATTGGCAGCTCATACAGATGAGCATAAAAATAGCACAGCTTAAATTTAAAAACACTGAGAACCCCCCAGAGTGTACATGCTGTAATTCTGTACTATCCATTTTCAAAAAGGCACACTAATATTGATCTGGGAAAAAGCATTTAAATCACTTTACTCCTCAGAGCCTTTAAAACACATTTAAAGGTTTCTCAGTGTGTTGATATGATTTTTAAATGAAAAATCTCAACAATCCATGTTCAGCTCATTCTGTGACGTGGCCAACACAGCCTCTTCCAGAAGAAAATTCATGACACTGTGCTCTTCAGGAATGGGCTCCTTTTGGCTCTTGAAAGGGGAAGAGTGGAAGGATTGCAGATGTAGCCACTCACAAAGCTCTTATGGGCTGGGAAGTGTTGTGCCCTTCCACTGGGAGTCATATACGACTTTATTCTTCAACATTTTTATCTGGAAAAGATAAAAGTGGACTGCAAATCTTGTATCTGCTGGTGCTACTCTGTTGAATACAAAGGGATTTCAGCAGCTCTGCTGGGTTTGCAGCAAGTCCCAGGTGGCAGGTCCAGGTGGGACAGAAGGTCCCAGAGGCACAGCCTGGCAGAGGGGCTCACAGAACCAGGTGCTTCTCTCTCCTTCCCAGCCACTGCAGCCTGGGAAACTTGCCCTGCCTCAGCCAGGGCCCATCTCCCTAATGAGCAGGTGGCAAAGCATCGGGAAGATGAATCCCTTGCCCTTGGCAAAAGCCAAGGGAGTGGCTTTGTCCCTGCAGCTGGTGGAGCCAGGGGACAGCCGATAAAACATTTCCCATCACCTGTCAGAGGGCCTTGGGCAGGCTCTGGGCCCTGGAGTGCCCCAGGAACAGGGTTCTTTTCCAGAAGCTTTATGAAGCTTTTTTTTTCTTTTGCCACTTTTGCCTGATTTCTCTACCTTTTGTTTCAAGTGAGTGTGAAGTAACTCCCACCCCTGAGAAGTGACGGGTAGGAGTTTGAAGAAGGACTTTGTATATTTAACTTTACTTACAAAACATTGTTGGGTTGGGTTGGGGTTTTTTGTTTGGTTTGTTTTGGGTTTTATTTCTTTGTTTTACATGAGCACCTCAGACCCTACTCCAGGAGTTTCCTTTGATTCTCCCCTGTAATTTCTTCGGGGTGCCCTGGCTTCTCCTGGCAGGAAGGCACCTCACAACAATGACTCGTCTACGCTCACAGCTGAACTATTTGCAACACCAACTGCTGGGGAGGCTGTCACCAGCGTGTCATTTCCGAGTGCTCGTGGCCTGAGCTCAATGAGGCCCTTGCAGAGACAAAGCCAATCACCTGCCAGAACTCAAAGCCCTGGAGTAGTTTCAGGAATATTTCAAGCCAGTACTCAAAACGCCCCAAAACAACCCAAAACAAAGCAGCTGCCAGCACTGAAGCACCCGGACGAGGGGAGGATACAACCAAGAACTGCAGCTGAGGAGTTAACCAAAGGTCTGGCAGAGCAAACCTAAATGGATCCAGTGCCTCCCCCAGGCTCTCTGATCCTCTTTTCCCTCCCCACCTCTGCATCCCTGATGCACTAAGCTGACCCTACCAGAAAATGTTCCATTTTCTAGATGTAGCTGTCATTTGGTTTCCAGTTGCAGCTCAGAATGTCTTTGACTTGTCACCTGCAAACAATCTTTCAGGGAGTTTTAATTATCTGGAAAATCTAAATATCTTAAGAGTGAAGTGAAATTCATTGGGGCTGAACACAAAGATGACACACGTTGGCATTTTTAAAGACCCCAGGGTTAACACTACTTAATTAACATCATTAAACAGTCATCAGTCCGTCAGTCAGTCCTATGCACACAGAGCAAATATTACAAATGTGAAGAGAATGGAGAATATAAATTCCACCTTTCAACAAAAGCTCAAAACAAGGATCTGCTTTTAAATAATTTTAGCAGCAAAAAAAAAAAAAATTACTATAATTTAGGAGCTAATCAGCTGAAATCCTGAGAACTGGGACAGCCACCTTTCCTTGTCAGACAGCTAAATCTGCAGTCTTTTTATCTGCTGCCCCTTGGTAAATGGCAAGGATTCCCTCTCCTCCCCCATCCTCTCCTACGGGCAGTTGCTGACTGTGCAGCCTGGGAATACAGACAATAATCCACTTTCCAGACTTCTGGGGGGAACATAAGAAAAGTATTGTCATTTTGAAATCAGTAAAACAGAGGATTAACCATAAAACAGGGGATTAAACATCTTAATTCAATCCTTTACCATGTTAACATCACACCATTTTTAATGAGTTTATCAAGATAACAGCTCAGCAAACTAATATTCAAACAACCTGAAAGACAGTTTTCCCAAGAGCCAACTCTGTAAAAACAATTTGCTTTGATGACAGGAACTGGACCTCGATGATCCTTGTGGGTCCCTTACAACTCAGGATATTCTACAATTCTGGGAATTTCTGGGAATTCACCAACACAGAAATTCTTGATGTGCTTCTTTATCAACATGGGTGCATCTCGACATGTTTTAGGTGTGACAGGAAACTGTGCCTCCTTGTAATTGATATGGAATAAATTACAGAAGCTTCTATGAGAATCTCAAAGCAAGACTGCAGCAGCCCAGACATTACTGTATTGTGGGCAGAGGAATTTTAAATCAGATGTTTCCTGCTTTGTAGGAGTGGCCAGCGGGAAGCAGATTTACCCGAGGCGTGCGTGTGTAACACAGTGACCACTCCTGACAGCTCGGCTGCAGCCCTGGCTGGGGAACCGTGGAACCCTGGCAGGGTTCGGGTTGGGAGGCACCTCAAGGACCGTCCAGTTCCATCCCCTGCCATTTGGGTGAGGCAGTCCCGGCGATCTGGTGGTGATTCACACAGGAATTCAGGTTGGACGGGAAGTTCTGAAGCCCAACCCCCTGCTCAGGGTCAGCTGTGACACCCGGACAGGTGACCAGAGCTTTCTGCAGCCACAGCTGGAGCTGATGGTCACCGTCTGCGGAGTTTGATCTGCTGTGTTTACACAGTGATTAACATCAGCCAGGCCAAACCAACTTACAGGAGCAGAATAAAATTATTAAAGCTTCACATATAGACCCTTTTTTTCCTAGGTAGTTTGGGTTTTCTGTTTTTCTACCAGTGAAAAAGTATTTGTTGCCCCCTTGGAGAAAACCAGCTCTGTTTAACAAAGTCCAAAATAAATAAATAAGTAAGGAGTCCTTGCTTGAGTGTGGTGAGATGACCAAGGAGCCCACAGCAGAGGAGAACTTCACAAATTAAACCCCTGTGCTGATGACCTAAGAAACCAGAAGATAGTGCTTGTCTTTAAGCATAATTTGTGATTAAATAAAGAGCAAAAACATAGAAAAGCAGGAGTTTGGTCCAAAATGTGACCAATTACTGACAATGCACATCCCACAAGTCCTCTGTTCTTGTGAGAATACTGAACTCTTGATTTTCCTGTCCTGCCCAGCACTGTGGACATAGACGAAGCAACACTACCCCAGGCTCAGACCAAATGCTGGTTTTCCAGTTAGCTTTGTCCAAATTTATTAGGAGCTTTGTTTGTACTGTGCTACACAAAACACAGAGTCCTGTGTGTCCTGGGCTACTGCCTCTGAAGCCCAAAGCTCATAGAGCCATCAGCATAAAATCACAGAATGGTTTGGGTTGGAAGAGACCTTGAAGACCATTCAGTTCCAAGCCACTGCCATGTGCAGGGACACCTTCCACTAGCCCAGGTCACTCAGAGCTCCATCCAGCCTGGCCTTGAACACTTCCAGGGATGGGGCATCCACAGCTTCCCTGGGCAGCCTGTGCCAGGCCTCACCACCCCCACAGTAAAGAATTTTTTCCGAATATCCAATCTAAACCTTCTCTCTTTCTCTTTGTAGCCATTCCCCTTTGTCCTGTCACTACATGCCCTTGTCAAGCCTTGCCCCATTTTTTCTGTAATTCCCTTCAGGTACAGGAAGGCCACAGTTGGGTCACTCAAAGCTTTCTCTCTTCCAGGCTGAACAATCCCAATTTCTCAGCCTTTCCTCACAGAAGTGCTTCATCCCTCTCATCAGCTTGCTGGTCTCCTCTGAATTTGCCTGGAGCTGGTGCTAACCAAGTGCAATTCTATCTGAGCCATTTCTTTAAGCTCATTTTTAAAAGCCGCTGCCAGTCCAATGCACTTCAGCCTTGTGAAAAAACGCCAATCACTTGTTTTTAAAATTTTAAAAGTTGAATAGTAATAAAATGGTTATAAAAATAGTAATATAATTAAAGTGATAAAAATTTGGACAATTAGGATTCAGGATAATACGAGACAATAAGAACAAAGAGTTACGGACAGTCCGGGTATCTTTTTCTGGGCAGCATAAGCTTGAAAAAGGATCCACGTTAACAAATAACTAACCCTTAAAAAAAATA
>JAYDZK010000202.1:66116010-66167311 GCA_034509185.1 Euphonia xanthogaster
ACGCGGGGGGCCCGGCCGCGGGGCAGCAGGAGGAGCAGGACGACGAGGAGGAGGAGCAGCGCGGCCCGGGCGCGATGGACCAGTGCGTGACGGTGGAGCGGGAGCTGGAGAAGGTGCTGCAGAAGTTCTCGGGATACGGGCAGCTCTGCGAGCGCAGCCTGGAGGAGCTGATCCAGTACGCGGGAGGGCTGCGCAGGGAGATCCTGCAGACCGAGAGTACGTGGAGACCCCCCCCGCGCCCCCCTCTGCCGAGGGGACGCGGCCCCGCTCCTCCCTCCGGGGACGTGAAGCCCGAGATTTGGGGCGTTGTGGGCTGGACACCCCTGAAAACTTCGGGCTTTGTGGGCTGGGAACCCCCCTGAGGCGAGCCCGGGCTCCAACGACCCCCCCATCCCGAGGGCTCTGTGCTGGGGATCTTCCCCCGCAGCCCCCAGAGCTTTGGGGCCTTGTTGACAGCGAACATTTAAAAGGTGGGAGCAGGAGAGGTTCAGGTGGGATATCAGGAAAAGGTTTTTCACCCAGAGGGTGGCTGGGCACTGAACAGGCTCCCCAGGGCAGTGGTCACAGCACCGGCCTGGCAGAATTCAGGAAGTGTTGGGACAATGCTCTGAGCCCCATGGTGGCATTGTTGGGGCTGTCCTGTGCAAGGCCAGCAGCCGGACTCGATGGTTCTGGTGGGTCCCTTTCAGCTCAGCATATTCCATAATTCTGTGATCAGTCTGGGCCCTCCCGGGCCTCTCCCGCCCCGTGTGTGCTGCTGGAGGGGTTTGTTTGTTCCTGGTCAGCAGCTCTGGCGTGACCCTGTGTTTGTTGGGTTAGCGACGGGTTGGTCATCCCGGGGGAAATGCAGAGGAAATCGGGCAGAGCTGGCCTGTTTGCTTTCCTCCTGCACCCCCCGCCCCCGTTTCTTTTCTGTTTTTGTTTCTCCTTTCCTGTGTCCCTGAGTTGTGTTCCTCTGCTGTGGCCGGGTTTGGCGGTGAAGCCGCGTTCGGCAGGAGGTAAACAAGCCTTGTGTCTGTGTCACAGTAAACACGGGGCGTTTAAAGCTTGCGAAATCCCGGAGATGGAGGTAGTGCCGTGTTTGCTGGAGTGGGAGGGAATGGAGAAGCAGCTGAAGTGATTTACCCAAGGCCATGCAGGAAGCGGGTGATGGCTCAGGGATTAAAAATAGGAGTTTGCAGGCTCCTGAGACCAAACTTGAGAGCAACTGCGCTGCTGCTCTGCTTTTGTTATTGTTTGGTTGGGGGAGAACGTGTTTGCCGTGGTGCTGTGCAAATACAGGCGCAGAGCACAGTCAGGAGTGTGGATAATTCCAGGAACACAAGCACGAGTGTGCTGGAGCTGCTCTGTGTGTACCCAGAAGTTTCTGTAGAGAGCAAATGTGGAATTCTGATTATGAGGAGTTTATTTGGGATGAAATAAAGCCTGGTGTTTTTGGCATTGGTTTGAACTGTGTTTCAGTAACAGTTATTTGTGCTGTTTGGAACAGCCTGGGCTTGGGCACTGAGGACAGTCACTAAAATATGTGTCTTCACAAACTGAGGTGCTGACCTTGCTGGGGAGCTGTGTGTGTCACCCTCACTCTTTTGTTGGTCTTTGTTGGGCTGTAAAGGTTTGGCTGTGACATTCCTGTGGCAGCTCCAGAGCTTTCACTCTCTCTGTAATGAATTTAGAAGGTTCCAGTGTGTGATTCCTTCAGGGTCCTCATTGGGGTTGCCATCCAAGCTTGGATTTGCCACTGTCCAGTGAATAATTTCAGCACTTACCAAGTGATGCTGTCCCAGAGAGCACATCCCAAATTGAGCTTTCTTTTAGTAAGTGCTCTAGAGTGAAGCAAGTACATTGCTAGTGCACCCTCAGACATCTAGGGACTCCAATTTTGGCATCTGAGGGTGAGCTGGATTCATATGGGCCAAAATTCTTACTATTTTCTTTTTTCTTTAACATGTTATTTGTAACTTTCTGAAAAAAGCAGGTATTTTCAGCTTTTACACACTATCTTGAAGATTTTTGAAAATCAATGGAATTGAAAGCATCCAGACATCTTAATGTGGAAGTCTAATTCAGGGCTATGAACTGCAGAAATAGGCTCCTGGATGTAATATCAAAGGAAAAAAGAAAGAAAAATGAAAGCCCTCACTGCTGAAGAAGAGGTTAGGACAAGATCTGAGAGTAAAGATGTATGAAAAGACCTTAAATAGGCCCTGGATAAAAAAGGAAGTGGGTGGAGAAGAAGAAACTATTAGAAACTGCCTTAACCTCTAAACTGGTTTCCTTCTCCCCCCCCTCACAAGTGTATTAAAATGTCTTGAGCTGATTTCATGTTAAAGCCTGAGGGCAGACCAGCCCTGTGCTCAGGCCTGTGAATGGGAAGACAAATTTGTTTTTCTTCTCTGTTCTCTTAATAAATCTGTCTTCTTGGAGTAGCCAAGGATTGCATATTCTTGGATGGCATAAGTGTGTCTGGCTGAGTAAACTTGGCATTGTGCTCTGCTCTGTGCTTGGTGTTTGTGGGCCAATATATTTAATTTTTTAAAAACTTGTGACTGTGCACACACATCACAGAGAGAAACTCTGTCCTGTGAGCCCTGAATTACCAGGAGGGATGGCTGCAGGCTTTTTCCTGCTGATTTAGTGCAAGTAGCTCATACTTTGATTGGAGCTGATAGAGAGGGGAGCAGAGGGGAAACCTTCTACAGCTCTGATGGCTTTTCCTCTGTAGACATTTTCATTGCTTTACTGGAGTTGGGTTTCTGCTGCAGTGTCAAGGACCAATAATTCACTTCTTTGCTTGGAGTAAAAGCAGGCACCCATGTGGGTTGGTTGGGTTTTAGCTTAATGGCTTTCAGAAAGTGCATTTTAGCCTTTCTGTTTGTTAGGGAATGAGTATTTCCATTTTGCTTGTTGCATAATCTCTGACTGGTCATTTTGCCGTGGCAAAATTCATGAGACAGTTAAAGATCCTTCATGTTATTTTAAGTGTTTGTCATAAAACTTAAATAGCAACTAAGAAATAATGATTATTCTTGAAATAATTTTTGGAGATGAGCTTTTTGGAATAGTTGAGTGGCATTTTCAGTTTTTATTTGGGATGCACAGAATCACTGAAGTGACTGTTTCAGTCTTATTTCTCCTCATTCATCCCCTAGAAAAAAAACCCACAGAGCCCCATTAGCCCTTTGCCCAGGAGATGATCCTTGGCTTCATGGGACTGCAGGGAGAAAAAAGCATGATAAAGGTTATTTTTGTTGTTAGAACCCATGGCTGTTGGAAAAGTGCTGTGGAAACCAGCCCAGCTGGGCCTTGTGGGGCTGGGCAGGAGCTGTTTGCTGGTCACAGGGGGGTGGGTGGCTCAGTGTGTGACAGTGTCAGCAGCTGCTTTCAGAGGGTGCAAGAAGGAAGGGGCCTAGAAAAATGGCTGTGAAGTTATTATCTACTCCCTATGATTGCAGTTTTTTCTGGATTTTCTTTGCTCTCTGCAGAAACTGGGCTCTTAACATGCTGCTGAAAGCAAAGATGTGTTAAAACATGAAATCAAAAAGGACCAAACTTAAAAAGTAAACACATTTTCCATAAGATCCTTTTTCTGAAGAGATATTTTGGTGATTTTGTTTTTTCACATGAAGGCTTTGGGTCTGGAATATTAGGGAGACATTTCTGAGCTCCTCTCCCGCTTAAATTAGCCTTCCCATGCAATGGAAGGCTGCTAAGTCTGTGTCCCTAAAGGAAAAATTCTTCAACTTTGAGAAAGGAGAGACCTTCAAAGGTAAGACTGGAAGGGAGATTTTTCTTATATTTTTAAATCAAAAGGAAGAAATCAAGGGAGAAAGAGCTGAAGTAAAGCACCAAAAAAAAGTATTTTTTTTTCTGACTCAAGCTTCTGAATGATGTTTGAATCAAGGCACAAAAGGCGTAAGCTGTGATGTGGTCAGGGGCCTGGAAGCCTGTCTTGCTTGTTATTTTCTTCACATAGTGGGTCATATAGCAGTGAACCTGTTGGACATCAGCTAAGAAATGTCACAGTTTCTAGAGAATAAATCTCATAACAAGATCCACAGGTCCTCTGTGGACAGCTTCTCATCCATTCAGGGGAATCAGAGACTGTTCAGAGCTACTGCCACAAGTCAGGAGTAGAAGTTTCATACAGCTCAAACACAGAGTCCAATAGCAGTGGGTGGTTTGTAGGGCAAGAATTAATTGGGCCATCATTAATCCACATTTGTTTGCACCCTCATTTTGCTTGCACCCTGTTGAAGTTAAACATGATGTTCTCATGTACCTTTAGGGGCTGTCTAAAAGAAAACTGATCCTGCAGTAGCTTCAGTATCCTTCTGTTATGTCCTTAGAGATTTGTGAACTGAGTGTTACTTTGAGATGTTTATTCATCTGCTGTGACTGAGACACGTGAGACCTTTACATTAAATTTTTAAACTGTTGTACTTGTTCAGTGTTACTGTACACCCAGCTGGATTCCTAATTCCACAGGAGAGTTTTCATACAGGTGAATTCCTGTACATCTGCCTTCAGTTAAGCAGATCTTGCTTGGCAAATACTGTCTAGATTGCATTTCTTTATTACCACTTTTTGTGTGTTGATGTTGTTGCATATTAAGAGATTTGATATTACCATTGGTCTGTAACAAAGTTGGTAATTTTCCTCTCTTTTGTCTAGATCAAGATGGGGACTTGTCGGGGACGATTTCACTTGTTATGACACAGTGTTGTAAGAGAATAAAGGACACAGTCCAAAAGCTGGCCTCAGACCACAAAGACATCCACAGCAGTGTATCCAGAGTTGGAAAGGCCATTGATAAGGTATTTGTTTTGTGCTTTGACTGCATTATCACATTATAGCACAAAATTTGGATTTTTGCTACAAATTATCTGACCTAAATATTCTGTCAGCTGCAGAAGCAAAGGCAAGCCAGTGGGCAGCCACAGTGCTTGCTTTCAGAACTCACTGCAGCCAGCCTGTTCCTTCTGGGACAGCTCAAATCTCCTGATTTCTTACAGAACACACCCTATGGATACTACAGCATGTAGAAATATTTTGTGTTTTATCAGTTTAGCAAAATGTTTTCTTCAATGTGTGTCTCAGTAAGAAATATTATTAGTTTTTATATATGTGTGTATATATATATATATATATATATATATATTTCTAGATAATTCTCACCAGCAAGTAACTCTGAAGTGCCATTTTGCTGTGTAAGTGACTGCCCCATCCCTGGAAGTCTTCAAGGCAACTTTGAGCAATCTGGTCCAATGGGAAGACCCTGCCCATGGCAGGGGGTTGAATAAGATATCTTTAAGGTCCAGCCTAAAACGTTCTGGGATCCTGTAAGACCAGAGAATTTTTTAAGAAAGGCATTTTGTACCACTTACAGGGATGTTACTGGTTTTGGGAGCTTAGTTTTATAGCAGTGTTCTTAATGAGCAGTTGAGATTCAGCATCTCACAGTTTCTGTGTCTTAATAGTAAGATAGGGCAGCTTATCTCTGGTGCTTTACATATGAGACATCTGAATTCCAGGTTCAGCAATAACTGGGATATGATTTTTGTACCTATTTTTGTAGGTAAATATGAGCAATTCTTTGAAATTGTACCAAAATAGTGCTACATGTATTCTTTCAGGCCGTGCTTTTCTCCCTGGTTCTCTTGTATAAAAGTAGTTCTGTGTGCAGGGAGTCTGATACTTGCTGTTATGGACATTTTGTGATAGCTTCACATCAGATTGTGGCTCTGACAGGGTCTAAACATTTGCTCAGTACACAGCACTGATTTATCCTTTGGGAATCTCATTTAAACTTTGGTAGTAATGATAATCTGCTAAAGCATGATGTAACAATAATGAGGTGAAGAAACAAAGTACATAAATGCTGCATTATTAGGCAGAATGTCCATGAAACTTGTATTTTTTTGTTTATATCTGACTGACCATCATGGAGAGTTCAAACTTTGTACTAAAAGCTTTAATCCACACATCACTGTTATCCAAAGCTTAAGGATGCATCTGTCTCAAATCCTTGCTGCTGTGTCTAAACCAATTAACTTGAGTAAAATTCCATCCTTATTACCAACTTGAAGCCTGAAATAAGTCTATGTAATCTTGTCTTAAGTTTTTAAACTTTCCAGTTCTGCTTTAACAAGAGGACTGTGTACAAATATACTTCCAGGTTTAGACATACTTTCTTCATTTAAATCCTTTGAGGTAGAACAGTCCCAGGTTGTATGGAGAGGGTGTAAGTGTTCAGTGGAAATTGGTGATGGTATTTCCTATAAGCCAAAGAAAATGCTTGCAAGCATACTGAAGCTTAGGCTTGAGTCTAATCTCCAAATTGCTGCTTCAGTTGTCATGGGAATAGTTTTTCCAGTGTTCTGTCCTGCTGTTTTAAGTTTATGTAGTGTTTTTATTTGAAAAATAATAGATGTAAATAAAAATATTTTTTAAAATTTCAGATATGTTGCTTGGTAAAATAGTAGAAAGGATTTCATTAATCTGCTCTGTTCCTGTTGAGTGTCAGAAGGGGTTTTTCAGTGAGGTCTTCAAAAATGAGCTCAACTGGCTTACAAGTGTGCTTGTTCCTCTGGATTTTCAATCTCACTTATTGTCTGTGGTATTTGCATTAAAAATTAAAAGCAGTGGGAGCTGCACAAGTCCCCAGTTCTGCTTGTAACAAAGGATGTTGTTCTGTGAAGTTCAGAGCACAAGTTAGGATTGTCTCCTTAAATATGTCCTTGGTGGAATTTTTTGGATTAGTTTTCCCCAACTGTAGTATCTTAAAGGGCCTACTTTAAAATATAACCCCAAGACCTAGGCCTTTTTGTCAGATGAACATGTGTAATGTTTAAGTCCAGGTGAAGTTCAGCATTTCCCTGAACTGTAATGTTTGAAGCAAATCTTCCATATGTACCTAATGCAATTTCCTTGTGCTGCTGGAAAATACACTTGGAGCCTGCCAGCAAAGTCTTTGTTGGCACCAGAGTCCCAAACTAGAATTGTCCTCCCCCATCCCTTCACCATAATATACTTAAGCTTAAACCAGTAGAAGCAATTAAGTGTAATTGATGTAGTGAATTGATTCTCAACACATTCTGGTCAAAATCCTGCTGCTTCCAAACTAAAACACTCATTAGAATTTAAGGAAGCACAGCCTTTGCCTTGATTCATGAGACTGGAGTTCTGTTTCTGTCACATGTAAGTCCTCACTTATTTTACAGATTAACATCTCCAAAACACTGCTTATGGTCTTAGTAACCCTGCATGCTCAGGCACAGATAAATGGCCTGGTTTGGGATTGGGAAATGTGCTAATACTGGTACTCATTTCATGTGACACAGCCAAATGGTAGCTGCTGTTGCATGTAGAATCAATAGATTTCCTATTTAGCAAACCTGGATTGTGAAAGAGCTTGCTGTATTATCTCCCAGTGGCAATTTCAGACGTTTAGTCTGGTCGGTTTTTAAGTTATTGTAGTCCTTGCTTGTGAACTTGGCTGGGCCCTAGACTTGTCTGCCTGCAGAGTTCACTCTGAGAACAGAAACCCTTAGAGGAAAATTAAGTTCAAATTTGGCATCAAATACATTAAAGTCTGAAATTTTAGAGCTTTGTGTGTTGTTTGGAAAGTTTCTCTCATAAGCTGAACTTCTTTTCATGGCAGTCCTATATGGATTGCATGCTTCTGATCCACAAAAGGCTACCCTTTCTTCCAAAGAGAGTTTTCTCCTTTGAAAGGAAATGTTTGCATCCAGTTTTTTGTACTGTACTCGCAATTGCTCTGCTTCCAGAACTCATCATGTCACTGTTGTTCAGCAAGTTGTTATCAGGTAGCTCATTCATCAGTGTCCCTGTAAATCAGTCACTCTTTGGAATAATTCGAATTTATCTCAAAGCATGTTTGATAGGCTGGTAAATGTTTTCCCTCTAGGAGCAATCTGAGTAGTGGTTAAATGCCTTCATTTAGGAAAGTAAGTGGAGTAAAGGGTAGTTCCTTCCATTTCCCCCCTGAATTTTATATCTGTTATAAGGCCAACATTTTAATCCAGAGTTTGTTTTGGGACAACAGCCTTTTGCCTAAGTTACTGTTTATTTCATGTAAAAACTTGTATACGAACACACTAAAAACCTTTACTGAACATCATTTAATTGTGTTGCTGTGAAGAATGGGGCTACATAAATACAGAGTCTTTGCAAGTTGAGCTTTATATTATGTGTAAACAGATTGAACAGAGAAGATAAACAAATGTTTTATTTGTATTTTGGGTAAGAATTCAGAAGGGAGGAACACACAAAATAATCTCAGCTGAGTAACTGAGGAATAAAACTGTCCTTAATCATCATCCTTCTTCATATCCTGCTGTTATGAGTAGCATGGAGGGTTGTATGTTGGTTAAAAAGGTCCATCTTGTGTTTGTGAGCATCTTGAAGTCATCATGTTCCAACAGTTACTGGTAATGTGCTGTACATTGTATCATTAGTGTATTTAGCACATAATACTGTACATTTTGGCCCCAGGCTTGCAAATTAAGCTTTTAAAAAAGATATGTTCCTCAGGAATACTAACTGACACATAGGTTACTTTGTGTTTTTTGGGTTTTAAGCTTTCTGGAGTTTTTAACTTGCAGAAATGCTTTTAACTGTTGAAATCTTATTAAACCCCACGTGCTGTCAGTTAGCATATTGTTAGCATTTACAAAACAAAACTGAGGGTTGTAGTCACCAGCAGATCCTTCATGCCTGACAGTTGTGAAATATATAAGCCAAAGGCAAGTGATAATTTTTTCTGACATGTGGCAGTCACTCACTGTAATCTGTGCAGTCAGTTCCTGAAGCTCCTCGGGACCCAGGGGAGGCACAGCTGTAGAATCCCACATTTAATACAGACCTTGGAATCGTTTAAAACAAACTAAAAAAAGATTATTGGAATGAGAACTTGGTCAAGACTGGGTTGGTCAGAGAATGACTGAGGTCCTCAGGTTGAATATTGGGACTTGATAACTTCATTTAGGACTTGGAAAGATCTAATGGTGGGGTTTTCTAAGGGCTGGTAGGTTTGCTGTTTCAAAAGAAAATGAGCATTTTGTGAGAGCACTGAGCTAATTGGTTTCACCATCTCTGCCCTGAACAGTGAGAATGATGTGATAATGTTTGAGGCATAGGTACAGCTTCACTGGTTGGTAACTGTCCAGAACTGTACACTTTCTGCTTAGGGGATTGTATCTTTGCTAGGACTTGGAATTGCACGAAGAATAACTTATAGTCAATTATTTTTAGATTAAAGATGATCTCCACCCTGGAAGCTAGGTAACAAATGCAAGCTTCTGCATTCTGAATCCTGTCTTATATCATTTAGCGCTTTGTTAATGGGTTTGTGTTGCCTACTGGTGGTGGTTGGACAATGAGAGCAGAGTCAGCAATGGTGGTGAATCTTTACGGATTTGAATGGTTGGCACAAATAAGAACAGTATTACTTAGTCTTCAAGATGCTTAAGTTTTTCAAGATACAGCTTAGAGGTAAACAGCATGACAAGGAGCTTACAGGTTAAGACACCCAAGTGAAAATGTTATTAAATGTGTGACGTGAATCAATGGCAATAATTTAAATGCTCACCTCGCTCCACCATCTCAGAAAGGTGGAAAAGTCAGTTTGCCAGACTAAGGTTAATGTTTTACTGAGAGTTTGCTGAGAGCCCTGAAGGAAGCAGTGGCTTTGGAGCTGTGTGGGCAGGGATGAAAAGGCTGTCCCTTTTTCATGATGACGCAGAGCAGCATCAAAGAGGACATAGAGGTGCTGATGAAGGAAATTAGTAAGTGATGAATAACAGGAAGGTGCAGTGTGAAGTTGAGCTGTGCATGGGAAGATAGCTAGTACCAGCTGGGTGTTATCTGCCCTGCCTGCTGTGACAGAAGCCTGTGTTTGTGCAGGGCTGTGTTCCCATGTTGTGCAGGGCTGTGGAGCCACAGCTCCTCTGAAGTTCCTTCTTGGGAGAGAGCTGTAGTCATCAGAGCAGGCAGCAAGCAATGCACTGCCTTCTAGACTCTTTATTTTGCAAGAGGCTTGTTTTAAGCAGTGGGTGAGGATTTTTATTAAAATTAACCTGCTTGCCCTGATCATAAAACATGTTAGCAGTTAAAAATCCTGGTTTATATCTTGGATTAGAATAAATGTTGTTCTCCTGCTGTGAAGAGGCAAAGTGCCAGCAGTGCCAAGTGTTACCGGGGAGTCAGCGTGACAATGTCTTCAGTTATTCCTGGAATATGTCCGTAGGCCACTGGCCTAAAAATACATGGCACTGGGATCATCTGGGTTAGTTCTAAAAAATATCTCTTGGATCTTCAAAGCTCATCCTGCTGTTGGGATGTTGAGGTCATCAGAGATTTGAATTTCGTTGTTTGGATGTGGGGAGAAGTGACTTTTTTGCTTTTTCAGCATTGCTTAGTCCCCAGATATGTAAAAAAATCCTTAAGTTAAAGCATTACTTGCAGTTTGGTGTTCTGTACTGACAGAGATACATTGATGACTGTCTTCATTCTAATGTAGGTGAGTTTGTGTTCTGTTCTCTAAATATTTTCAGTTTTCACATATGGAAAGAGCCATTTCTGCAGATATTTTGTCAGAAATGCATAATGGGCTGGAAACCTCGTTATTAGTTAACTAGACTTCTAACTTTCTAGCTAAACTTGTAATTTGTTGGTGTAACTCCTTGTAGTGAATAATATTCAGACTTGAAAAGAGCAAGCTAAAAGATTTCTTCTTCCTACACATGAGGTAATGAAGGAAGCTGACATGTATTTATTTCACTTTGGAGATAATTGAGGGCCAACTGAGTAATAGGCAGAAGGCATCAGGGTGGAGAACACAGGTGTCCTGCATGATTAAAGAGAAGTGATGTGGGGTGGTTTGTTCCAGCCTATTAACTCTTAATTTGTGTGTTTCAGAATTTTGACTCAGACATCAGCAGCGTGGGGATAGATGGGTGCTGGCAGGCTGACAGCCAGAGGATCCTCAATGAGGTGATGGTGGAGCACTTCTTCAGGCAGGGAATGCTGGATGTAGCTGAGGAGCTTTGTCAGGTAACAACAAGTGTGGATGTTGAAGGTTATCCACTGAGGAAAATGAAGCTTTGTCTTAGCTTCCTCATTTGAATGTTTCAGATGAATATTTAAACTGTCAGATAACCCATTATTTTTCATGCTTTAAAGTGCCCTTTATGTTTTTGGTTTTTTTTTCAGGAATCTGGTCTATCAATAGATCAAAGTCAAAAAGAACCATTTGTGGAGTTAAATCGAATATTGGAAGCATTAAAAGTTAGAGTTTTGAGACCTGCACTAGAGTAAGTCCACTCATTTATTTTCCTCACTTTTTTTAAAGAATGCTTTTACCAGTCTTTTAGTTTTTCCCTTTTCGGTACTCTCTTTAGCATATTCTGATGTGTCCCTGCTTGTCCTTTGAGAGGGGTAGTTACTGAGTGGATCTTTCCTTTTCCATCTCCTCTGGGTCACTCCCCATGGGAAGTGATTAACTAAGGGTCTCTTTCTTAGATTAAGGGTTCAGTTTTATCACTTGTGGTGCTGCTTTAAGGAAGAAACATCACTTGGAGGAAAA
Source organism: Euphonia xanthogaster (assembly GCA_034509185.1). Classification (NCBI taxonomy): domain Eukaryota; kingdom Metazoa; phylum Chordata; class Aves; order Passeriformes; family Fringillidae; genus Euphonia; species Euphonia xanthogaster. Next base: position 66,127,616 of record JAYDZK010000202.1, read on the forward strand.
GTTGTTGGCCAATGATGGTGCTTGACCTTCTGTTGGATCATTAGTGAGCCTTATTTTAAGAGGTCCCATTGTGAAGGATACCAAGACTTATTAAAGGTGTTGGGTACCATGAGTACTTTGGGGTGAACAGAACTTGACTTGGATCAAAGTTCTCACTTTTCCTTCAGTCAGCCTCCCTTTTTTGCCAAGGGACCAGAGGGTGGGAAAAGCCTGGGGTGACAGTGTTGTTAATGAGATTTTTCCTGAAAAAAACAGTAAGAAACGCCCTGAAACCGTCTCATCCTGTTGTTTTGGTTTTTTTTTAACTTTTCTAAACTTAGGTTGGTCTCAAAAGTAAGAAAAAAAAATCAAAACACAAAAAACAACCAACCAAACAAAACCACCTAACCAATTTTAAAGTGACCTTTTAAAAATAAAAACAGTGAAACCAAAATAAATTCAAAATTTGTCTTTCATTCTAGAGCATAGATCATATACTTGAGACAGGATTTTTTGCATTATTCAGTTAAGTACATTTTCATATTAACAACATTTTCTTTTCCATTTTACATGAACCAGCACAGGTGTGTCAATTGAGCATTTACTGGCATCTAAACTAAGTACAGGGACACTCTGATATTCAAACCCTGGTGTTCATTGACCAAATCCTGTGTAATGCCTCTGGGTCATGCAAAGTTTGACCTAAATAGTTGGTCATTGAATCTAGTTACACAGGTGGAAAGCTGGGGTGGTTTATTGCTGTTGAATTGGCTAATTGAAGGGAAGCAGCACTGATATTACAACTGAAAGGAGATTTACTGTCAGCTACACCACATATATCTTGTAGTTCAAATAATAGCAGAGCTGTGAAGGATAATCCCTGAGGAACAGTAACTTGCTGTTATGACTGTTCCCTTGAAATCTCTAAATTCATTTCAGCTCCAGTTTGCAGTGCTTTAGGCCTTACTCATTGCTACTGAGTTGTATCATGTAGTTTCTGCAATGTGTTAAATATTTTTCAAACAAAGGAGAAGGCATGGTCATCCCTCAAAGGAATTTTTATTTTCCAGCTGAATGGGCAGACAATGGGGTGTATTGTCAGCACAGTTTGTGTGTTGGTCTACCCCTCCCCATCATATTTCTGTGTATAATGTTTATTCTGTTTAAACTGGACAGTGCAAAAACTGTCTGCCTCTCTTGGCTGCTGCTGGGCACAGAGGGGCCTTATTTATGATGGTGCTGCTGATGTAAAAACCATGGCTCTTGGGGAGGATGATCAACATGTGACAAAATGTCATGGTTTGAGCTCTCTGGCTGGGGAGGTAACCAGTGCATTAACTGCCCACAGAACTGCTGATGCCTGTGAAGGTATTTCCCTTTCATTTCCTGGCAGACACAAGTGTTCAGGAGGAGGGATAGAAACCAGTGCTGTGTGAATGGCCTCCATATGACAGAAAGTGGCACGATGCTCCTTGGGCTAAAGTTGGCACCAGTGAATAAAGGTTCAGCATGAAACAGCCCCAGACTGGCCCATTGCAGGGTCAGGGTGCTGACAGTGGTGTTGAAGCAAAGTGTCACACAAGGATGATTAATTACAGTCTCCTGAACCAGGAAGTGGAGTATGGCAGGTTTTATCCATGCAAAATTGTGAAAAGCTGGGATTAAAAGCCAACCAGTTTCTCTGGCTCTGCCAGCACTCTCTGCTTGTGCTCAACTTCACTCAGTGCTGGAAACAAAACAAACACAGGTGTCTCCTGGTCACTGCCATGGGAAGGGAGTTGTCAGATTAATGACTTTGCAAAAAGACTTTCAAAGCCCTGCTGAGATGATGGAAATTAGTATTTGTGTCTCAAAAAAAAAAAAAAAAGACCCTAACTGTATTTGTTATCTAGGTTTTCTTTCTAATACAAATTTCAACACTTAAAAATATGACCTTTCAGATTTAAATAGAATGTGACTGGCCATAACTTTTTTGTTTTCCCTTGTGGGGTGTGGAAGTTGACTTTTGTAGAGGCCTAGTCTGGCCTTGCACTCTGAGCTGTGGATTCTCTGTATGCTTGCAAAATCCCATTAACTTCCAGTGGCATTTCTCAGTGTAGTTTGGTGATGGGAAAAGAAATCCAATTATTTTCAGGGTGTATTCTGGCCCTTCAGAGCCCAGGCTGGGCCTCTGTGTGAGGTCCTGGTGGAAATGACTTGGAGGTTCAAAGATTTGGCTGTAATTTGGAAAAGAGATGCTCTCCTCTCTTCTGCCTGTAAACAGCAAGTTGCACAGGTCCTGGTATTTGCTGGGTCCTTGGGGTATGATTTAAACTTTAAATTAATCTTCAGCAGGCTTTGTTAAATTCCTTTCAACATCTAAATCCCATGTGGGAGCTGAAGGGAGTCCTGTGTACCCGTGGTTTGCGAAGTACAGTGTAAGCTTTAAAAAAATTCAGATGGGTTTGAGTCTCAGAAGTGAAAATGACTGGGTGTCATTTTGAGAAGAGGTAGGAAGACAGGTGATGTGATTACTAATAATTTTGGGCAGTGGTAGAGAATATGTGGATTGAGTGTTTTAAACCTCCCTTGCTGGTTTTTTGTTTTTCTGTTGGAAATAGGAACAGCGTGTCCCAGACTGAGCACCTCAGGCCTTGACTCTGTGGCTGCTTTCTTCTGATACAAATTTGTGCTGCCACTCAAAGACCTAAAAATGGAAAGCCTGCCTAAAAGCTAATTTAGAAAAATAGACTTGACCTCAGCAAGATGAAGTACTCTGTCATGTGGGTGCAAATATTGGCAGGGAGAGGATGGAGGCTCTTTTGATGCAATAGAGATTAATATCTCATTGATGGCACTATGGACTAGTCTTAGTGTTTATTTATAATAGATTTTGTCCTTCATCTGCTTATTAGTCTATGGTTGTTAACCTCAGCCTCTTGTTTTTGTAGCTGGGATTGTACTTTATTGCCATAATATCCTGTTTAAACTGTGCACACTGATCATAAAAATACAATTATACCCCCCCCCCCCTCCAACTTATGAAACCACCCCAAAACCCACTCACCACCCATGGTTAGTGAGTGTGCTCTTCACTCCTTCCTGGTGGAGATTCAGGAAAATCTGGAACTGCCCGAAACTGGGGACAGTAGGCCTTGTTTTTAGTTCAAAGGCTCCATTTTTCACTGTTTCCTACTGAAAGGTTACTGTGTCTTTACAAAGCCTTGCCAGTGAAGTCAGACTCCTGATACTTCCACCACAACAAATGGAAAGTGGATACTTGCTCATTAATGCTACATCCTAATGCAGAAGGCTGACTTGCTTTGAAAGCCTTCCCAATACAGTAAGAATGCTTAATTTTCTCATTTTAGTATTGATTGAAAAGAAGCCTCACATACCCTGTTTCTTTTAAGGAATGCAGACTTCCTCACTTCCTTGCTAAAAAGTGAAAAGCTTTTTGCTTAATAGGGCCCCCACAGTGAAAATAGTAGAACTAATTAACACTAATGAGAAACAGATGTACTGCAGAACATTGAAACTTGAGGTTCTTAAGAGAAAGATTGGATTGATTTAGGCCTGACTAAATGGAATCAAAGAAAAAAAACAGCACCAAAAAACAAGAAAGGGATGGATAAATTCTAAATAATAAAGAAAAACTTGTATAAAATGCTTTGAAAATTTCAGTTCATTTTACTCTCTGTATGTTTAAGAGTTCTTTCACGTTATTTAGGAGCCAAACATTAGTGTTGTCATGGTGAAAGAGACACAGAAAATGAGAAATATTTTTATTGTCCAAGTTGAAAATAACAGAGAAAGCAAAGTTTAAGCAGGGTTAAGTGTGAAATTTAAACGGATTTCCTTCCCCCACTGTGAGATCTTGATAATATCTGTCTTTGAGGTGCCATAGATGCAGTTCCCCTCTCCAGGGCAACAGATGCACACACACAAACACAGTGCCTTGGACAACATGTTTGGTGTATGAGGATGTTGGAAAATGTTCTTGGTCCAACTTCTTGACATGGAGCTGAAGAACTGTCAGTAATTGTTAAGATTCAGAGTGCTATTAATTGAAATACAATAGACTTGAGCTATTTCTGCCTTATGTTCTGCCTAATTTAGTCCTGCCTTTCAACCAGTGAATGTTGAATTTTGCAGTGCTTAACCCCTACAGCAGCACCAGAATTAACATCGTCCTCATTTTGTGCACCCTGTGTAGCTCCATTACTTGTACAGGGCCTTGCCATTTTCTGTGCTCTGTAGAGGCTCTCAGAAGTTCAGGGAACAGTCACACTTTCCTTGAAATAGATGGCAGATAATAGATAATTGCAATGATTTCATGTGCTGTGGGCTGCCACTTCATTACTCTGGTGTCACGTCCCATTGTACCTCCTTGCTTCTTCCAGGTGGGCGGTATCCAACAGAGAGATGCTGATGGCACAGAACAGCTCCTTGGAATTCAAACTGCACAGATTATATTTCATCAGTTTATTGATGGGTGGAACAGCAAATCAAAGAGAAGCACTTCAGTACGCGAAAAACTTCCAGCCCTTCGCCCTAAATCATCAGAAAGGTACATTTTGGGTCACATTAAGGGGATTTAAAGCATTGGGATATGGCACCTTGCATTAAACACATTCCAAAAATGTTTTACTCCATTATTTTCAGTTGGTTAAAGGCTGCTTCTTTTTGGATTTATCATGTATAACCCAAATCCTTACAATCAGAATGATCTTCTTTTTTCTTTTTTAAGAGGGCTCAAAATAATACCTGAATGATTGCATGTTTGCTTAAATGTAAGGTTTTTGACTGTTTAAATAAAATGTAGATTACATCTAGAATAGGCCTGCTGCCAGAGTAAAGTGCTAAAAATGCAGAGGAATGTTCTTGGAATAGTCATCTGCTATTTTCTGCTGCGTGGGGTAATACAAAGAGAAATTAAACTTCTGAAAAATGGAGATCATGTGAGTTAAATGAACCATCTCAAGCTGAATCCAACAAAGCCTATTTTTTTAGGGTACTGTGTGTGTCAGAAATCTTACAAAAAAAGTAAACCTGCTAGAAGCAAATTCCCACACAGCACACCCTGGCAACTCCACAGCCAAAAAGTAGCAGGAGTGGAGCTCTCCTGGCTGTCATGGATGTAATTGTTTGTGTGTATTTGCCCATTTTCTGTGTGAAAGCTCCAGCTGGAGACACAATCTCTTGTTTGTTGTACAAACTCTGCTGTTCCTGCTCCCTCCCAGATATCCAGGTTCTGATGGGCAGCCTGGTGTACCTGCGGCAAGGCATCGAGAACTCGCCGTACGTTCACCTCCTGGATGCCAACCAGTGGGCTGACATCTGTGACATCTTCACCAGGGATGCCTGTGCTCTCCTGGGCCTCTCAGTTGAATCCCCTCTCAGTGTTAGGTATGCTGCTTTTCTCTTGCTTTTGAGACCAGGTACTTTGTGGTTTGTTTCCTGTTTCTTGTTGAGGACAAAAGAAATGATTTTTTGACTAGCTTGCCTTAAATACAGGGTATAGTTAAAATTAACAAGTCCGCAAAGATCAAAAACCAGAGGTTCCTGTGTGCTGGACTTTACCCTGCAGCTCAAGAGGAAGCATTCCTGGGTGGAATTTATCTTCCATAGTTTAGACATAACTGCTAAATATGAGGATGGCAATCAGCCAGTTATTCCCACAACAAACGTGTGACAGCTGTCCTTGCTGTTCAGCTGAAAAATAACCCTGAAAATGTGGCCATGATTCCATCAGCATTTGATAATTTTGTTTATTTATTTTTTTCCACACATTACTAGTCATCTTCTTAAAAGAATGCTTAACAGTTAAGTTGTGGTTTCAGCTGCTAAAATTTCCAAATTGTCTGCTAGGCCTCTTCTGCAAAGAAAAAAGAGCACTTTTAAGCTCAGTAGCTAATCTGACAAAATGCAAATCTGTAGGAGGCTGTTGGAAATATGAAAAAAACCCAACCTCATCTCCTTCTAGCTTCTTTGAAGATAAAACAGATTAGCTGCTCTTTAGCCTTTGCATGTCAATTCCCCCAGTCCACTCCCCTGATGTTCTCATTTTCATTTAAAATGTTAAACAGAAAATAAATTATATGGATCTTTCTAGGCTGGATTTGGTACTTAGCAGAAGCTTCACTGCTTCGGGGTTTTTGTTTGTTTGTTTGTTTTGGCTTTATTTATTCTTTTTACTGTTTCCATTCACTATTGTTAGAGTTCTATGCTTGATTCAGAGCTCTCACATTGTTCAACCTTCTGCTTTTCCTGTTTGTACCTCAGTTACAAAATACAGCAGAAACAACAAAGGGAGCACTTCAGTCTAATTGTTTTCTACAATAAACTTTCAAGTTTCACTTTGAGTGTTTTTTGGGTATTTAGAGCTTAAATTTTTTTTTCATCTTCCTCTTGTTTCATGCAAATAACCAGCAGTCCTTTAGATTTTCATTGCTCATGCACTGATGCTGCAATGCAGTTTTCAGAGCAAGGTTTTTGGTGATGTGGAAAATCCCTGTTCCTGATGTTTGGAATGGTGGGACATTTGCTCTGCTCCTGGTGTGCAATTGATTGTGCTGAAATGTATTTACTGTATAGGTGCTATTGATGCTCTTGTCATAAACAAATTCTCAACTGGTGTGATCTTGGAGTGCTGCAGATCCTTTAGGAATTAAACAAGCTTAAAGTGAAATCCCTGCTGTAAAATATTTTGCTTTATTGAACATGAGTAGTGGGCACTTTCTTAATGCTGATTGGCTTCTCCATTGTTTATCTAATTCTGTACAGACCTCATGGTCTGAGTTATTATGTGGAGACAACAGAAAAACTCCTGTGTTGTAGAGATTGTGGTTTGGGGTCTTGAAGGACTACAAGAATTTGAATTTAATATTGACTTGAGATTTTATATTCTGAAAGGACTCTTCAGAGATATTTTCACACAAATACTATTTGTTAGACTTCTCACAGGGTGAACACAAGTTACACTCTGGGCTGAATTAACAAAAAAGCAAAGTGTAAGAGTTAAAATGGCCAGTTGGAGGTGAGAGATAATTTATTTATATATATTTATATTTTTTAGCTTAAGCAAGAGATCCACAGGTTCCAGGTAGAGGAAAGGCATGACTTATGTAGACAATAAAACTTGCACAAACAGTAAAATAATCTGCCAAACAGAGCAGGCTGATAGCAAGGTCAAATCCTGTTTCTGTTGCTGGTGATTTCCAGTACTGTCATTAGACTTAAATCTATCAACTCATCTGTTAATTCATGGAAAACTCTGTCGTACTTTCTTCTGTAAAATACTGAAATGTTTCTAGATAATGTGATGGTGGTGGGTAAATCCCAGAGGAGGTGGTGGTGGGTAAATCCCAGAGGAGGCTGAACTTTTTGTTGGGGCACAGACTTTGGGCAGTTTTATACTGCTGTTCTTGTCACAGGCCCTGGTTTCCTCCCTTTCCTTACCTACCTGCTTTTTCTACATTTCTTTTCTTGGTTTAAGGTGAAGGTGGAAAGACATGTTTCTTTACATGATAATTATATATAATTAAAGGATTATGGGTTGTGTGTATGTGTAGGTTACATGGAAACTCTTGTGCTGCACATACTCCACCATAGCTGAGAGCAACCTCCTCTATAAACTAATGTGATGTCTTCATCCTGTACAGCTCAAAATCAAAGCAGGTGGTAGAAGAAATCAATTCATTATGAATCTCAGAGGAGGGATTAACTGTTGTTTTCTGTCCAGAATACAGAACCTGAGGGCCCCAGCCTAAAATACATGGATAACTGGTAACCTGCCCCAAAATTCTTGCTTGTCTGTACTTCTTTTATCTCCCTCCAGGTATAACAAGATATAAATGAAAAAATACAAAAACCTTGTCTCCCAGTTAACCTTTAAAATAGAGATGTGAAAAATGCTGGTTTCCTAACACGCACCTCATATTAACATGTCCTTTTTCTGCAGTTTTTCAGCAGGTTGTGTAGCATTACCAGCTCTAATCAACATCAAGGCAGTAATTGAGCAAAGGCAGTGCACAGGGGTTTGGAACCAGAAGGATGAACTCCCGGTGAGTGGGGGCTGAGCTACCCCTGGGGCAGATTTCTAACAGCAAATGCTGTTTTCAGGTTTGTTTTGTGCTGCATGTTACAGGATGTTTTACATGGCCACCACCTCCAGCAGCTCTGGGGCTTGGGGCTCTCTGCTGCACAGGGCCTGGGGCTCACAGACACCCCCAGACACCCAGACACTGAGTCAGGCAGCCACACCGGCTGCCCCAGACACAACACACACAGGACTCACCTAAAACATAAGTACAGAGAGCCAAGATCCCTTTCTTCTCCTTGGCTGGAAATGATTGCCATTCACCAGTGAATGCACAGACTCCAGATTCGCAGGCAAACACGTGCTCATGGATCCTCAGTTACAGCATGCCCCTCCTAGCCCCTTTGGCACCCTTTCCCAGCTGTTCCTCTGCAGTTTTCTTCCTACAATTGCACTTTCCTCCTACAATTTACATAGTTCTACTGATCCCCTCTCCTCAGAGACCCTCAGGTTTAGATTTGTATCTGTTGCAAAGTCCAGGTTTGGTTGCAGTTTCTTGATGACCTCTCCAGGTTGTTTCTTGTTATTATCTCCATTATTTTTGTCCATCAGTTTTGTACCTCTCAGTTTTGTTTGTTGCCTCCCCTTTCACTTGTTATCCCCTTTCAGATTGGAAGGGTCTTTGATAAATGACCTTAAAGAAACTGGTGCTCTCACCTTCCACTTACCCAGAGATGTTTCTGTACAACTGGAAAGAAAATGGATCCCACAGAGATGCATTCACTTCCCCTAGCTAGGCTTGAGCTCAGTCCAGGGCTTGCTTTGCACTGGCTCTTTATCAGGCAGACAGGAGATGAAAGAATTAGTGCTGCATCTGGGGACACAGGAGTTGGGATCCAGTGCATAATGCTTCCAGCACATCTCATTTAGATCGGTTGAAATGAAGTTCAGTTGTTATGAAACCCCAGTTTCCCTTTATAGCTCTTGCTGAGTGTGTGCAGCTCTCCAGTGACCTGCTCCTGATTTGGAAAGGAAACTTATTTAGTGCAAACTGGGCCTGAACTGAGTTAGCCTCTTCCACTGCAGCTGGAAGAGATTCATTTATAGAGTAAGGAGGAGTGCTGAGTTTTCTCCCAGCTGTGTTTTCTGTAATGCTGAGAGTGTAACCTCTGAGTGTGACAGATTCCTGCCTTGCTGTCCAGCCAGGAATGAATAGGGAATAGTACAGGAATGCTAGGGAGCATTTGGAAAAAGATTCCTGTCTGATGCAAATCAGTTAATAATACACGTGTGTCTCCTTTCATTTTCTAAACTGAAGGGTCTGTAGTGTCTTCTGCTAAGGCAGTATGGGGGTGGGAAACCTTATTTTCCTTGTGCAAAGACAGATTAAGTAGCATGAAAAGGTCACATTGTCAGGTTTTGTTGAAGGTTAAACCTTTGAACAGAGGACTGCTCAGAGCCAGGTGAGCTCTGGTGTGATTTTTGCAGTTCTCAGTTAATTACTGGAGTCACAGACCTGTTCTTCTCTATGTCCCTTTTTGAAGTAATTTTGTATTCATGGCAAGAGTTGTGCTGCACAAGTACCTTCTGTGTTGGTACTGAAAGTTAGTGATTGTGATATACTTCATTATTCACATGACAGGAAGGTGTTGGCAGAGCATTTCAAGAAGCTGTAGAACATAAATATAGTCAATCCAAAGGTTTTTATCTTTTTTAATTTCCCCCTAAAATGTAATCTATAAATTACTTTTCATTTCCTAGTCAGTGATTTGGAGAAAGTCTTGATGGGTCACCAGCTCAGTTTTCCTGCCAGGGCATAGATCTACAACAAAATTTGCACTTGTGCCTTGGCAGAATATGCTGTTTTGTTGTTACTCCCCATCCCCAACATAAATCACCATTTTAAGATCACAGTTAAGTATTTTTGGCTGGGAAATTGTCAGGCATCCACACAATGGGTTTTGTTGCTTTCACAGCTGAATTGTGAAATCTGTTAAGTAACTGCCATGACCTAAAGGGATTTTATCCGAAAATGTAATTTCCTGAGATAAATTATGTTAATTTCTTTCACAGATTGAAGTGGACCTTGGTAAAAAGTGCTGGTATCATTCAATATTTGCCTGTCCCATTCTTCGTCAGCAAACAACAGATAATAATCCACCTATGAAATTAGTCTGTGGTCATATTATATCCAGAGATGCTTTGAATAAAATGTTTAATGGCAGCAAGTAAGTACAATTCTTTTATTTCAGACAACATACAGGCAAGGACACATCTTTAGACTAGAATATTGTGTTTTGGGAAAACTGAGTCCATAATTATGTGATTGGTGGAAGCTTGTTAATCTTGGAGAATGGTTTGAAAGCTGGATAAGCTGGGTTGGTGTACTGGAGAAAAGCATAATAAACCCTCTGATGTTGTTGAAAGTGAGCTTGCATGAAGGATTGCAGTGAGCAGAGTAATTTTTCTTGTTGTTGCCACCATTGTGTTGTCTTAAATTCAAACTGGAAGGCTTTACACACACAGTTTTTCCTTGGGAGCATGGTTAGTAATGCATGAAAAATCTCTTGAAATATAAAATTAAACCTCTAGGGGAAATATGGCTTAGTAATTGAGCAAGGAGGGGAATTATAACTGTGGAAATACTCCTCCTTAGATAGCTGTGGGGTGCTTCAGGCTTTTGGGGAGAAGGAAATGGGAGAGAGAAATTGCTGCTCAACAGATTTTCTTGAGGAAGAGCAGTGGTTATTTGGATTGAATATATACAGCTTCTGTGGAGGCTGTCAGCTTAATTTAGAGCTCTGAGTCGTTCTGGGAAATCCAGTGTGAAAATAACTGAGGCTGTGAATGAAAATGTCAAGTGATGTTTGCATTCTGTGTCCTGTTAGAAAAGCCTTAAGGGATGCCTTTGTGGGTGACTTTGGGTGACTTTAGCCATTTGGAGCTGTAAACTTGCTGCTGCATCATTCCTGCCTCTGATCACTCATTCCTGGTGCTTTCATTGATCAGTTTTACTGACAGCACAGCTCTGACTATTAACTCTGGAGGGTGGGTGGGGGGAGAAGGTAAAATGCCCAGACATAGGAGATAGGGGGGCAAAAAGGATCAATGCTTCAAAATAGAATCAATTTCTTCAAAAAGAAGAAATACTGTAAGTAGGTGGGATTGTATGAGAGACCTCAACAGGGAGACCAGGGTGACCTTTCAGTCATAGCCTGCAGGAGCTGATCTAAGTGGGCTGGAAAATCACAGCATTTTGGGAACCAGACACTAAAATGAACTGGATATTGAGGAAGCCACAGTGAAAGCTACCAGCTGATTTAAAATTACTGCAAGGCCAGGCTGGATGGGGCTCTAGGAAACCTGCTCTAGTGGAGTGTGTCCCTGCCCATGGCAGCAGGGTTGGAATGGGATGGTCCTTAAGGTCCCTTCCAACCCAAACCATTCTGTGATTCTAAAATGCAACAAGCAAATCCAGAAGTAGAAATAATAACTACAGAGAAATTGCTCTTCATGATCATCTACTAATTCAGGGGCTTGTGGGTGAAAGGTGAGAGACTATAACTAGAAGGAGAAGCATGGTAAGTTCTCTCTCAGCAAAAGGTGACTTTTCATGGAGCCAAGTAAAGTGTTGTGGCTTAAGAGTGCAGTTGTTTCCTGCTGCAGGGGGAAAACTCAGTACCTTTAATGCTCTGTTGTCACACATTGCCCCAGTTCTAACACATTGTCTTTGTCCCCAGATTAAAATGCCCCTATTGTCCGATGGAACAGAGCCCTGGAGATGCCAAACAGATATTTTTCTGAAGAAAAGTTACATTATGCAGTTTGTAAGTGACACTCTGGATTTCAGGTGCATTTCAGGAGAAGTAAAACACTCTTGTTCCCTTTTATGCAGCAGACTGAGGACTCCTATGTTTGTATAAGCTAATGCTACAGAAACTTTGCCAACATTTAGTATATACATACCAAGTGGAAATGCTACAGAAATATTATTACCATAGGGCTCTACTATACTCTTGGTCTCCATACCTGATCAAGTTACTACACCAGCAGTTGTCATTGAATGCAGGTTTTTGTACTTAATTATATGGTGACTTTTTACTTTTTAAAAGCAGAAATTGATCACCCCCATTTGTTTAATATTCTTCCTGCTATTATTCTATCATTTTATTGATAACTGTCATCTTAGAGAACGTTTGTGGACAAAGTTTTATTTCCTGTAATGTGTACATAATTAAAGGTAAATACTTCAGAAAAAAAGTTTGATAAATTGAATAGTCGTTATAAAACTAATTTGTATTTTTTTCGCTGAAAATGCTGTGATATATTCTGAGTTTTTCTTTCAAACATTTTTTCAACTTTTACATAGAATTCAAAGTAAATGTGCATATATATAAAGTATATAAAATATATAGCCCCAAGGGGCTACCTGTTGAAATCCATCACTAATTTATAAGGGTGATGTGTGGCTAAACTACTCCTGGGGCAGAGAGGGAATAGGAAATCCTGTTCCTCTGGTTTCATGGTCAAGAAGCGTTTGTGTAAGAGAACATTCAATAAATTCTGAAGTGGAAATGCTTTTAGTTGATGACATTTGCTCTCTGGCCTTTGTAGTCATGTTCTTTGAACTTTGTATTCAGGATTAGGCTATAAATGTCATGTTGCTGTATAGTTTAATAGTCATAGTGTGCTATTTATAAACAGTTATCAAAACCAAATAAATTGTAGAAGTATTCATTGTTAAATGGGGGGAAAAGCATGTTCTGATGCAATCTACTGATCACAACTCTGCACTTGGCAGAACTGGGCCCTACATCATATATTAGGAGGTAGCAAGTTTTCTGTAGCTTGAGAACACTTTGCTTCTAGCCTTGTTTTTGTAGTAGAATATTACTGCCATTGCAACTTTCTCTGCTAAATTTGTCATATTGTTGACTAGGTAAATTTGTACTCATAAAGGAGCTGTAGATCACGGCAGTTAAACCTTTTTTAGTGTGCATATATTTGTATTTATTGCACTGTCCTATAGTAGGGCAAGCAGCCATAAGGCATGCAAAGCTACATGTAAAATTATATTTCTGTATTGTGTAGTTAAAAAACAGCAACCAACCAACCCCAAGCTTGTCTGGTTGAACACTGACACACTGGTTGAATGCACTAGCACAATGCACTACAGAGAAGACCGTCTTTGGGAAATCTACACCTTTTGAATTTGTCTGTCACCTGACTGGAGAGACTGAGTCGGACTCTTGTGGGATCAGTGACAATGGACAAACCTACAGAGACATTATAAAGTGAGGAGCGAGTCAAGGCACACAAATTTTAAACTTCAGATGTGTTTGATACATGTGAAAAAAATCTAGGTGTGTGATTTTCTGCAGAACTTACATTGTATTCACACCGAGTTCCAAACAGGCGCGTTACCAAGTGGTAAAATCAACAATAAACGGGTGAGGATATTATTTTCCATGTAGGTTTCCTAGTCTTGCTGAAATTGCTTTTAATATTTTCTTTTGACTGGAATTGCTTAATGCTTTGGATCTACATGAAATGGCAAATGAAGTAATTAAAAACCCAACAAACCCAACAATAACAAACCCCCACACACCCAGCCTGAGGTATGAGTGCTGCATCTTTCTGTGTTACACTGATGGTCTTTTAGCACTGGTGTGAACACCAGTTGGTAGCTTAGAGCCCAGGCATGGAACAGTTATGAAATGGAAGTAGGGTACAAATTCACCTTGGTTATTAAATATCACCTTAACTAGTGCATGTTATGGATCCATAGCTAATTCAAAAACTCTCTTCTCACCAGATCATTGCCTTCTTTCCCTGTCTGACTTAAAAATCCTTGCCTGCAGTTGTGCAGCTCCACCAACAGATGATGCTCACGGTTCAGTACTGGGAGGCTGTGCTGGGCATTTGGGAAGCAGTTCTGCACTAATCCAGTTTGCCCTGTGAAGTGATGTGGGTTCTCCTGCTACTGCCTGCTGTGCTTCTGGTAACTGGAGAGCAGGCTTGCAGGGGAAAAGTGAATGACACTCTGGGTTCCATACCTAAAGTATAGTTGGCATCTGGTATGTGTGCATTGTCCCTAGTGGGGTGGGAGTATGCACAGTAAAAAATGTATTTGATTTTGAAGCTATGGTGGTATATTGTGATGTGTCTCCATTTCACTTTTGGACCAGATTGTGAAGCCTTGGACTAGTCCCGGAAGTAGCCCTGTGTGTCCCGGGTGCTTTTTAGTGCTGCAGGATGGGAGTAAAGACGCTCAGTGTGTTTGTATCTGTATCCAGATCAGCCTGTCAGTCCTTGGGCTGGGCTGGGCTGGCAGCTGCTGCTCCTCCCCTTTGCAGGCTGTCAGAACAGCAGCTCTGAGCAAGTGCACCCAAGGTAGTGGTGTGGATGGGCATCCAGTCAAGAATTTTTGGCCATGCTTATATAAAGTTTAACTTACGGGTGCTTTGAAAGCAATGGATGTTTATAAACTTGATTTTCATAGCAGCAGCTTGTTTGTAGTGTCAGTTCAATGTGTAATAGACTAATGTTAATAGACTTGGATTTTGATTTTTTGCAAATGCCTTAAATAGGAAATGTATTGCGATGTGTTCTTGTGGTCTTTCAGGTCTGACTTGTGTTATAAAGCAGTATCAAAACTTAAAAAGAGTAGGAAAGGAAAGCAGCACATAGCCTTTTTAAACTTCACAGGTATTGTTCATTTCTGGTTGTCATTTACACAAAGTTCATGCTCTCACCTCCTGTTAGTACTCTGCATGTTCGTCTCTTCTCTAAAGTATTTTTTATTTAAGTCTTTCCCTGCTGTGACCTCAGCACTGCACATTGCAGCTAGGCATGGATGAACTAACAATCTTCCCTCCTAAAAGCAGTGTTCCTCTGTGGAAACATTGATTTCAGTCTCCTCCTGTGGGGAAGCTGAGGTGGATTCTGTGTGTTCCCAGTAATGAGGCAGAGCTTCTGATCTCTGTTAGCTTAGACCTGTCTCCATCCTGTTGCTTTGAATCTTTTTTCTTGACTTTACAGGATGGCTGCTGCTGAAATTCAAGGTTGAAGTTACTTATCACTCAGAGCCAGCACGCCAAGTTAAAGGCAGTAAGTTTGGGTTAGATTTTGCTTGCAAGATTTGTTTGCCCACTGCAAGGTACAGTTTTTCTTTCTGTGCTTATCACTTCAGAGGTTGATTTGTCTCTTAGGCAGGGAGGGATAACATGGTCCTTAATCCATCCCAACCCTTGCTCCTTTCCTTTTGTGAGTAGGAAACTGAAGTGTAGGGAAAGAAGCTTTAGAAACTAAATTTTAAGAAAAAGAGTCTGGCAGCAATGATTTGTAGTGAGCAAAGCTGTAATGTGGTGTTACATCACTACTCTGAATTTAATTCAAACCTTAATATGTAAAAAGGATGAGTGGTTTACAAAAATGTACATATGTGAGGTGAGAGTGACTTGATCTTTCTTTATGACTTCCAAGTGTGCATTAAGCTCGCAGTCCTGTAGAGAAATACAGGAACTGGAGCTGTTCACAGCCTCCTGTAAGCTCTTGCTGAGTCCTGCTGGGTCTGTTTGTAGAACTGGGATTTCAGATCACACTGACTTGTACTGATTTTTACAGTACAGCTGTATCTGTGTTTTCAAATGCAAAAGCCCTGAAGTGTTGTCCCGTTCCTGTCCCACCTCAGAACTTTTCACTTTCTAGAGGGTGTTTTAAAACAGCAGTGCAGAGTGGAACAAAGACTGGTGGGTGCTGTGACCTGGGCTGCAGTGAGCAAACCTTCCCTGAGTCTGGCCTTTGAAAGGAGATCCCCTTTTCTCCTGCATTTCCTCTGCCTGGTGTTTATATTCAGAGCTGCTGACAACCAACAACCTCGTTGTTGGTTTCTTTCTTCTTACTAAGTGTCAGGTTATGGCTTAGACTTTTCCTTAGGCTGGAGAAAAAGGGGAGGGGGAAGGTGCAAATAATGTTTCAGTTCAAGTCTTGAGCATCATCCATGAGACATTTGCCTGTGGGGAAAGGAAATAAATTTATCAGTGTAGCTATTTTCACTGACAATTCTTTCCCCTCAGAACTGAGAGCAAATCCTCCTATTTTCCAAGGTTTCTAAGTTATGTGGGAGGTTTCCAGGAATGTGAAACACAAACAGATGTGGTTGATCTCCCGTGACAAAAATCTACACATATTCAATTTATACAGCACAGTTCAGGATGGGAATCTGGTGATGGATTGGTAGTGCTGACCCTCCATGTTTTGGTGTCAGATGAATCAAAAGGAAGACACCTACTTACAGGAAGGTTGTGTTTCACTGTCTGTTTACTGTTCTTCCAGAGGTACTTTTTTCCCTGCCTTAATTTGCTTTTCTGTGTTGAATGCTGCAGAAGCAGCAGCAAGGGCATGGCTTTGGGGGTGGCTTCCAAGCACTTGCACAAAATGCACCACAGAATTAGTCTGAGGAGTCTGGGAGGAGCTTAGGTTACTTCCCTGTGACAGGTCATCTGTAAATACTTGGACAGACAAAGCTTTTTGACTTCAACTGACCAGTCCAGTTACTGGCTCTGGTGGGGTAATCTTGGCTGCATTATGTATCTGGAGTTTATTTATCAAAATCCTTTCTCACTCAGAAAAGTTCACTGAATAAGTGAAGCTCTGTATGGTGTAAAAGCAGAGGTCTGTCAACAAATTCTAGATGCTCTGTGTTTTGGGGGCATCTGATGCCTTCCTCATCTTCATAGGCTTTTTCAGCAACCATTTTGTGCACTTTTTTTCCTTTATTAGTTGAGGTTATGCTTAAATTGTGCATCAGCTCTTGCTCTCCTCACCATGAAGTGTTAACTCCTGGCTTGCTTGTCTTTAGCCCATCAGATCCTGAGTTATGAGCTGCTCCATTATTAGTTTGGAGCCAGTGTGCAGTTAGGTAACTTTGACCTCTGAACAAATGCATTCCTTCTGCCCTCTTTGAATGTCATTCTCCATGCCAGACTCCAGTTTGCCCTGTGACAGCTTCCAGCCTCTGCACCCTGCTCTGTCAGCTCATTGGAACTGGAACCTCTTCCATGTGCTGTAACCAAAAGCTGTCAGGTCTGTAGGGCCTGCCCAACAACAGCTTCCTGCATGCACTAACAAGCACCCTTGAGCTGCTTCTCTGCCCTCCAGCTCAGCCAGTTCTCTTTTTATTAGTGCAAGCAGCAGTCCAGGCTCCTTGCCCAGACACTGCCACAAACCCAGCCAGTTTGCCCTGAACTTGCATGGTTTGCTGGAGGTCTGTGCATGCAGGGCTGGAGTTGCTCTTGGCATTTTCCCTTCTCCCTGCTGCACACATATTTGCAATCACTTCTTAACATTTTGGTGCAAAAGATGTTTTGGTTTTGCCTTCTACTGGTACCTTATTGGTAGGGGTACAAAGGTCTTGTAAAGAAAATCCAGATTGTAAGTGGATTATAGAGATTGTTCCTCAGCTCTGTTGGTGGAAAACTTTACAGGCTCTTTTAAATGCAAGATGCAGTGCTGGGTGCAGCTGAGCTGGAACACAAGCTGATCAAGGGACTGTGTGGAAGGAAGAGCTAAAGGAAAGTCAGTGTTGCTTTGGAGAGCTGTGCTGGGTCACTGTTTCTGCTGGAGGCTTCTGTGGTGAAGTTGGTCATTTTTGGGGTATTCAGTGAGAAACTGGGGCAGTGGCTACCAAAGGGTTTGTTTTGGTGCTCACCCCAAGGTGTTCTGCTCCTCTCAGTATTCTTAACTGCTGGAGAGGGGCTTGTGCTGCTTTTGCAGCCAAAATGGAATGAGAGCTGTTCAATGCAGTGTACTGGGTGTATTTGTAAAGCATACTAAAATTTAAGGAGCTCAGTGATAGAAAACCTTGTGTAAGAAGAGACAGAAGGACAAGTTTTACCCCCTGGGTATCTTGGGATGGACAGCAGTCCACAAACGTGTAGGACCTCACTGAAAATCCACAGGTGGAGAGCTGGATTTGCTTTTCAACTCCTTTCCCTTACAGGCTTATGCTAACTCATGGTGTCTGTTACAGTGCTAGTGGAGGTCAAAAATGGGAAGATTTCACTGTGCAGTAGATTTGGAGCTCTGTTCAGGGGGGTAATTACCACTGTCAGCATTGTAATTTATTTTTAGAGGTTGATTTCCTGTGCAAATGAAAAACTGCAGAAAAAGCACCAAGAAGCAAACCCGACAAAATGACAAAAAAGCCCAAACCCAAAGATTCCCTACTCCCAGTTCTTCACTGTATCAGTCTTGCCTGGATCAGTATTGCTTCAGGACTGGGGTCTTAGTGCAGCACTGCACAGTGGAGCATCACTGTTAGTCATGTCAGGTATTAATGCCCAAGTGTATCTTTTTTATTGCTTGGGGTTTTATTTTTCTCTGTTCATCCTACGTTAGCATTCCATGCAGCACCAAGGACTTTGTTGTACCTGTGTTTATCTTATTGAAATGCTTTTTTGACCATGTCCTGTTTCTCCCTACAGGTTGTCCTCTGTAGGCTCCCAAGCAGTAGAACAGGCAATAAATAATTAATCTCTGGGTCAGGATGTAGTATTTTAATTTGGAAGAATAACAATGTTTACAGGGATTGCAAAGAATGTTTTTGCTCAGTTTTCTGAACAGCTTTCTGTTCAATGTTCATGCATTTAATTTTGGTGTGTGTCACATGTCACATTCAGCGACATTGAATAGAGAAAATGCATTTTCAAGGCAATGCTTCCCATGCAAAACACATGGCCTTTTGTTGGGAAAGAACCCCTGATGCTCAGTCAGATCCTTGCACCTCCTTCCTACAAAATCATTGGAAAGAACTGGAGTGGGAGGGGAAGGGCACTCAGGAAGTGTGAAGATGATTTGTTGGAAGATGTCCAGGCAGTGACTATAACAGGGATCCTTCTCCTGTGCTGTCCTGGTTATGCCATGCCTCCCAAAGCATCCAGAACATTCTCAGGGACAGGGCTGTGGTTTTAGGCCAGAGGTGCACCCAGAGGTGGTAGGTGCAACCTTGAGTTGATGCAGCACAATGGGGGTGGCCAGGAGCTGGAGCAGCAGGAGACAGAGGCCTGCTGAGGGGAGCCAGAGGAAGACAAGACAGGAATCCAGGTCTTTCTGCATTCTACTGTCTGCAGGGATAGAGGAGAGGGAAGGTCCACCAGGTGCTCACCGCTGGTGTTACAGCCAGCTCTGGTGGAGCCAAGGGAGCTGCCCAGGGCCCTGCCTGGTGTGCTGAGGCACAGAGCTTCCCTGGCCTGCAGTCATGTTCTAGTGCTGTCCGCATTTTCCTGGCAACTGGAGGGGGGACACGTGGCCAAAAGTTTTCCTGTGTCCTTTGATGAGGCTAAAAGCAGACCTGGGCCCAGAGGCTCTACCTTCCCTCCCCTGTTCCTGGTGTTCCCAGGCATGGGATATGCTCATGTTTTTTACATCATCCTTAGCCTTTCCTATGGGGAATGAAATGATGGAATTTAAACCTTCCAACTCTGCTAAAGCTGTATGGATTTTCACTCTTCCCCCATCCCAAAATATCTGCAGGATCCCCCTTGGTATCAGTGGACAAGGGTCCAGCTCCTCCTCTCTCCCTCCCTGCATCCAGGCTACCTGGATCTGGTGTCTTCAGGCAGGAGTCCCCTTCAGTGGTGCTCCCCTGGGTGGTGGGTGCTGGTGTGCTGGGTGCCACTGTGGTGGTGACTGTAAGTGAAATGGGTTAATTCAGCATGTAGGGAAACAGAATAAAACAGATCTCTCCTGCCTTTCTGCTCTCTTACCCCTGCCAGGGCACAGCTCTTCCTGAGCACAGTAAAGCCCTCGCTCTGGGGGAGCTTTGTAGAGCCAAGGGTGGATGGAGTCTCCCTAAGGAGGGTGTCCCAAGAGCCAAGAGGGAGCTGCAGCCTGCTTGTTTCTCACTTTCTGACACCATCCTCACAAAGCCTGAGCCCCCTGAGCTTGGTGGTGCTTTTGGGACCTGCGTGTGCTGGGGAAGGAGGGGGTGGTGCTGGACTTTGCTTTAGTCTTTTCCCTTCAGAGCCACGGGTGGGGTGGGGAAGTGGGGGTGGGGAGATGATGCCCAATCATGTTTGCCTTTGGGCAGGAGCAGTGCCAGGAGGAGAGGTGGGAAGCAGAGAGGCTGTGGCAGGAGGACCAGCGGGTTGGTCACAGGGTGCCTTGGGCAGCAAGCAGGGCAATGGGGTTTGTGGAGGGACGGCTGGTTACACAGGGCATGGGCAGGAGGGAGGTGCTGGGCATTTTGGCAGGGCTGGGTGAAGGTGTTGCTGACCTGGGAGGAAGGCACGCTGGCCAGGGCTGAAGTGCAGCATTTGGTAGAGATTCATCACGCAGAAATAGCTGCCCTGGTCCTGTGGTGTGAAAGATTTCACTGCCAGCCGATAGATCGTGCTGTCTTTGCTCGCCTCAAAGCGAGTGGATGTTTTCTCATTCCCCTCAAACGT
Source organism: Euphonia xanthogaster (assembly GCA_034509185.1). Taxonomy (NCBI): domain Eukaryota; kingdom Metazoa; phylum Chordata; class Aves; order Passeriformes; family Fringillidae; genus Euphonia; species Euphonia xanthogaster. The sequence goes on from JAYDZK010000202.1 coordinate 66,148,064, forward strand.
GGCCCGGGACAAGGAATTGATGAAGACGATGAAGTGAAGGGTCCCACTCGTGTCTTGGCGGATCCAGGATGCCCCGTGGCTCCTGTCAGTGTGACACTCCAGCTCCAGCTTCTGTCCCAGCCGGAGCTGGCTGATGTCCTTGGGAGACCTGACCTTTATCTCAAGTGAGTGGCCATAAATCCCAGGGCAGCCTGCAGGAGAGAAATCCTTGCTGGAACCGCTTGGGAGAGTCAAAGGGTTCTCTGAGGAAACCTCCCTCCCTCCCTGTCCGTGGGCTGGAAGTACAAATGTAGAAATGGAAAGGGAAGACCTCACTGTCTGGATGATGTGAAGGTTTTCTTGGAGTCCTTGCTGGGATGGTGCATGGAGGATGCTCAGCAATCAGCCACCCAGGATTGAAAGATGGGTGCTGCCCTTCCAGCACCTTCTCAGGGATGTTACACCTTCCCAGCTTCTCTGAAGTGACTCCATTTGCACTTCTTGCAAAGCCTCTTTTTCCCCCACCCTTCTCCCTCCCCTCTGGAAGCGCTCATGGGATCCATCTCCCTTCCCAGTGCAGGTGCTGCAGCCACCCCTCTGGCTGCCCTTTGCTGGCTGGGGTGATGCCACCCTTCCCTCCAAAGTCACTGAGCACACCTCAAGGTCAGCCCTTTTAGTTTGCTTTTTACCCCCTTAGTCATTTACCCCAAGGTCTTGGTGGAAGGGTTTTCCTTGCCCCTCTGGTGAAGGGGCTGCACAACCCCGTGTCCGTACTCACAGAATCCCAGAGTGAGCAGCAGGAGCAGGGCAGGAGACGTGTCCATCTTCTCCCGGGGTGCCTGTGCTTGGGGCTGGTGCAGAGCAGCTGAGAAGATCTCTGTCACTTGGCTTGGGAGGCTCTGTCAGTCTTTGGGGAGGATGTGATGTCATCAGGACCCCAACACCAGGTTGCATTCAGTTCAAGTCCAGAGTCTGGGTCCCTTTAACATCTTCATTTCTTAGAAGGTTTTTTCTGGATGACTCTCCTAGAGATCCAGAGTGATGCTGCTCATGACTGAGGTGGGATCAGCCACCAAAGCCTGCTGTTCCCTCCCCACAGATTCTCTGCAGAAGACACAGAACTGCCCCATCCTTTGGTGCAGACCCTAGAATGCTTTTCTTGGCAGGGATTCTGCCTCCTTCTCCTGAGCACATTCATGGAGTCCCGTGTGGATGGCAGAGCCCACAGTGACTCAGGTGTTCCTGGTGTAGATCCATGTGTATTGTTTGTCTCCCAGCACAGGATTCTGGCACACAGATGGGTACGTCTGTTTTTCTTGTTGCACTTCTTCAGTTCTTCCATGCTATTGCTCAGCAAAAGCCTTTTCATGAAAGGTAGTTGGTTTAGGAACTGGAACCTGTTGAGATTGCCCCTTGCACAAGTGAGTGTTTTGCCTTTTCTTTGTTTTTAAAACTCATGGTTCTGTTTGACCACAGGGTCTTCTGCTCTTCAAAAAAACCCTTTTATGGTTCACCAGAGAGGGCTCTCGCTGCTGCCTCCAGGTGACCACTTGCACATGGGGATGGGTGATGCTTCCTGGATCTTTGCATGCATAGAAAGAATCATTTCACCAGAGTGCAAGGGGCTGGGCTGGTGTTTGATTGAACCTTCCTGTTGATTGCTTTTCTGTGTGAGGGTTTTTTTTGTTACACCTTTGCAAAGAAGCTCCATTTTTCCTTGTCTGTCAGAAGCCAGGTGCTGCTGAGTTTGATGCAGTTGCTGTTGGAGCTGCTCCTCAGAGCATGAGATGACCCAGCCATCCTCTCCTGGAGTGTCTGTCCTTGGGGACAGTGCAGCACAGCTGAGATGAGCTTTGTCACTTGGCTTGGGAGGCTGTGTCACTCTCTGGGGAGATGTGATGTCATCAGGACCCTCTTGGGTAAAGTGACAATGCTTGGCCTCTGTGACAAAACATTGAGGAAGAAAAGAATTTGTGAAGAAATTAGTTTATAGTCCAGAATTTGTGATTTGCTTATTCTTTGTTTTATCTACTTGTGATTCTTTTGTCTCACCACAGGTTCCTTCTGTCCTGCCCCAAGCCCGCTGTGTGCTCCAGTGGCTCTTGCTGCTGCCTCTGGGTCACCACTGGCACAGGGCAAAGGCTGACATTTCCTGGAGCTTTGTACACACGGGCTTTCTTGTTGATTATCTTTCTGTGTAAGATTCTTTAATTCTTTATTTAATTTCTTTTTTTTTAGTAACCCTTTGCCAAGAAGCCTCTTGGTTCCTGGCTCTGTCAGAAAACAGGCGCCGCTCCTTGTGCTGCTACTGACAGCTGAGTTATGGAAAGTGGTTTAGGAACTGTGGTTATATCACTGGGCACCAAAGTGTGTTAATGAGTGGAGAAAACTGCTGCTGGGATGGGTGGGGGTCACTGGGGCTGTGTGAGCTGTGCCCTGCAGAGTGTGGGTTGGAGGACCAGTGTGCAGATGTGCTGAGGGAGGCAGGAGCCATCCCGGAGCCTCCCGAGTTTAGTGCTGGGCTTGGAAGTGATCAGGTGTGTTCTGAAATAACAAACAACCCCTCTGAAACAAATAAAAATTCCCAGAGCAAACAGATCCTGCTTCTATTTCTTCATATGTTGGAAGAGGATTTGGGTGTGGGAGGGAAGTACCAGAGCAGGAACTCACTGCCCTTCTGCCTTCCTACAGGAACGTGCTGTGATGTGTAATGTGAAAAAGTGGATATGAGAAAATGAGGAAAGACCTATAGCTTTTTGGCAGAGACACTCTGAGTTACAACTTTTTAAGTGAAAATTTTTAGCTCACACTAATTCAATAAGAAACCACCCAGTAATTAAATTGATCTCACAGCCTCAATGTTGGGGCTTTTCTGTTATTTTTATCTTCACAGTGTTTGTAGTTCTGTGGAATTGCCATTCAGTATTTGCTTGCTCTTGTTTAGATACACTTATCTAGTCCTGATTTTTTTCTTTTTTTTCATTCTTAAAAAAAAGTGACTTTGGAAGAACTTTGTTTTTCTTTGATTTTCTCTCCTTCCCATCTTGTTTACAGAGGAGGAGACTATCAAAGGGTTTCTTCCACTCTTTTTTTGGCCAGGTTTTTATCAGTCCCATGACAAGAATTCCAGAGTACCCGCAGACTCTTTATCTCAGACACCTTCTTGGCAGTTTCCTGGGATGTGGGAGTGTTACTGGGCCCATCAGCAAATCCCTGGGAAGATACCTTTAGTTGATTTTAGACTGTGGTAAGCTGAAAGCTGAAGTCTGCACCCTAATGCTCAGGGTAGTGTGTTAATCACTGGCTTTTCCCTTAGCCAAGACTTTTCCAACCCCTTGTTTATTATCTTCCTGAAGGATTTTAGCTTTTCTGAGACTAGGAACTGAAGAAAGAAAGAAATAATGGTCATGAATCTGACTAGAATAATTTTATTTTATGTCTCAGTTCTTAAATTGCAAGTATACTAAGGAAATATTTACATGAAATACAGATCTGAAAAAACAGAACTTACAGTAGTCCATAACATGTTCCCAAAATATCAACATGTCAAAGAGCCTGCTTAACCAAAACAAGTGACAAAATTGTTTTTTTTTAAATCACTCAGGCATTTCCCTCAGAAAGAAAGCAAATCCCACTTTCCTTACTCAGGCCAAACTCCTGCAGAAATAGGTGCATCAGGGGTAGCAGCAGAACAAGTGTGAGGGGAGCAGTGAGCCTTAGCCCCCAGGACTGTAAAAACCTCAAAAGTAAGGCAATGAATCCATATTTAGCTTCTCAAAGCAGTCTTGTATTCCATTACATGAAACAAAGCCCTAGGAAGAGAGGCACCACAACAAGAAGATGTGTTGAGTGAGGATAATTATTTTAAGGCTTTGTGTAGCAAATTCCACCTCTGGCTGCATTTTGGGAGGAAATCACACAGAACCTTGAGCAAAGGTGCAGCTCGTGTCCTTATTTCTCACCAGCTTCTCACTGAGGTGTGTCAGCATCAGGATTGGCCTGGCTCTTGTCCCTGGGAGCAGAGGTGGCTTTTGGCCCCTGGCATTGCCTGGAGGAGCTCAGGGCTTGGAAGGAGCTGTGCTTGGCCCGGCAGCTCACAGGGAACTGCTGCTCCTTGTCCGTGTGTCTGTGCTCCCTCTTGTCTCAAACCTGTCAGGGCAGAGTGGCTGAGGTGCTGTGGCCTCGTGGCTGAGGTAGGAGATGGATTTCTGTGCTGACAGCTCCCAGGAGAAGATCCAGAAGCCAGGGGGTGGAGATGCTGCTCTGCACTAGTTTGGTGTCCTGGGTTTCGTGGGGGGCTTCCCGTTTGCAGGTCTGGAGGGAGAAGAGGGTTTGGTTTACTCAGATATAAAGGGAGAGGAGCAAGAAGGCAATTAAGGCTCCTTTAGCCTTGGGCTGCAGCCAGGGACCTCCAAAGGAAGCTGCAAAGTGTTCCTAAATCCTCTTTGTGCAAGTGAAAGGTCTGCCTCCATTTCAAGCAGTGACCGATAGCAGAAGGGTATTCCCAAGATACACTGATGGGCAATTCCTATATTAATTAAAAAATAAAGTGGGCTTTTTAGATTTACCTCTGACTTCTGCACACTCCTGCCCTCTCCTTAAGCCTTTCTCTACATTCAGAAAAGAATGAAGAAGGAAGAGCTCGGGGTTTGTGGGGGTTTTTTTTGATTTAGACAGGGTGTTGTAATTCCAGAGAGATTTTTTCTTGTTGCAACACGTTGCCTGCAGAGAAGTTTGAAAGAGGCTTTCTAGACAGCCAATGTGCACCCAAAATTATAAAAATGACTGCTCTCCATCAACTGACAGTTTTATGCTGATCTAATGAGTTGGGGATTTGGCACCCCTTTTCAGGGAAGATTAATTGGTGGTGGAAAATGAATCCTTGTGCTGCCAAATCCTGGGGTGCTTTGTAAGGGAGTGAGTTGTGCTGCCAACTCCCACAGAGCTTCCTTTTACTGAGCAGGAGCTGCTCAGAGCAGCAGGAATTTCCTCTCTAAATCAAAACTGAAATATGGTACAATAGCTAAAACCAGAGCTCTGTCAAGCTGAGGGCTGCTGAAGGAGAGCCATCCTTGAGGAGTTTTCCTGAGGCCCCCCTGCATCAGGGCACGGTGGGAGAGCTCTGCAGGGTGTTTTTCTCCCCACAGAGACAGAACATCCTCGCACAGAGCTGGCAACAGGGGTTGAGATAAGTGAAAAATGCAAACATTCTCCTGAACTAGGCTGCATGAAGAGCTCTGCCTTATCATTTCTCCCTTGGAAAGGCAGACGAGGATCAGCAAAGCTCTGGGTGTGATAAATATCCCCTGTGAAAATGACAGTCTGTTCCATTTTACAGACAGTTTAAAAAATGCAGCCTGCCTTTGAAAGAAAAATAAATTTGTAGGGATCCATTTCCTACTAATGTTGGGGAGGGACTGTATTAACTTGGAGAACTAAATGGCAATTGCCTCTTGTGCTAGAAAACCCATGGATGTATAACAAGGAACAGGAATTGTTCTGATTTAAAAGATGCTTTGATTGGCAAAGAATGAGGCTCCAGAGGTGTGAACGTGCTGCTCCAAAGCTTCTTGGCAACCCAGCTGTTCCAAGCACTAGCCCAGCCTGGGATGCCCTTGAGCAGTGGGGGGGATTTCTTGGTGTCTCTCTTGCCACAAGCCCCAGGGTGCACTAAGCCTGCAGAAGTGGTTTCATTCAGAGCAGAAGTGAGCACACCAGCTGCAGGGAGGTTGATTTGCAGAAGCAAAATGTGTGTGGGCAAAAAGCATTTCCTCTCCCAAACCAGGACATTGCAATTCTCATTTTGATTGTGTTTTTTCTGGTCACCCAGGGTGAGCTGGGGAGGCAGGAGGGAAAGCATAAAGAAAAGGTTCCTGTGTGCCCCAGAAACTGGGTTACCCCTCAATCTATCCCTGTCTGCAGTGGTGTTTCTCAGGAGAGCCCTGTGAGGCTGCAGCAGCCTCTCTGCTGCTGTTCCTCAGCGCCTGGGGGGGAACAGGGACAGGAAGCCTGGTGCTGCTGGTCCAGCATGGTGCAGAGGGGCATCTGAGGTGCAGGAACTTACACATGAACCATGGGACATCTGAATAGGCAGTAATGGTTTGGGGAGGGGAAGGGATGAAATGTCACCCCCAAGGTCAAGCTGGGAATGGTGCATTGGAAGCACAGAAATGAGGTTAGTTATTGAGGTTAGTTAGGAGCACTGGGTGATGCACAAAGTTTTTGGGCACCCACAAGCACCTCCTGTCCTTCTGTTTTGTATCTGCTGCTGGGTGACAGCTCAATGATTTGAATGACTTAATAGTTGTAAAACCAAACCAAAAGCCCAAACAGATAAAAACCCCCAAACAAAACCAAAAATAGAGAACAGGAGAACCTTCTGTTCCGTTTTTGCCCTTAACCCATTGCTCAGGCTCCTCCCAACCATCTTATATCAGATGAAGAATTTCTAGGTTGCTTTTTGGCACCTGCATCCTTTATCTCTCGAGGGTGAGATGTTGCCAAGTTGAAGAGGAAAATGCCAGTGCCCGTCACTCACCTCTTACACCTGCATCTTCGTCTTCTGGTTTCTGAGAAAAGAGAGAAAATGTTTTAGTTCAAAGGTGCCAAGTGACAGCTCAGGAAAGAAACATTCCAGTGAGGTGGGGCTGGTGCTCCCCTGCAGCTGATATCTTTAATAACAGATAAACCAAACCTATTTTTGAGGAAATCCATGCCAGGGAGTGGTGCTGCAGCTCATGTTACCCCAGGAATCCACTTAAATATTTTCATGAATTAATCTTTGAGGTGAGTAGCAGCAGCAGGGTCAGCCTAGGGACACTGAGGGTGAATTATTTCTTTTTGCTGTCTCCAGTGACTTTGGGACATTGCTGAAAATCCCTCAGCAGCAATAATTTCTGCAGCAGGTGAGTGGCAGTGATGCCACATCACATGCACCCAAGGTAATGATGTTCTTCCCCATTTTAGCCTCTGTGTTGCTACTTTGGGGTGGATTCAGCCAAATAAACTGCCCAGCCAATAATTTTAGCCTAAGGTAAAAATCCATCCTGAAGGGCTTGGAAATTGCTGCAGAAATTCACTGATCATAATGTAATGAAGTTTCTCATCTGGTTCCAGCTTGAGATGCTACTCTCAGCATCTGCTGGAGCATATTTACTCTGTTAGGTGAGAATGTTTCAAGCCCTGGCACTTTAACCTCTGACACACCCATTTATGAGCCTAGACAGTTGGTAGAGTAAGTACTGTCTCTTTCTAATCTATTTTTCTTCCTTGAAAGTCTTTCCCAACATAAATAATTCCCTGACTGTGATTCTAAGGTGATAATTCTTTCTCATCCTAACCCTACTGATAAGGATTAAAATACAGACACTGATTTTAACAGTGGTCTTTGTCTTGCACTGGCTGTGTTCTGATTATCAGCTGCCTCCCAAAACTGCCAGAATATCCATGTCCCTGGGGGCAGGGCTGTGGGCTCAGAACAGAGATGGATCTGGAGAGGGTTGTGGGGAGCCTTACGTTGGCACAGCACGATGGTGATCACCAGGGCCAGGAGGAGCAGGAGGCAGGCACCTGCCAAGGGCACCCAGATGAAAATGTGACAGAAGAAATTCAGATCTTCCTGCGTTCGCACCTCTGCGGGAAGAGAGAGGATGGAATGTCCACCAAGTGCTCAAGACAGTTCTGGTGTCAGCGTTTTCCTGGGGACTCGAGGGAGGATATGAGGGCAAAAGTTTTCTCATGTTTCCTGCTGAGGCTAAAAGCAGCTCCAGCCCCCAAGGCTCTCCCCTCCCCATAATCCTGGTGTGCCCAGGTATGCCCGTGCTTTTTATGTCGTATTTAGCCATTCTTAGGTTGAAGGAAGTATTGGAATTTAATCCTTAAAGAAGCTCTGTGGATCTTCTCTCTCCCTCCCAATCCCAAAATATCTGCAGGATCCCCCTTGGTATCAGTAGAACAGAGTCCAGCCCTTCCCTCTCCCTCCCTGCATTCAGGTTACCTGGATCTGGAGCTGTGAGGTCGGGCTCCTTGGTGGTGCTCCCCTGGGTGGTGGGTGCTGGTGTGCTGGGTGCCACTGTGGTGGTGACTGTAAGTGAAATGGGTTAATTCAGCATGTAGGGAAACAGAATAAAACAGATCTCTCCTGCCTTTCTGCTCTCTTACCCCTGCCAGGGCACAGCTCTTCCTGAGCACAGTAAAGCCCTCGCTCTGGGGGAGCTTTGTAGAGCCAAGGGTGGATGGAGTCTCCCTAAGGAGGGTGTCCCAAGAGCCAAGAGGGAGCTGCAGCCTGCTTGTTTCTCACTTTCTGACACCATCCTCACAAAGCCTGAGCCCCCTGAGCTTGGTGGTGCTTTTGGGACCTGCGTGTGCTGGGGAAGGAGGGGGTGGTGCTGGACTTTGCTTTAGTCTTTTCCCTTCAGAGCCACGGGTGGGGTGGGGAAGTGGGGGTGGGGAGATGATGCCCAATCATGTTTGCCTTTGGGCAGGAGCAGTGCCAGGAGGAGAGGTGGGAAGCAGAGAGGCTGTGGCAGGAGGACCAGCGGGTTGGTCACAGGGTGCCTTGGGCAGCAAGCAGGGCAATGGGGTTTGTGGAGGGACGGCTGGTTACACAGGGCATGGGCAGGAGGGAGGTGCTGGGCATTTTGGCAGGGCTGGGTGAAGGTGTTGCTGACCTGGGAGGAAGGCACGCTGGCCAGGGCTGAAGTGCAGCATTTGGTAGAGATTCATCACGCAGAAATAGCTGCCCTGGTCCTGTGGTGTGAAAGATTTCACTGCCAGCCGATAGATCGTGCTGTCTTTGCTCGCCTCAAAGCGAGTGGATGTTTTCTCATTCCCCTCAAACGTGGCCCGGGACAAGGAATTGATGAAGACGATGAAGTGAAGGGTCCCACTCGTGTCTTGGCGGATCCAGGATGCCCCGTGGCTCCTGTCAGTGTGACACTCCAGCTCCAGCTTCTGTCCCAGCCGGAGCTGGCTGATGTCCTTGGGAGACCTGACCTTTATCTCAAGTGAGTGGCCATAAATCCCAGGGCAGCCTGCAGGAGAGAAATCCTTGCTGGAACCGCTTGGGAGAGTCAAAGGGTTCTCTGAGGAAACCTCCCTCCCTCCCTGTCCGTGGGCTGGAAGTACAAATGTAGAAATGGAAAGGGAAGACCTCACTGTCTGGATGATGTGAAGGTTTTCTTGGAGTCCTTGCTGGGATGGTGCATGGAGGATGCTCAGCAATCAGCCACCCAGGATTGAAAGATGGGTGCTGCCCTTCCAGCACCTTCTCAGGGATGTTACACCTTCCCAGCTTCTCTGAAGTGACTCCATTTGCACTTCTTGCAAAGCCTCTTTTTCCCCCACCCTTCTCCCTCCCCTCTGGAAGCGCTCATGGGATCCATCTCCCTTCCCAGTGCAGGTGCTGCAGCCACCCCTCTGGCTGCCCTTTGCTGGCTGGGGTGATGCCACCCTTCCCTCCAAAGTCACTGAGCACACCTCAAGGTCAGCCCTTTTAGTTTGCTTTTTACCCCCTTAGTCATTTACCCCAAGGTCTTGGTGGAAGGGTTTTCCTTGCCCCTCTGGTGAAGGGGCTGCACAACCCCGTGTCCGTACTCACAGAATCCCAGAGTGAGCAGCAGGAGCAGGGCAGGAGACGTGTCCATCTTCTCCCGGGGTGCCTGTGCTTGGGGCTGGTGCAGAGCAGCTGAGAAGATCTCTGTCACTTGGCTTGGGAGGCTCTGTCAGTCTTTGGGGAGGATGTGATGTCATCAGGACCCTCTTGGGTAAGGAGGTGATCTTCGGCATCTGTGGCGTAAGGAGGAACAAAAAGATTCCTGAAGAAATTAATTTCTTGTCCACAGTTCATACATCCTCATCAGCTCTTAATGGTGCTTCAAGGCTTTATCCTGGATGCCTTCCCTAGAGATCCAGCAATGCTGCTCATGGCTGAGCATCAGCCACCACAGCCTGCTGGCCCCAGCCCTCTGGGGACCCACAGCAGCTCCAGCCCTGCAGAAGTTATGGACGAGTCCCATGCTTTTGGTGCAGGCTGCACTTTGCTTTTCTTGGCAGGGATTCTGCCTCCTTCTCCTTAGCCCACTCAAGGGGTCTGGTGTGGATGGCAGAGCCCAGGCTATTTTGCTACTCAGTAAGTGAGACACAGGTGTTTCATGGCACAGATATACAGATCATTTCTCTCCAAGCACACGTGCTGCTGGCACACAGCTGGGTCCTCCAGGTGCTTGATTGCTCTCTTTGCAATTCTTCTTTGTTTAATTCTTCTCTACAATTGCAAATCTCTTCATGCAGGGCAGGTGGTCTGTGAGCAGAAACTTCATGCGAGAGCCCGATTCCAGCGTGTGCTTTGCTTTTTGTTTGTTTTAACAACTCATGGCTCTCTTCTCTCACCACAGGTGTTTCCTCTCTGCCAAAAAAATCCCCTTGTGTGCCTCAATTGCCCTTTCTGCTGCCTCTAGGTGACCACTGGCACATGGGGCTGGGTGATGCTTCCTTGAGCTTTTAAAGCACCCGGTAACAGCAGTTTCACCAGCCTGCAAGGGCTGGGCTGGTGTCTGATTTCTTTCTTTCTTCCTGGTTTTCCTGTTGTTTTTTTTTCCCCTAATTTTTCCCCTCTGTAAAGGAAGCCTTTTTCCCTGGATCTGTCAGAAAGTAGGTGCTGCTGGGTTTGATGGCATTTCTGTTGGAGCTCAGAGCTGAATCACTGAAAATGTTTAGGAACTGGGTTTATTTCTCTGGGCTTCAATGCATGTTGGTGAGTGATGAAAGCTGTTAGGCCTGCTGAGATATGTGAAATTCATGCTTTTGTTAGGTTGGAAGACTTGTGATGTCTACCTTAAATAAAGCAAATAAAAGTAAAATGGAAATGGAAGTGCTGGCCAATGAGGATAGGATAAAACATTCATCAATTCTAGGTTCCCAGTCTGCTGCAGAGTGAGCATGCAGTGCATGTCCTCAGAGATGTGGTGGTGGATGTGCTGGGAGAACCTGTACAATTAAAGGCTCACCCAGGAAGGGCTACTGCCTTTCTTAACAGGGATATCTGATTTCTTTCTTGTCTCTGACAACCAGTAAATTTTATATGAATCAGCCCAGGGTACCAAACTGGTGCCCAGATATTCCTCTCCTCTCTGTGCTGTCCTTGATCTTGGTCCTCTTTGTTCACAGACTGAGCTGATTTCCAGGCAAGGCCACCTTTTCCCCTGCTGATGAATAGATCTTTAAAGGCAAGGTAAAAGCTTATTGTCATTGGGAGATATGGCTGCAGGAGGGCTGGCACACATTGCTTTTGTACTGATTTCTGTGATAAGGTGTTGCATGGTACAAAGCTATTTTTATTTTGCATGGCAACAAAGAAGAAAAAATAAAGTTGCAGTGACAATAATTTGGTAAGAAAAAGCTCCAGAACACAATTGGGACCTCTAGGAAAAAGCTCTGATTTAAAATCAACACTTGTATAAATCATTTAGATTGGTTAATGTAAGTTTAATAGTGATGACCAACTCTAAAACTGGGGGGAGAAGGTGGGGAATCAGATTAATTCAGGAATCTCCTTGATTTTCTTATGTTCTGGTTTGCCTGTTTGTTCTCTATACAGGATTTTAGAATAGGCTGTCATTGAGTGAGGACCTAAGCCAAATCAATGAGCACTAGCATAGTTTTATTAGTAATTTACTTAGTAATTTCTGTTGTAGGGTCAGTAGTATGATGTGACTAAGGAAAAAGTGAAAATACTCAACCAGTTACTTCTGCAGAGCATCATATAAGAGAAGTCAGGAGACCAGACAGGTTGATTAGAAAGCAGATGTAATTTCTTTTTTCTCCCAAAAAAAAACAAAAAAAAAACAACAAAAAAAAAATTTTATTTTACTCACAGCTAAGGTTACAGGACTCTGATTGTTTTGCACTCCAACCTAAGTTGCTTATCACTGAGGTTTATGTTTATATACTAGGGCCAGCCTAGGTCTCTATTTAATTAATGTCAAATAATTAGTAGAAGACAGGAGCAAGGAGACACAAGACAAAATCTTGCAGGCATGAGAAGAGTAACAAGGATTTATCTGGTTTTGATCAGGGCTTAGCAGGAGGTGAATTTAGGATTAATTTTCTCTGCTTTCTTACATCCATTTGACAGAGAAGGAACAGGAAACGAGAGGGAGCTGAGGCACCAGAACGTGCTGAGCTTTGGATACGTTTGATTTCTCAGTCATTTTGTGGAAAGCTCTCAGGGGCTTTTTCATGGGATAAGAACCTCTTCAGTTTCTCAGTGTCAGCCACAGCAGACATTGCCTGGATGTGCCACAGCATTGAGAGGCTGGAGTTCCTCTGGGGACATGGGAGTCACGCTGCCGTGGGCAGTGAACACTAAAGGAGCACCAAAACGTCTGTGCCCTGACAGGTCCATTGTTCTGCTGCCCACGGTGTCTCCTAGAGCTCCAGAAGGACATCCCATTGCCAGGCAGTGATGCCACGTCCCTGAGGATGAGCAGGTGCTGTTGGATCCCTGTGAGGGGTCAGTGATGCCAACTGAGGGGTGACACCGGCCTGACTTTGCCACAGCACCGCTCGCTCTTCCTGTTCCTAACCCCTGAAGGATTGCTTTAAAATTTTCCATTCCATTTTCATAACCAGGAATGGAAAGTTTCAATGAAGATCTCAACATTTAGTTGCAAATTACCAGCATTGTTTTTCAAACAGAGGGGAAAAGGCCATGTTGAGGTGTAGCATGCAGCTTTTCCGGTGTGAAGCTGTGGTTTGTGAGCCCCTCGCTGCCCCCCTTTTCTTTGCAAAGCTGCAGCACTCAAAGGGGTTTGCAGAATGTCAAGTGCAACAGTCACCAACCAGGCACTCACACTATTTTTCCACCGTAGCCACGTGTTTCCAATTTGGTGGCCAATGCTGCCCACTGCTCTGGGTGCTCTGTGTGCACGTCACCCACCTTAAAATCCAGAATGAAAACCACAAACCCTCCTGTGCTCTCATCTCTCCTTGGTGCAGCCCTTTAACTGACCACAGGGTGGAAAATCTCCATAATCTCCAGGCTTGTTGGTACCTCAGATGAAGGTTTGATAGGAGACCCGGATGTGTTGTGGGTTTTCCTGGTGGGAAACTTCCTCTCTTGATCAGTGCATCAGCAATTTGTGGTGTGGTGTCTTTTGGGGACTGGTGACAATGGACTCTGCCAGTGCCCCAGCTGCAGTTAACAGTGGACAGGCTGGTTTTCTGCCTCTTTAATCTAAATACCACAGATTCAAACTAGAATTTAAAAATAACTTCGTTTTTCTAACTCTAGATAGACTTAAGAAAAGGTAAATTTTCTGCTTGGCTCCAACATTTTTTTTTCTTTTTGTTTTTTTTGGTCTGAACTGTTCAAGTAGGTGAACTGGTCTCATTTTCTCATTTCCAGTTCTCACAATCAGGTTTCTGTTGGGTTTAAGGCACTGTTTGATTGTTGTCCTCTGAGTTCAGCTCCCTCCCAGGGTCTCATAGCCTTGCTGCAATCCCCACAGCTGACATCTTCTGTCACCAGTCCGGGGTCCTGCCATGTCTGGTCTCCTTCTTTGCTGCACACTGACCTTCCCCAAAGACCCTGGGCAGGAAATCCTGGTGGAGATCCCTCAGGGAGTTCCTGGGTCCATCTGTGTGGTGCAGGAGGATTTCTCCAGAGCAGGGTATTGCTGTGCATCTTTACTGTTAAAGTCTTTGGGAGGGAACTGATATCCACAGCAAGTCACAGCTAATGGAAATGGAAGAAATGTTCCCACTTCTGTTCTCCACCTCTCCTGCTGGCAGAGCTGGCAGGATGGAAACCCATGGCTTGCTGGACACAGCTTGCTTCACCCATTTTGTTGTCCTATTAATAGCGTTTGCTGGCTTACACAGCTTATTTCTTCTCAATTTTGCATTTATTTGAAAAAACCCCAACTCCCTCTGTTGATTTAGTCCTCTAAGATGCAACCCTAAGCCACAGCACCCTGTTCAAAAGGGGCAGGGTGGGAGGGATGGTGGCATTAAAAAGCAGTAGCTGGTTTAATGCTCTCCTGCCATCAACAAAACAAACTAGATTTGGTGTTGAGTTCACTTTTAACAGCCTGATCCCCACCAGCACTGCAAGAGAAGTGGTTGTTCTTCCCAAGCCTGTTCTCCTGCAGGCACCAGTGCACTTCCTGTCAAATCATGTCTAAAACAAATCCTGCAAACTTGATTTTTATGCACATTAATTTCTTTCCACTTATGTGTTGTAAGTATAGAACTGCAGAAGTATTTTCTAGAGACTGAAATTCGGAGTAGGTGATTGTGAAGCGTTGTGTGAAAGGAAAACCAGCCCTGATTTGCCTACAAAATTTGGATTAAGACAGGTACTACCATGGGAATATCAACCCTTTCCCCAGCAGGAAAAGCGAACTGGATGTCAGCAGGTAGGAAGGAAATTAGATATGAACCAGAGAACAGGGCTTAGCCATTGTATGGTCCAATGGGCCTTAGCCAAGGCATGGTCCAATGCACTGCATAAATCCTGAATGTTGTGTTCTTCTCACCCCTTATCTCACAGAGGGGACTCAAAAAAGAAGTAGTAGAGCAAGGAAAGGTTGAGAGCAGGACAAAATGTAGGATCAGAGGTCTGGGATGGATTTTGTTTGTCAAGCTAGGACTCTTTACCCTGAAAACCTGTTTTAAATGGATTCACACTAAAGGTCTCCAAGGTAAGGAGTGGCTGGAAAGGAGTGGAGAGGGATTGATCATTCCCTGCCTTTTCCAATACAGAGAGTAAGGGGCAGCAGGTGAAGCTGGTGTTGGATGAGGCTGAAAGCAAAAGAAATCCTCCACCCTGGGATGTCCCTGACAAAGGACACTGTGGATGCAGAGCCTGGACAAATGCTTGGGAGAGAGGCTCATTGTGGCTTACTCAATAGACAGCAACAGGCTGAGGAAATCTATTTAGTTAAAAATAGACTGACCATTAAGGGAGAGTGTCATATATGATTTTCTTGTCATTATTACTTAGCCATGTGCTCACAGCCAGGGTTGGAGACAGGATGGTTGTCTTCATGGACCTTTGCTTTGAACCAAACCTGTCATTTTTATATTCTTAAATGTGAGATCTCATTACAATGTGTCATTTTAACGAAGCCATTTGTTACAAAACTCCACATCCATTTCCTCTGAAATGCTATTAATTTTCCAATTATCTCATTCTTTAATGCTGGGCACTTTAATCTTCCTTAGCTGTTCACCCTGCACAAGGACATTTATCCCAGCAACAGATCCTGTGGCTTTTCACAGGAGAACATTTATCCCTCTTGGAAAAGGGATAATAGCCAGGAAAGATGTTTGACCCTGGGCAACCACCTCAGTTTGTGTTCCAGCTTTAGGAAAGCAAGGAGTGACCCCAGATTGGGGACCAGGAGAATTTGCACAGAGGCAGCTTCCTTCCCCTGGCATTTCCTTGGGGATGTCACTTTGGGCTCTGCACAGTGGGATGTGACCCATGTTTTTAATTGTATCAAAATTATCCTGGCTATGGAAGTGATGGGTGTCAGATTAAAACGAAAGCACCTGAGGAAAGGCATCAATTACAGTAAGGGCTGTTCCACCACTGCTCTGACTCATTTCCTCCTGCATCCAGGTGATTTGAGATGTCTGTTTTAATAACAGGAATGTCATTTGCAGCTCATTGCTCAGGGCAGGAATATACAACCCCAGCCCCCAGGAATATTTTGTGACAATTTTTTAAGTGACTGAGAGGAAACAGATTAAATTTTGCATTCAGTGTTGGTGTTAAGGCGTAATGTTTTGAAGCCCCAGAGCTGGGCATCAGTGCAGGCCAGCACCTCTCCCTAGGACATCAGTCAGTGAGTTTACCTCGTGCTTGAGCTGGATCATTGCACTTGGGCTCTGTTGAAGAATGGCAGCAGTCCTTCTGGGACCCTGCCTGTGAGCCAGGAGCCCCCAGAGCTCAGCCTCTCATCCCTGGTGTGTGTGAAGAGGGGTCAGGTATTGACAGGACAAGGGCAGCTGGCCTTAGGTTGAGGCAAGGGAGGTTCAGTTGGATATTAGGAAAAACTTCTTCACTGATGAGTGGCTGAGAATTGGAACAGGCTGCCCAGGGCGATGGTGGAGTCACCATCAGTGGCAGTGCTCCAAAAACAAGCAGACATTGCACTTTGGCCTTGAGGCATTGGGTCAAAGACTGGGCTTGATGATCTTGGAGGTCATTTCCAACTGAAAGGATTCTCTGGTTCTGTGCTGTGGTGGCACTCAGCTGCGGTGCTGCCATGTGGAAGAGCAGCTGTGCCTGTCCCCAGAGGCAGCTGCCCAGCAGGAAGGTTTTGTGCTGCATTGCACGCTGCCTGCACAGCCCACAGCCCAGCAGGATGCGTGGTGGGTGAGATCACACGCCCAGCTCTGGGCACACAGATGTCTCCTAAGCCACAGCCCTCCTCCCTGCTGAGCCCTGCAGGAAGGGAGGGTGGCTGCACACCAGATTTTGGTGCCTGACCTCCTGGCTGGGTGCTTTAAGCAGCAGCAGAGAGGAGGAGCAGCAAAGCCAGCGTGGCTTGCAGCTGGGGCAGGCTCAGGCTGGCTCCTCTGAGCACTGAGGAGGGGCTGGGGCTGGCAGGGTGCCCGTGGTGGGTGGCACAGCCTGTGGGCTCGGCACAGGATCTCAGAATTGTTTAGGTTGGAGGAGGACTTCGGGGACATTGAGTCCAACCCTTGAGCCAGCTCTGCCAAGGCCACCACTGAAGCAGGTCCCTGAGTGACACATCTACAGGTCTTTGAAACCCCTCCGGGGATGGGGACCTCACCACTTCTTCCACATTTCTTCACTTCTTTCAGTGAAGAAATTTTCCCTGATATCTAATCTGAAAGTCCCCTCAGAGCATTTCCTCTTGTCCTGACTTTTCTTTTGAGGTGTCCATTGCTCCCAATGCTCTGCAGAAGGAATTCCAGATTTTTTTCAGTATTTCCCAGCAAATCTCGAGCCCTTGAAAAAAATCAGTATTGCAAAACTTCTCCAAATTTCTCCAGGATTGAGTTTTTTTCTGCCTGATGGAGAGGCCCAGTCCAGGGCAAGACAAAACTTAGCTCTGACTCATTGCTTGGGCCAAAAAAAGCCAAGGAGACAAACTCTGAGGTGGCTGTGTCAAGCTGGCTGCCTGAGAGCTCCCTCCAGTCCAAGGAGCTTTTGGGAGAGGATGAAGAGGGCTTTTGTCACCGTGGTGTTTTCTGAAAAAAATGCTCTTTGCCAGGATTTCTTCTCCTGGGAAGCTGAGAAGCCTCAGAAAAGAATGAAAACAATAATGATCTGATTGCTGCTCCTGTGTTTGCTGCTTTGGAATGTGGCTTGGACATTGCTTACCAACAGGTGAATGTTTGACTGGTTCCGTGTGAATTGTTTTAATTTAATGACCAATCACAGCCAGCTGTGCTGGACTCTGAGGAGTCAGTCATGAGTTATTATTATTCATTCTTGTTAAGCCTTCTGTCTGTATCCTTCTCTTTCTTTAGTATAGTTTTAGTATAGCATTCTTTGATATAATAAATATAATAAATATAATAAATATAATAAATATAATAAATATAATATAATATAATATAATATAATTAATATAATAATAATCAGCCTTCTGAGAACACGGAGTCAGATTCTCATCTCTCATCTCATCCTGGGGACCCTCACAAACACCCCTGGCTTTGCCATCTGAACAAGTTTCCTTTGCTTATTGACTTCCAGCTGAGCCATTCATCTTAGGGATTTGGGGGTTTTCTACTGAGTGAACTAAAAATTTTTTCTGTATGAGATCCCTGTTGCAACAGCACTGAGATATTGTACCTGGCAGAGAAAAGATTCTGAGCTGATGTCATCACTGGGGTTTTTTTTCAGAGTGTTTCATATCTGATTTTCATTTATTACCCAGATCAGAAAGTGTAAATAGCAATAATGATACTCTCTCTCTTAAAAGTGTGATGCAGCCCCCTTTCAGACCCATGTGCATCTTCCAGGCTAAATGAGAAGTTGAACTTTAGTAGAAAACCACAAATGCCTAAGGGAGGAATGTTAAAGGCTTCTGTCGCCTTGCGAACATTTAAAGCATGGGTGAGTTTTGCTTCATGTGAAGGAACCTCTGGTGTATGAACTCAAATTAACCTTTCTCATAGCAAGGTAGTAGAGGGGCAAAATACAAATCTTATAAAATCCATTTTTGACTTGGTCCAATATGTGTTCCACTTAAATGAATGCTGGAATAACAAATATTTGTTTATAATCCCACAGAAGCTGCAGAGCTCACCCTGAGTGCACTCATTATAGATATATTGATATACACAATTACTTGTTATTTCAGCAAATAATATATACTTTAATATCCAGAAATTATATTAAACAATAATAATATATTTAAAACCACAATTTCTTGTTTACATAAACCAGAAATTTAACACATTGCTATTTTTGGCTTATTGAAGTCCAGAGAAATGGGGGCAAAAAGTACTAATGCTACCAGGAGATAGGTTTGTTTTTTTTTTTTTATTCCTAGAGGGGATTTTTTTGGGATTTCCTTGTAGTTTCTGGGACACATCTGATTTTATACAGTGACAGAAAAAGACATTTAGAAATTCCCACTTAGCAGATCTGACCTGAATGCTTAGAAGTCCTGCTGTGAATCCATTTCTCCTGCCAGGACAACATATTTAGTAAAGAGCTGCAGTGCCTGGAGCTGTTCTGGGGGTGGATAAATCTGAAGGAATTTAAACAGCACCCATGGATAAAGTATCTAATTTTTTTTTGCACAGATTTCAAGTTGAATAATTTAATAGAGGTGTTATTCAGCCTTTCTCTGTTACTGTGCCTTACTCAGCAGTTTATAACTGAAAAAATGTTTTTTGTATATTAGGAGCTTTAAACTCATAGATAACTTTACTCTTCTGTCAATTATTTGCTTTCAGCTGAATGTTTTCAACTGCACCTGATTTGATTTACTTTTCTGTGTCATAAAAACACAGACAATCCACATAAAAATGACTGAGCAGTTTAAAAGAAAAAAGAAAAATTGAGCCCTTCCAATATTAGATTAACAACTGAGCTATTCTGTAAAGGCTGGCAATTTTAAAAAAATGCATTTACAGAGATGTAACAAAACCATGAAGACTATTGACTGCAATGCCTGAAGTAGCTGTATTTCTGCTCTGTATCTATGTCCTTTGAATATTTTAATGCTTTCAAGATCTGCACTGTTCATTGAGAGAATGACTGGATCATATTTTTATCAT
>JAYDZK010000202.1:66170698-66194779 GCA_034509185.1 Euphonia xanthogaster
AGGCCAAGGAAACAAAACACCATCACTGTGGGTGAGCAATCTCCATATTGCATTCTACTTTGGCACAACACAGGCACAGCAAATAAGATCAGAATTGTGTTTTCTTTCTCTGATGTTCAGAGAGTGTGAAAGCCAGAAATATTCTTGGGAAGAATTGTGCCTTGCTTTTGTCTGTGAAGAGAAATGTGGTGACACTTTGGTACCAGCCCCTTTCCCCCTGTGCAGAGCCAGCTGTGGCATCTGCCCTGCTCAGTGTTCTTTGGGAAGTGCTCAGGATGCTGCAGATTCCAGCTTGGTCCTTTTGCCAGCTGTTGTGTCCAGGAGAATGTTGAAGTCATGCAGGAAAGAAATGTCTCTTTGTGGTTCAAGCCCACACCTGTCCCCTTCCAGGTCCTTCCTGGGTCATGTCCAGGCAGTGCTCAGACTCCTGCAGGGGAGGGTCCGTGGCTTCTCCCTGCCTGTCTGAGGCAGGGGGACAGTGGGATTTACTGGCATTTACTGAGCTTTACTGGGATTTACTGGGATTTACTGCCTGTGCATGCGAAGCCACAGCCTCCGCCGCAGACCTGGGGAGAGACAAGAGACAGTGTCCATCAGTCCTGGGACCCCCTCCTGGCTCTCCATCCCCTCCTGGGCTGTCCCAGGGCCTGGCCCCTCAGGGTGCTGGCAGGAAACTCACGGTGCAGGCGGTAGGCAGTGGTGAGCAGGCTCAGCAGGAGCAGCAGGACACCAGCAGCCAGTGGGATCCAGACCAGGGGACTGCAGGGATCTGGGGAGAGGAGAGGACTCAGCACTTGGCACCACCCTGCCCCAGCAGCTTTGGGGATGGGGAAGGGAGAAAAGCAAGGCAGGCCCTCAGAGGGGGGGTGAGGATGTGACCATCAGCCTGGGGTAACCTTTGAAGGATGCACTACAGAGCCACAGAATGGGTAAAGTTGGAAGAGGGGACAGGGGGTCACCTGGGCCAGCTTCCCTGCTCAAGCAGGGCCATCCCAGAGCACGAGGCACAGGAGTGTGTCCAGATGGCTTTTGGATATTTTTGATAAGGGAGACTCCACCACCTCTCTGGGCAGCCTGTTCTGGTGCTCAGTCCTCCTCACAGTGAAAAAGGCACTGCAGGGAACTTAGCTCTGAGGTCATGAGAACCTAAACTGAAATCCATCCTGTGGATGTTCCAGGGAATCCTTCCTACAGACAGAAGTCTATCCAGAGCAGCGTGTCCATCTGCACCCAGACACCCCCTCCTGCAGGGTGACGCTGTGGTGGCCCCCACCCCAGGACAAACCCCAGCTGAGCCCCCAGGACCCCAAGAGCTCAGCAAAGCCCTTTTCCCAGGAGCTGAGACAGCACCATACCTGCCCTGCTGGCAGCTTTCCTTTTGGTTGTCCGTGGCAGAGGCTTTTTGGACACTGGTGTCTGTGTGGTCGTTGGAGGCAAAGCATCAACTGGGGATAAGGAGAAAAAGAGGATGGTGAGTGTGGCAGAGGGTGCAGGGAAATCTCCAGCAGCAGCCAAGAGGGGCTGGAAAGTTTTTGCCTTTGGAACAAGCCCCAGAGAGTGACCCCTGCAAAGGTTTGTGTCACTCAGAGAGGGCTGAGCTTGACCTGAGCCTCTTGGGGCTCACAGAAGTTACCAAGAGCTTTTAAAAGTGTTAATAAAAGAATGTACCAGGTAAAGAAGGTTAATGCAGGGAAAACCCCCAACCTCGCTTCAGTGACATTTGCTGCCAAGCGTTATCTCACCAGAATTGCACAAAATCATGGGTAGCAGATTTCAGCAGCACTGGAATGTTTTAAGGGATGCCTGGATTTTTTCCTTATTCACATTGCTCTAGTCTTTGCTCAACATTTGATTTTTTTTTTTCTGATAAAATGCGGGTAGGATTTATTATGGTGTATCTAAATTACAATGGAACACATTTGTTTCTGAATAAAGTTGGCCAGGAAAATATGCCAGTAATGTCATTAAACAGCTGCATGTCTGACTGCTCAAACCATATTTATTCAAAATTTTAGGTGATTGAAAACTATTTTTTTCTGTTTCTATCCAGGATGTAAATTCCTACAGAAACTACCATTCTTCTACATGAAAAGATGAGACATCAGGGTTCTGAGATTTAGCTGGACAACTTCTCCCTCAAATTATAATAAACTTAGGGAAAAGAAACTTAAAGACAATTTGTTTTATCATGAGAACTAAAAGGAAAAAAAGAAAATATCCAGCAAAGCCTGAGTCTTCCCAGAGCACCTGCTGCTGTTTACTTTTTAATTGGTGTCCTTGATCAAGCTGCATTTCAAGCCTGTTTTTCATGCTTTGCACAGAGGTATGTGCCCAGCTGTTAAAAAACAATTCTTCTTTATCTCAAACCAGCTTTTCTCTGAGCCTGCAAGAATCCAAAAGGGATTTCTCATCCAGTTCAAGGTACAGAGTGTATTTGCAAAAAAAAACCCAGAAAAACTGGGACACTGGGTCTGCTTTAGAGCCAGAAGTGGCATTTTGGCTAAATAAGTTATTTGTATCTTAGTTAAATAAGTTATTTGTCTCCCTAAAAGTCTGAAAAAATAGAGGCTGAATCCCACTTCAAATACTTTAGTTTTTCTGCATCAACTACTGCTCTGTGTTCAAAAGGAAAATGGGCTGAAAAGAGCTTCTGTATGACCCAGATGTCTGTAAAGCCTCTCTCCTCCCATGACACCTGCAGAAAACTGCTACTCCTGTTTGGATCTCCCCAGGGACAGTGGGCTGTGAACTTTCAGGAATGAATAAATCCCATTTCAGTATTTATTTTTTTTTGAAGGGGTGGTCTTGAAAGCTGCCATCAGATCCACCCCAGAGATTTCAGGGGTGATGCTTTCTGGCCTTGATGCTGCTCTTGTCACTTGGAGTGAGGGTAAGGAAGAATTATGGAGTATGAGCTGAGCAGGGCACACATCCAGCCTCTCATCCAGAGCACAGCAGGGAATGGGAAAAACACAGGGCATGGCAAGACCAGGTCCTCCCATGGAAATCCTAGAGCACTAGGAGCAATGCTGTGCTCAAGGCATGCCCACAGCAGAGCAGCTGCTGATGGCAAAAGGACCATCACACGAAGCTGACCTAAATTTTAGTGATTTTCTGTATTTTCTGCCTTATCCGGTCTCAGAGAAAAAACCCAGAGCCCCAACCTTGCAACTCAAAATTGAGAAGAATCTGCCCAAACGAATCACCCCTTTCCCAGCCTCATCACAGCCTGCTGGTGGCACATTTTGGAAGTCCAGGGGTGCTGCTTACCCACTGTGAGCTGTGTCCCTCTGCCCAGGAGGAGCTGGGAGGACTGGGACACGGAGCAGTAGTAGGTGCCGCTGTCTGAGGGATGCAGGTGGCTGATGTGCAGGCTGTAGGAGCTCTGGGACCTCACCTCATGGACACTAAACTTGTCCTGCATCACATTTGGGCCATAGGTGGCTCTGCCCATTGTGTTGGAGAACAACAAGAATTCAAAATGTTGCCTCTCCTGGCTCCAGCGGTACCAGTACACCCCGGCATGCTCCGTCTTCAGCTCGCAGGGGATTTCAGTTTTATTGCTGGTTTGGCTTAGAATATGCCCTGGAGTTTGGGTTAGGAGTAGAGTTGCATAAAAACCTAAGGAAAAAGAGAAATGTGCGGTTATGATTTTAATTTCATTGTTTTTCTTTTGTGCAAAGTACAGATTTTCTTTATGGGCTTAATAAAATCACAGTAGACACACAGACCAGGGGGGTCACATGAGAGAGAAAAAGGAGCATTTTTATCAGGATGCTCCCATATTCCCTCAGAGGCATTTTTGGGTTCCCCTGCTACTGTTTTGGCCAGATTATACAGGCAGAGTTTTCTCTGTAAACACTCACCTAGGAAGGAGGCTCACTGCCAGGGAGAGGGATGGAGGCATGGTTTTGAGGGTGTCCTTGGGGCTGTATGTGCAGGGAAGAGCATCCCTGCCTGCTCCTGTGAATGCCCCTCTCCTGCCCTCCTTACCTTTCTCATTTTTCAGACATTTCACCCCTTTTTCAAAAAATTGTAGTGCCTCTTAACTGCTTTGCCAAATTTTTCTTCTAACAGATACAACACCGATGAACATTTCAGGGGCAGAAAAAGAGACCATAAAACATGCAAAACATGTCAAAATGAGCCAATTCGATATTAGTTTTCAGACAATAATATTTTTCAAAGGAATTTTGAGACATGGGGAAGGAGAGGGAGTGAGGGGCAGCGGTGGGGTTCAAAGCTTTGGTTTGGCATCACATCGCCCTGTTTGGGCTTTGCAGCTTTTGTGGAAATTATCTGAGACTTGTTTGGCCCAGGCAGACATGAGGGCTGTCTGTGAGAGCGAGGATGTGTCCTTGTGGAAAGGATAACAGGTAACTTGTGATCCTTGCTATTCAGCAAACAGTGCTGCAAAGCTGCAGATACTCTGAGCCCAAGTGAAAAACAGCCCTCTGGAGATAAGGACACTCCTGCTTCCCCCATCTCTTTCCCAGGCATGTCTTAAAGCTGTGCAAAAAGCTCAATAATACACATTTCTTGGGGTTTTTTTCACTTTAAAATGTTCCTTTTCCTCCAAAATCCTGAAGTTGCTTACAGCAGTTTTTACAGCCTCATGCAGCCTTGTTAACCCAGTGGTGTGGGGATGGGTTGGCACAACCCAAGAACATCTAAAGGCATTCAAGTGGCACAAGGTCCTGATGTCTCCCATGTTCCCAATGGGACAGGCAGAGGAGAGGGCTCTGGTGGCTGACAGGGGTCCAGGGGCTTCCCCTTGTCCCCACACCAGTGTCCCCATTGCTGCCAGTGCTGCAGAACACTAACACTGCAATGCCAGAAGCCCAGTGTTGCACAGCAGCTGCAGCATTTCACCACATCCTCTGGCTCTGTGACAACATTAATGTCTCTCTATTATTAAAATACATAACTTTAAGGCTTTAGAGAGGTTTAAATTAATCTCTCAGAATAAACAGATTTAAATTTAAGGTTTAAATTCTCTTGCATTTTGTCCTGGCAAATACCTGTGTGGTTTTTAGGGGATGAAATGTGCGTGGCCATGGCACATGGGGGCTTCAGGGTCTCCTTGAGTGCCCTGAGGTCTGGCTCTGCTGTGCATGGGAAACATAACTCTCCATGAAAATCTTATCCTTGGCCTGTTGGAGACACTGCTATATAAGCCAGAAAAGATGAGACTCTGGAAGATCTCAGCTCAGTGCCAGTGGTCAAGCCAGGAGTGAGCTGGGATGGAGACAGAGGAGAAAACTCATCCTCAGTCATATCTTCAACCCCAAAACCTCTCTGTTCCCTTTCCTGGTGAATATTCAGGGGGACCATGGGGAATCATGGTGCAGACCAGTGGGCAGACCAGCCTGCAGCAACTTAAAAATTACCCCTTTTCCTTTTGCATGGGCAAAGCAAACTCCCATTTATTGAGGTTTTCTCAGTGGGTTCCCCACCTCACAGATCTATAGGATATCAGAACCTGCAAGGCAGAATGGTTTTACAACACACCAATTCCAGCTGTGGCCCTTGGGAAGTACCCAGTCTTTGGATGATTTAGAAAATTTGGGATGTTTGTCATCTTTGTGTTACACAGGCAGTGGAGAAAGCAGCTATTTTAACTTCTCCATCAGCAGCTTCCTGCAGCCTATCTGCACTGAGGAGTAAAAACTCTGTGGTGTCTATACCACTATGAATGGAAATATGAACAGAATATTGAATGGAGTAGAATAGAATAGAATAGAATAGAATAGAATAGAATAGAATAGAATAGAATAGAATAGAATAGAATATTTCAGTTGGAAGGGACCCACAGCAACCAGCTTGTCCCATTTTCTGACCAGTTCAGGGCTGACCAAAACCTAAAGCTTGTAATAAATAGCATGACCCAAAATGATTTGAAATAGGTAATAATACCCTGTAGATCTATATTGGGATGGTATATTTAATCTTCCATCATCCAGCTGCTGGAGTGTGGTGGAGGAGAGGCTCCAGCAGGATTTTAGGTGCCCTCAACCCTTAAGAGATGTGTCCCTCTTACCTGGGATGTGGAGGCAGATGCAGAGACGGAGCCATGGCCGGGCCATGGTGGCAGACTCGGCGACAGAGGGGTTTTGTGCCAGCTCCCCCTTTCCTCTTGCTGTCACCTCTTGGTGGCAGGGCTGGCTTCACCTCAGGAAGTCCTTGCCCCTCTCTGTGCACATCTCTCACCAGCAGCTGCCAAAGAGCCTCTGCCACAGCAGCACCTGGAGCATCAGCCCAGCAGCTTCTTCTGCGCCGAGCCCCAAACCCAAGAGCCTGTCAGGGCTGCAGCCCTTTGCTCTCCCCCAGCACTTCACAGGGTACCCTTAAATCCCCTTTAGAAAAATAAAACCAAGAAAACTCACTGATTTTTAATTTCTTCACATTTCTTCATATTTCGCCACTTGGTTATTCCTCCTTCTTTTAATCTACTTCTATCCTATCAAAAATTTACAAATGTAGGACCATGGCCTTAAAGATAAAAGAAGGAAAGCATGAATTTTGGCTGGTTTTCTCCCTGTTGAAATAAAAAAGCATTCAAGACAAGGAAAAGATGCAGTTTGATCTGTAGAGCTGTTTTCTTCAGCAGAATTTTTAGCAGGTATTTTTCTCTGAAAAATGCTGAACACCAGACCAACCCAACATAAAGCAGAGATGTGAAGCATCACAGAAAGCTTTGAAATCAAGAGCAAGAAACCTCAAACAAATTTGTGGCTGCAAAACCACAAAAATGAGGAAATTCTGCTGGGGCTTTCCACCTCAGAGCATGTGCTGCTTTGGTAGCTGTGACAGCATGCAGCTCATAAGTAGAAATATTTGAATGATAAAGTATCAGAATGGCTTTGAAATGCCTGGGAGGAAGAGGTTTGAAGCACTTGGGGTTTAGGATTCAAAGACAAGTACGTGAGGTGAAATTACAGAGATGAACTAGTGTCAGCAGACTTCAATATTTTCCTGTTTGGGAAAAAAATAGAAATTATTTTTATTTATTTGCTGCCCTCTTGGCAGCCAAGTGAGATTCGGTTTTCTTTTATGTCCCTCTCATGCAGATACTTGTGGTCCTTACAATGCCTCAGCATCTCCCCAGAAAAGGAAATCTCACATGGGGGCACTGAGAAACCTCCCCCTGGGATGAGCTGGCAGATGAATAGGAAAAGCAATATTGCATCTTGTACACTGTGAGCTTTTGGTCTGTTTTATACCAGATTTTTCTGTGCTGCTGTAAAACATCCTCTCCCCATTTCTGTTTAATTTCCTGCTCAAAGCGGGTTGCTAGCTGCAAAACCTTTGCCACAAAACACTCATCTGCTAAACTTTAGGGTGGGCTGAACTGCTCCTTAACTCTTTCCTGGCAGGAGAAGGCAATTTTAGAGTTTCCAAACCCATTTCAGGGCTTTTAAGCTCCTGTTTTCAGAGCTGAGCTCTTGATGTGGGTTGCAGCAACACTTGCCTCTGCTGTCCTCACCTTCTGCTCATCTGTGCCCTTTTGTTTCACATGGCCCTGAGACTGGGCCCTCCCTAGGATGAGGTGAAACACTTCTTCTTATTGAGGTAGGGGGGCAGGGAGTGCTCATTATGAGAAATGCCAGTGCAAGTGAATTTTCCCTTCATCCCTGTGGTGAAGTCTGTGAATTGAGCCCAAAATCCCCAGCTGCTGCAATGGCTAAACCCCTCTTTTCCCACTGCTGCCGTCACCTGGAACAACTTCTGGCTTCCTGGCCAGGCCAAGAATTTTTCCCAGAGGTGGCTTTTGCCATCATTACAACCTTGGATAGGGGGGTGTTACACTGGGGTGACTCTCCAGGACATTATAGCAGCTGTAGAGAAAGCACAAGAAATATATGAAATGTAAAAGCATAATGTACTGGAACACAGATTAAATGTAATTTATTTAAAATTGCTGTTTATACTCAGTGAAGCTGTTTACCAGTGGCCAAGCTGTTCTCAGGACTGGCTGTTGCTCCTAGAAGAAAATATTTTGGAGGAGGGAAATCTGAAATCTTTGTCTGGCAGCAAAGCTCTGACAAAAATCCAAGTGCTGTGTGAACGTGCAGGAGACAGCTGCTGTTTGTAACATCCCCACATTGTTTGGGGCTGCTGTCCTGGGAAGAAAAGGGGAGGAAAGAAGGGTGTAAGTTGATCTTATCTGTTCACAAAAGCAAGATTTGTTGGTGACCTTGCTGAGGAATAGCAGCTCCTAATCATCAATGTTTGGCTCACGGCTGGGCTGTGCTGGGGGGAAATAATTGAATTTTGGTGTATTTGTACTATGTAGCTGCACAAATTTCCAGGGGAATTTTATTCTTTTTCTGAAATTAAAGACAACCATCCCTGACCCCAGCCCAGCTAGGTTCCCTGTGAACTCATCCTAGTGGGAAACAGCCCCTCTTTTCTCCAGCCTGCATCCTGCCCACCTCACCATGCTGAGATTAATTTCTGGTGCTTTCACCAGCTTTTCTGCTTTTTTTACTTTTTTTTCCCCCCCTCTTATGAATTTCCCACAATAAAGTATTTGTTTTGGGGGGCTGGAGCAAAGCATTGGTGTAGAAGAACAGGGTTTAGAGCCAAGAAGCAGGACTTGGCTGGGGTTTCATCTCTGGTAAACTCCTATGCTGCAGAGGAGGTTGATTGCAGCTGGGCTGTAAATGCCAGGCTAGAGAAAACACCTATCACAAAAATAGAGAAAAATTCATTCTCTCTGTGCTTTTAAGGTTAGAAGGATTGATTTTGGGGGTCAGGGAAGGCTGCTCAGCCTCCAGGCCAGTCCAACACAAGCCAGTACTGCAGCATGTAGAAATAGGGGCTGCTCTGGGGGCAAAGGGGTGCAGGATTGAAACTCCCTGGGGCTCCAGCAGCCGTGAACATTTTTTTTCACTTTTAAATTTTTTTAATGGTTTTATTCTAGTGGAGAGTTTAGTTTCTGGAGTATTTCATTAGAGGTAAAAGCAGTAATTAAAATGATAGCATTTTCACTGAGTGAGATGATTGGTACCTCTTTCTGAGTGTAATAGCAGAAAAAAAAAAAACCCAAATCAAGTGGGTCAAATTTTATAAACTTCTCCAAGATAAGATGTGATTTGTATGGTGAGGTTTGGGGGTCCATCTGCTTTTGCAGGTGCAGATTTACTGCTGCAATTCAGCTGATGCAATATCACAGTTGAGGCTCCTGACATCTCATGGGGTAACCCCAAGGTCCATGTCAGTGTATGATGAGCTGGGCTGTGGCACAGAAAAATGCCACTTTTAAAGACCAGATGCCAAAAATGGATCTAAATGATGATTTGTGCGAATTTTCCTGCCATTTCATCCCTCCCTGGCAAATAGATCTGTGCTTGGGGGTGGCTTGGGGGTGGTTTGTATTTGTTACAAGTGTCAGGTGTGAGCTTCACATGTGATCTCCTCACATTCCCTCGGTGCTAATGGGGTGTGCAGTAAATGAGGGGGCCACGGGGGGATCTGGAAGGATGGACAGTCAGAGGACAGGCTCCAGCTCTCCCTCTTCAGGGCATTTGGTGCAAGCAGGAGTTTACTGTGAGCCATGCCTAATCCTGGCCCTCCCCGAACAGATAAGGGGCAGTGCAGGTGCTGCCGTGTGATCTCAGCTTCCCTAATCAGTGTCGAAGAGGATAAGGAAAGACAAGGAAAGTGTCCTTGGGAAGGCAGCACACGGAGGAGGAAAAGCCACCAAGGAAGTAAACACAGGTGTCATCAGCCCCAAACAACGACCTGCCATGGCTATAAAAATCACCAGGCTGCCACTTCCTCACCACCTTTACCTTAAAGGTGCCGGGTCTGCTGGGCCTCTGCAGAGACCATCTCCAAGCTCCTGGGACTGCCGGAACACTCAGCCGAGGATTGGTGAGATCTCATTATTGGGCTCCTACTCCGTCTCTCCTTTGCTTCACCCACTCCCACATCCCACATCCCTTCCCCATCCCCACCCGGGAGCCGGCGGCTCGCGGCAGCTGCCGGCCCGGCCGCGGCCTCCTGTTCCCACCTTCCCCTTCCCTTGTGCCCACCTCGGTGTCTCCCTGGGGATCTTTTTGGAGAGGTGGGTCGTGGGGTTGTGGCCTTGCTCTGTGGAGGGGTTGAAGGGGTGGTCAGTGCTGGTGTGTTATGGTAGTTTTGCCCTGAGTCGGAGCCGTCTCAGATCTCGTCCCCTTTGCTATGATGAGTGACATCGTTAGCAGTTGGAAGCTGGAGCAGTTTGTGCTCCAGAAGTGTCTCCCCCCAATTTGGTCGCCAGGGTCTTTCCAGGGCCCAGATGCTTACCAGCAGCTGTGCCAGCAGTGGGAGAGCTGGTCGGAGGAGAACAAAAAGCCCAAACCCACTAACAAGTGTAAGAAGCGAGCGGCTTTGCAGGGTTTGCTGATGGTAGGCAGGGAGTTGTCCAAATTGCTGAAGGAGGCTCTTGAGAACGTGCAGACCTTGGAGCAGGCCAAGGAGGAGCTCAAAGTGCAGGTGGACAACCTGCGGGCGGAGGTGCAGGGTCTGTGTGGGGACTCCCTGCGGAGCGCGGTGGAGATCACCCGGCTGGAAAGCAAGCTGGGCTATGAGAAGCTGAAAACGGAGGAGCTGAAAAAGGAGGTTGGCAAGTGGATCGGGGAGACCCACGATGCGCAGAGCGCGGTGCGGGCGGTCCTGCAGGACGTCCAGCGGGACCGGGGCACCGGCCCCGATCACAAGGTGTGCCATGCCAAGATCCAGGAGCTGGAGGCAGAGCTGGGGGTGTCAAGGGGCATTGTGGCTGCCATTAAAGGCAAGAGGACCCCGATCGGGAGTGGGGAGGGGGAGGATGCCCTGGACCTGCACCCGCCCCACTACGATTATGAGGATGATGTGTGGGGTGCCAACAGCCCCACCAGGCCGTCCCCCTATGCTCCTCTGCGGGAGGAGGTGTGCCAGCTGCAAGTAGGGGAGGCAGAGGCTTCCAAAGATAAAAAGGTCCCTCACGATGAGCCAGTCAGCCATGTCCCACTCCAGCCCATAGACACCAACAGGGCTGTGCTCTGGTTTACCCCTGAGCAGCTTAAGACAGTGGGGAAGATGCTGGGGCCACTGACAAAGGAGACAGCAATTAACTGGCTGTCCAGGGTCCAGCGTCTGCCCAAGTGCCAGAGCGGCAACTTTGTGAGTGACCTGATAGACATTGTGAGAAAGTCCATGAAACCAGACGATTTTGCGTCGCTGCCGGGGGATGTGCAGATGGGCAATGTCCAGGACATTGGGGATGTCCAGCTGGCTGTGCTGAAGGTGTTCTTCCCAGAGGTCAACCCCTTAGTGCTCTTCCACCAGGAGAAGCAAAACCCTGAGGAGAGGCCTGATGCCTATGTTAACCGTAAAAAGATGCTCTACCAGATGGCTGGGCTGCCTGGCTCAAAGGACTCCCCCCCTGATTTTGACAGGCCTGAATTCAAAGAGCCACTGGTGGTGGGGCTGACGCCCCCACTGCGGGTGATTGCTGGTGGGGATGCAGCCAAAAAGCCTCTGTCAGAGCTGGAGCAGATCCTGAACCAGAATTTTGAGCTGCAAAAGCAGGCATTCCCAGGGTACATGTTGGGGGGGAAGAAAGGGAAAACCTTGGGCATGTCTTTCCAAAATGCAGGGATGAGAAAAATGCAAGGAGACAACCGAAAAGATCCTGATAGCAAGGGGGGGTTGGGGAAGGAGAACCAGCAAGGGCTGAGGTTTCAGAAGTCTAACCCTTGGCGGGCTGAGCTGAGGAAGCGCTTGATAAAATACGAGAAACAGGAGGACATTGATGGCTTGCCAGATGCGGAGCTCTTCCAAAAACTGGCCCTGCATGAGGCCAAAAAAACCAGCAGCTCCCACCTGATTGACCCGGGGGCTAAGGCTCAGCAATAGGGCTGCCAGGCACCCGCATCGCCCCTTTTTGTGGCACCGATTAAGACCGATTTGTGGGGGCGCCTGATAGTTGATACAACTATTGGAGGGGGGGTGCTTGGACAAGTGATGTTAATTGATACTGGTGCCTCTTATTCGATTCTGAACATGGCCCCCGGCAGAGCCGGGATCTTCCAAACCTCTGAAATTATTGAACTGACAGGGCCCAACGGCCAGAAATCCTCAGTGCCCTTCACAGGGCCCATACCCTTTGAAATTGGGGCTGCCAAAGGGTCTGAACAATTTGGGAAAATAGAAATGAAAGGAAAGCCAGGAATTTTAGCCATCTCCGCACTGACAAAGATGGGGGTGGTGGTGGACCTGGCAAACCTGGCGTTGCTACACTGCCCACAGATTGATTTTCCCGTCATCCCGGCAAGCCACAGGGTGATGTCAGTGAAAGCCCCTGAGATCCTGGTCCACCCTGAGTGGGAGCCCCGGGTGAAACGGGTCACAGAGCAGTTCCCCCAGGTCTGGGCAAGGAGCAAGCTGGACTGTGGGCAAACTGATGCCGCTGTGTCCATCAAAGGGCCAGATCCGCCTCCTCAGCCTCAGCCCTGGTACCCGGCTGAGGCTGAGGACAGCTTGTGGAACACAGTCAAAACCTTGCTGGACCAGGGCGTGCTGGTGGAGCAGCAGAGCACCAACAACGCCCCAGTGTGGCCCCTGAGGAAAGCTGATGGGAAAACGTGGAAGCTGACAGTTGATTTCAGCACCTTGAACCAAGTCACCCCAATGCAGACCTCCACGGTGGTCAGGTACCCCAACATCATGGCAGCCATCTCCCGGGGCTCCGAGTGGTTCTCGGTGCTCAGCCTGGCCAGCCCATCATTTGCCATCCCCTTGCACCCCGAGTCCTGGCACAAGTTTGCCTTCACGATTCGAGGACGGCAGTTTGCTTTCACCAGAGTCCCTCCGGGTTTCCACAGTGCCCCTGCCATCTGCCATGCCCGCGTGGTGAGGATGTGGGAGCAGGTCAGCCACCGGGAGAGCGTGCTGTCCTGTGCGGGTGATATCCTCATCCACACCCGGACAAAGGAGAAGAACCTGGAGGTGCTGGCAGAGGTGCTGGGGGCTGTCCAGAAGACAGGCTTCAGGATCAGCCCCACAAAGGCCCAGCTGTGCTGGAAGGAGGTCTCCTTTGTGGGGGTGACCCTGGGGGAGGAGGGGCGCTCACTGGAAAAGCAGAGGGTTGAGCTAATACAGAAGATGTCAGCCCCGTCTGATGTCACCACCCTGAGGTCCTTCCTGTTCCTCCTGAGGTTGTGCCGTGAGTTCATTGAGAGCTATGCAGAGAAAACAGCCCCCCTTTGCCACCTCCTGAAAAAAAACACCCCATGGGAATGGGGGCCAGAGCAGGAAGAGGCAGTGAAGACTTTAAAGGAGAGCGTGGCACGAGCCCCCATGCTGGCACATCCTCGGGGGGACAGACCCTATGTTCTGCAGCTGGCCAGCACAGAGATGGGGCTGCAGGCCACCCTGGGCCAGCAGCACAAAGCCAAGCTGCTCCCTGTTGCCCACGCCTCGCGTCTCCTGACGCCAGTCGAGCAGCAGTTCAGTGACTACGAGAGGGAGGTTCTAAGCTTAACCTGGGCCCTGCAGCACTGGGAGTACCTGCTGGGGTCGGCCCCTGTGCTGCTGAGGACCTCCTGCACCCCGGTGAGGTACCTCGTGTTGGGAAAGGGGGATGAAGCTCCCCTGTGCTGCCCCAGAATGGCCAGCTGGGCGTTGGCACTGACCAACAAGGAGGTCCCCGGGGACCTCTCCCCTGGTGCCTACAGGGTGGTAATCAGTGCGGAGAGGGATGGGGAGGAGCTGGGAGTGTCCCTCACTGACCCCAAGCCACGGCGGGCACCCCTCTTTGAGAGCAGCCTCAGCCTGGAGGAAGCCAAGGAGAGAGGCTACGTTGTGTGGTTCGTAGATGGGTCCAACTACCACGAGGAAGGGGTGCCCTACACGGGCTACGCCGCTGTCAACAGGGGCACGGGGGAGGTGGTGAAGGGGAGGTGCCTGCCACATTCCATCCAGGCCGCCGAGCTGGTGGCCGTGATGGCTGCCCTGGAAAACACGCCGTCGGACCAGCCACTGGCCATATTTTCAGACTCGGGTTGGGTGGTGCGTGTGGCACTGGAGTGGCTGCCCCTCTGGAGGGAGAGGGACATGCAGTCTGCTGATGGCAAGCCTGTCACCTATGCCAAAAAGCTGCTGTACCTTGCAAGGCTGGCAGAGCAGAGGGCGTGCCCGGCACAGATCATTAAGGTCAAGGCCCACAAGAAGGGAACAGAGGAAGCCAAGTGGAACAAGGAGGCAGATGCCAAAGCCAAGCAGGGTGCCAAGGAAGGGCTGATGTGGAAGGCCAGCAAGATATCAGAGAGTGGCCTGGTGTCAGTGGCTCCCAGCAGGCACTGGGAGAGTGTGGATCTGATGGGCTTGCAGGCACAGGACCCCAGGCTCTGGGAGTTAGCGCAGGGCAGGGAGTACAAAGGGTGCAAGGTGTGGAAAGATGTCTCAGGGCTGATCCTGGCACGGAGGGAGGGGGCAGATTTCCCGGTCTGGGTGGTGCCTGAGCTGGTCCGGACAGAGCTGGTGGCCCTGGCTCATGAGCAAGGGCATCTGGGGACGGACAAGACCATGGTGAGGCTGCAGGGAGCTGGGTGGTGGCCTGAAATGAGAGAGGATGTGGAGAGGTATGTCAGCAACTGCCTGACCTGTGCAGCCAACAATCCCGATGCCAAAACAGCCAAAGCCATCCTGGGCCACCAGAGGGTTTCTGGGCCATGGAGCAAGTTGCAGATGGAGTTTATTGGCCCTCTGTCCCAAACAGCCCAAGGCAATAAGTACTGCCTAGTGGTCAGTGATATCTTCACCAAATGGGTGGAAGCATTCCCAGCTCGAAACAACTCAGCTAGTGCAACTGCAAAGATCCTGGTAGAGCACATCTTCTCACAGTGGGGCACCCCAAAGGAGATCCACTCGGATCACGGCCAGCGCTTCATCGGGGAAGTCACAAAGGGGGTGTGCCAGGCCCTGGGAATCAAGCAAAAGCTCCACATCACAGGGCATTTCCAGAAGCCAATCTCAGCAGAGGGGCCCAACCAGCCCCTGAAGACAGCACTGAGGAAGCTCGTGAGCCAGCAAAGGAAAGACTGGGATCATAGGCTCCCACTGACCTTGCTGGCACTGAGGGGGTCTCTGGCATCTCAAACACTTTCCCTCCCAAAATTTCCTCCTGCAAGAGACCCGAAGTTTCTGGAACACTGGTGGCAAGGAGGGGAGCCCCCAGATGAAATGAAGCCCCGCGTGCTGATGGACAGGTGGGTCCAGGACATGCTGAGGACGGTGTCAGCCACCTACCACCAACTCGCCTCAGTGCAGGAGACCAGCATCTCTAAGATGGATAAGCAGCTGGGAGTGCTCCTGCGCCCCGTGGAGTGGAACACAGGGGACCTGGTCATATACCGAGGGGTTAGGGAGAAGAACCAGGTGCTGGAACCCCAGTGGATGGGGCCTGTTAGGGTCGTGAACAAGGCCAGCCCCTCTGTGTACCAGGTAGAAATCAGAAAAGGGGCAAAAAGGCAGGAGAAATGGCTCCATTCTTCACAATTAAAAGCATGGAAGGGAAACTAACGGGGCTGGAGAGCCCTCCTTGCTTATGTTTTGCAGATAAAGGAAAATGGAAGGCGATTGCGACCAGCGGGAAGGGCGATCTTCGTGGCATCACCAGCCCTGTTTGTGCTGCGGGGAAAATGCTTTCAAATTTGTGATTGCAGGATTTACTTTGCTTTCTGGTATGTGCATAGTGCTGAGCACGCAGTGTGTCCAACCAACCCATCAGCATCTTGGTAAAAATGTCATTCATTCTCACTCAGAAAGGCACCTTGACACATGGGCCACAGCCCAGCACAGGCTTAGGAGGCACACAAAAACTGGGACTGATTGGCCCTGGTCCCAAGCTTACATAAAACACACGGGAATCATGGGATTAAATTCTAACAAAGGCTTGAATTTGTCAACAGTGGTTATGCATGGGGCAGAGGTGTACTTGGAAAATGAGTGGGGCTGGGATAGCACAAACAGACTTCCACAGCTCCTGGGAAAGGTGGGACAGAAAATAAAGGTGGGGTGCAGGGTAATTAACGGATCCACTCACCAGCGAGTAACTCAAATCTCTGTCACTGAAATAAGAACTAAGAAAAATCAGAACAAAATCTGTGCTGTGGAGAATTTGGACTGCTGGTACAATTTCACTTTGGTCCAGCCAGTCTTTGTGGTTTGCCTTTGGGCGCACAACAGCGTGGGGCTGTCCTTTAAATTTAAGATCAGCACCACAGCACCCTCCTTTGCTGCCATTAAGATCTCAAAGTGCCATTTTTTGGCCTGGCATGCACCCCGTTATGTTGAAATTGGCAACCAGGTAAAGCTGGAAATTAAATACTCCCAAGAAAGTGTAACTGACCCAATGCAAATTAATGGCACCACCGTGACTGTCACAGCCCCTGACGGTCACAAGTGGATCATTCCACTGACCTGCCTCTGTGAGACCAAATCACTTGATAGATCTGAATTAGATGCAGAGGCTTCGTGGTATAATCAGGATTATGGACGCTGCCCACACCTGATCATAACCCTCCAGGTGTGGTGTCAAGGAAACCTGAGTGTAGAAATGTCCTCCAAACTTGGAGGAAAGTGGTGGATAGGAGGCCCCGAAGGATTCAAAAAAGAATTTGCCATCATCGCTGTCTTGCCCCCTTTTGTTTCCAAAATAGGTCCTTACGTAGTGAAGAAAAATCACATCCAGGAGCTGTTGACAGGGCCTGTCCGGTCACTAAAGAAGGTGGTGCTGTCTCTCTCCACTGTTAACATTTCCTCTGTCAGCCCACACTGTGCCCCCTTCCTGTCCACTCTGCACACTGGTTGGCTGGCATGGCTCCACAGCCGCTCCCTCCAGGGCACCCGGGCCAGGAGGGACCTGCTGGCCACAGCGCTGGGAGGAGGAGCTGCTGGCCTGGGGGTCCTCAACAGCATGGATGCTGAAGTGTTGGCAAACAAGCTGGAGACTGTCACCTCGGGCGTGCAGGGCCTCCTCAAGCCCCTGAATTCATCCCTGTCCAGCCTTGGGATGGGGCAGTGGCTTGTGTCAGAGGTGCTTCCCACCTGGGAACAAATAAGTGAGAAAGACCATCAGGTGCTGCTGCGAGCCCTGGGCGTGGAGCAAAGTAACGTCTCTCTCGCTCTGAGCTGCATCCAGGCCCAGATGTGGGTGCAGAGTGTTGTTGCAGGTATCCTGAGAGACGGTGACAACGGCGTCCTGCCCACCGAGATCCGAAAGATCGTGTGGGACGCGGCCACAGAGAAGGAGCGGCAGCTCCAAGCCTGGTGGAGGCTCGTCAACTTCACCCACGACCAGGCCCTCAACGCGGTCGTTGCCCACGTCCTCACTGTGGCAGAGGCTCGCATTGAAAAGGTCTACCCCATCGTGGCCCTGGGGGTGAACACCAACGGGTCTGTGGTCTACCCCCTGGACCACCGCATGTGGGCCAGGGTGTCTGACGGGAGGTGGGAGACGGTGGATTTGGAAGCCTGCATTTTGGAGAGAGGGCTGGGATTCATATGCGAAGATGATGCCCTTAGGGCGAGTGATGTGTGCTTTGACACCAAAGAAGGGGTGTGCCACTTTGAGATCAACCCCCAGAGCAGCAGCAAAACCATGTTAGTGTACGTAGGGAAAGGCTGCGTGTGCTTCAGAACGACGTGTAAATACGTGCAGATTAATGAAGCTTATAACCAGACCGTGTTTAGCGACTCAAATATGTGTGCTTGCAATGTAGCTACTATTAGAGGCTGTGATTTTGTGTATAAACCACCCGTGTTTACTAGCCAGTTGCTAATCAGAAACTATACCTTGTACCGTAGTATAACCCCGACCCCCATCGGCATGGATTTATCACTTGTAAAAGAAATGTTAGAGCATACAGATTTGCAGCAGCTGCTAGAAAATGCCAAGGCCCAAGCTAAAAAGATCCTAATAACGGTTCACCACGATGGTAAAGTTATAAAACAGGTCATGGAACGAATTAAGAGGGCGGGAGAGCACCACTGGTGGGAAGTTTTTTTCGGCTGGTCCCCCACGGCCACGGGCATTTTCAACACGCTGCTGCACCCCATCGTAGTCATCCTGCTGATGCAAATCTGTGTGTGCTTTGCCATGGTAGCCACTTGTTACCGGATGAGGCAGGTGAAGCTCTGCTTTGACAACCAGGTGAAAGAAGCAGGGCTGGCCAAGAGCCTCCTGAAATAGTCAAGGGCAAGACTGGGTTGGCCTCTGTGTTTGCCACCAAGAAGATCTTTTGGCTCCGCTGTTGGCTGCAACCCAGTAGGCGTTGAGCGGTGGGGACACACGCCATGCCAGACCTTGATGAGAGGGATGGCCTTCTCTGTCAGCAGAGGGCCGCCCAGGAGGGGAGGACAGGCCAAGCAGCCTGCAGATGGCATGAGTCACAGAATGGCTGAGGTTGGAAGGGACCTCTTGAGAGGTTTCATTTAGTCTGAACCCACCTGCTCAAGCAGGGTCACCCAGAGCAGATTGCCCTGGAATGTGTTCAGCTGGGCTTTGACCATCTCCATGGATGGAGACTCCATAACTTCTCTGGGCAAACCTGTTTCATTGTTTGATCACCCACATAGTAAAGAAGCCAAAGTTAGCCTAAGTAGCTTGTTTTTGAACTTCCCATCCCCAAATAGTAATGTTAAGAAGCTGCTCTTGTGTGATTTAAGAGTCCTTAAACCAGGGAGATGGGGGTAAGGAAAGCCAAGGACGCTGTCTTTGGAAGGAAAGAGAAGGAAATGTAACACCTGAGCTTGGAAA
The DNA here is from genome assembly GCA_034509185.1 of Euphonia xanthogaster. Lineage (NCBI taxonomy): Eukaryota > Metazoa > Chordata > Aves > Passeriformes > Fringillidae > Euphonia > Euphonia xanthogaster. The sequence continues at coordinate 66,189,489 of JAYDZK010000202.1, forward strand.
GCACCCATGGAAGACAGCAGGGGTGTGAACAGCCTCAAAGACTTGGAAAGATGGTAAAAGATGAGAAGAGCAGAAGACCCTGTAGTCACCATGGACTTTAAGGAGCTGAATCCACATGGACCTTTGCAGCACCACCTCCAGGTTCCCAAGACTCCCAGCACGCCTGGCCAGCGGATTGGTGAGATCTTGTTTTTGGAGCCTGGACATCACAGCTTTGCTTTGCTTTTCTTAGTTGTGCATGTAGTCAATAAATCTGTCTGTCTGAGAATGGGCTGTCTGTTCCATCACTGCCTCTCCCTCTCTAGCCAGGCTTGTACCCTTGCCTACCCTGGGAAAGAGAAATCCTGATTAAAAGAAAAAAAATGTGGGGTTTTTTTTCCCTCCTCTTTTATAAGCCCAGATCTCTCACTTGCTTTTTTTATCTGCAGAATATTCACTCAAACACAAAAATTTCAGCCTTGGGCTGCAGGATGGGGCTCTGAGCTGATGCACAAACTCACTCCCCTCTCTCACTCTGCCCCTCCTCACCTGCATCTCTCCCCTGCCTCTGAATACAGAAAGAGCCTCAAAATACACATAGGGGGTCTCAAAACAATCTTAAAACATGGGCAGTTTCAAAAATTAGGTTATCCACCTCATTTCCAGGCCACGCTCAATTTCATCTCAGAGGTGCTGCACTCTCTGAGAATGGGGCAGGGGGTGAGGGGGTTACACAGGCAAAAAACCCTTTGCAATTTAGGTTGAAATAAATAGATAAAGTCCTTTAACCCAGCAGAAACCAAATAAAACTGAGAAATTAATTCAAAACCCACTTTTCATGATCACCAGGCTGAGAAGTGCAAAGAAATATCCCGGTGCTGCAGCATAGGTGGTTTAAAGAATTGCAAAACTTTCATAAAGACACTTCCCCTTAAAAATATACATTATAACTGAGCTCATGAAAATAGAAATATATAAATCATGGTCTAAACCCACAGAAATCCATTTTTTCCTCTCCAAGAACCACAACTACACCCCTTTCCCCCTTGGGATGGGAGGTTGAACTCTCCCTTCACTCCTCCCACCTGGCTGGGAAAGGGCCATTACCTGGTCCCCTCTCTGCTTTGCTGCTCCCTTCAGTTTCCCCATCACAAAACCTGACAGAAAACACAGACTTATTTTGGTTAAAGCACCTTTCTTACTTGCCAACACCTCACATGTTTCATGAGGACTAATTTCCCAGTGAATAATTACCCTTTTACGCAAAGCCTTTACCCCTTACACCACAGAAAATTCCCATTATCCACCCTTCAATCCCATACAGGCACTGTGAGCGTGGCCCAGCAGGGATTAGCCCTGGGGAAGGGGTTCCTACACCTACACACAGGTTTTGGCTGAGCACAGAGCCCTGCACGTGCATCCTCTGCAGCTGCACTGAGCTGCTCCCTCTGCACAGCCAGCTCATGGGTGCATGTGGGTTGGGAAAGTTTAGAAAAATATGAAGTTTCCCCCCTTCACTGCCATTTGTTTGTCACCACAAACCAAGGAGGGCTGTTTTCACAGTGGCAGCACCACTGCTGTGGCTGTGACACACTTGGGGTTGCAGCCTGGGGACAGGACTGCAGGGTTTGTCTGCTCTTCCAGCAGTTTCAGTAGATGCCAGAAAAGATCCTACCCAAACCTGCCTGCTCTTTTGAGTCAAATGGGTAACACAACTGGATTTATTCCCTGGTCTTTTTGTCCCTATCCTCTCTGCTTTGGGGCAGAGTGGACTCTGTGCAGCACCTGTGGAAGCCCTCCATCCCTCCACTATGCTCTGGCTTCCCTCAGCTCCAACTAGGCACATCAAAGAGGGGGTTTTCAGCTCTAGCCCAGCCTGACTGCCTCTGTCAGGCTCTGAGCAGGTCACTAGCCCCACTGACCTGGCCCCATGGCAATAATTCAGATTAAATTCTGAGAATTAGGGGTTCAGGTGCTACTGAGAAGCAGTTTTGACTCAACCTGAAACAAAGTGTTGTAAAAAGAAACCTTGGTGGAACCTCAGACCTGCTGGGGTCCTCTTAAGAGTCTAAAAAAATGCCCATAAGGGACAGAAATGTACCAAACACATAATTTAAGACAAAGTGCTGATCTCTGGTTATACCTCAGGAGGCTGCAGAGAAACTTCTCTGTTATTGCTCTTGTGTACCTGGTGTGATGGACATTTCCTGCTGCATCAGAGGAGCCTGCTGGCTTTGGAAGGTGGCCTGCAGTCACACAGAGGTGCCACAGCAGCTCCTCACTCCATTTGAGCAGACACAGGGTCTCCACCCCCCTCCAAAGCACAGGTGAGTGGAGATGTCTGATCGTGGCTGCATGGGGCCATCTGCAGAGCCAGCCCTGGGGCAAGGAGCTGGCAGCTACCCTGAACCCAAACCTCCCCCATGGGCTCCAATCTAATGCAGAAGGGATTTGCACCTGGGTCCTTCCCTGGCTGGGCTTGTACCTGAGCACATGGTTCAGAAAAAGCTCAGACTTTGATTTCCCATCCCCAAACAGATGCCAGCATTGTATTTTCACAAAAATATTCAACAGAGCTTGGAGCTCTTTGGGGTGGGGGTGGTTCTGCCTGCAAAGCCCTAAACACCACCAAGGTTCATTTCATACCTCTTTGGGCAGGGACAGCTGAGCAGATTTCCCTGTCAGAGCTGCCTCTCAAACCCACCATCAGCATTTTGACCACAGTCACCCTCTGGTGTTAACTTTGCTTTTCAGACTTGAGGCTCGGCCACGGCTCTATTTCCAGTCTTTCCCTCTCTCTCTTTCCTCTTTCCCACCTCCAACTTTAACCCCTTCCTGCACCAGCTGCTTTCCACCCTCCTTAACACCACTTTCCTTGCTTCTCAAGTGTGACTGCTGCTCCAGATCATCCTTCAGGAGTGAGAAAGCCCCAGGGACAGTGACAAAAGGGCAGTGATATAACCTGGCTGATCACAGTTTTGGGCATGATGGAAGAAATGAGCTTTAGGCAGAGGAATAAGGAAGAGCATCAGGACTGAGAAGCACAATAAGGAGAATTGGTTTGAGAGCTAAAATGCTGGGTAGCTTGTCTGGGATGTGGGACAGATTATGGTTTGTGTTGATTTTTTTCTTCGTTCATAGAGTCTTAGAGAAATTCTGTGATGTGCCAGCACTCAGCACGAAGGGAGATGCTTGATTTATTCCCCACAACAGCCTCAGGAAGTGATCAGATCTACATCAGCCTGGCTGAGAAGGCTCATGGCTAACTCAGCAGGGAGTTAGTTTACTCTTAGGAGTGGTGAAATGACTGAAGATGTATCCTGGGAATTCTTGTGGGCTCACTCGTCTTCTTAAAAACAAAACACAACTGAAAGAAATTCCAGTTTTGAGAGATACCTGTCATTAATGTGACTGTTGAATTTGGCATGGCTAACAAAAGACTGTCATTAAAAATTAGGCCTTCTACAGTGTGGGACAATCAAAGTGTCCTTGTTCCTCTAGCTGCTCTCAGCATCTTCACCAGTGGATAGGAGTCACAGGTATCTGGGAAGAGAATAGAAAGTCATGAAATTACTTGAAATAGAAGATATGGGGGGGAAATATCTGCCTTAAAAACACCTAAGTTATCTTTGCTCTCCATGAGCAGCACATGTTGCAAGGCTGCAAAGATCCCTGCTTGCCTGAGCAAATGGCATCAGAAAGTCTATTAAAAATTGCTAAAAAAAGAGAAAGAAACAAAGGTTCATTTGTTTTAACAGCATGCCCACCAATGAACAAGAAAGCACCACCACAAGAGCAGTGGTTTGTGTGTCCCCACTTCCTTCACACTTCATCAGAAACCTCATCTGTAATCGTAACCCAGTGAGCTGCCAGAGCAGTAAAATCACACTGGGAGGGGAGGGAGCTGTGAGATGGGCAGGGAGCTGTGAGATGGGTGCTGGGGAGCAGGGAGCTGTGAGATGGGTGCTGGGGAGCTGTGAGATGGGTGCTGGGGAGCAGGGAGCTGTGAGATGGGTGCTGGGGAGCAGGGAGCTGTGAGATGGGTGTTGGAGAGCAGATAATGCCACACGGTGAGGCAAGGATGGACACCAGCCTGGGGGGGCTGCTCAGCTCCTTTCCTTCACCAGCTGCTGCTTGTTGCTGCTTGGAGCAGAGTGGAGAGATGAAAGGCAGGCTGTGCACCCCCCTGCTCACAGGGCAGGGCAGGCAGGGGCTGGCTCTGCTGGGGCTGGTGCCACAACACCTCCACCACAGACACCCCCAAACACATGTGGTGAGAGTTCTGCACTTGTTGAGCTCAGAAAAAAAAAAAACAGAGAAAAGATTAAAAAGAGCTGTAAACAAACCTGAAAGCAGGCAGTGAACAGCTGGCATCACCTTTTCCATCTGATTTGAGAGGGAATTTTCTGAAAGCAGAGCAACTTCCATAAAATCCTCTCATTTTAAGGGCAATTCTAAGGAAATGGGTCCATCTCCTTCTTTAGGCTGTGGATACCCTCAGAGAGTGACATGGAATAACTGAGCAGGGAAGAGACAATCATCCCAAGAGTTTTCAAAAAATATCACAGAACTGTAAGTGCTTGAACAGACACAAATGCCAGCAATGCCAGCTGCTGGCCATTCACAGACAGCTCCAAAATGCAGGCTTTATTTAAATCTGGTGGGACCCGATGCTGTTTTGCAGGATACAACTCTACTTTCAGGGTGCTGATTTCACATCAGCTTCCAGACAGCACGGAGAAGGGATGGAGCTCACATGTGAAGAAGCTGCTGGTGCACACTCAAATTTGAACAGTAGACACAATTCAGGTGAAAAAGGTGCCTTCCCAAGGGGCTCTGAGCTCTCTGCACCACAAGCACCACTGACAGGAGCTGTGGGGCCCAGGGACCTCTGTGCATGCACAGATGTTGCTCCTGAAGGTGAGCACAGGTGCTGCCTGAGAGAAACCCACAAAAGCTGAGCCCATGGTGCCCCGACCTGACCTTGCATGAAACTGCAGCACCAAAACTTCTATTGGCCTCTAAGAAGTGGGCAAAAGAGGCAAATCTTGCAAGCTGCTGAGAAGTCTCATGTTTCAGTGGTGACACACCACTTTGCCCAGCCTGACTCATTTGTCCAGGCAGAAATGCAGTTTCCTGGTGCTGCAGCAACATGGGGAGTGCAGAGCAAGAGAGGCAGCATTAGTGGGGTGAGGCTGAGCAAGCAGAGTGATTTATTGTGTTTTTTTAAGCACAGCAGTTGGCTCTGCCCCCAGCATAAGAAGGATGTGGATCTGCTGGAGTCCAGAGGAGGCCATGAAGATGCTCAGAGG
>JAYDZK010000202.1:66226295-66238036 GCA_034509185.1 Euphonia xanthogaster
GAAGCAAATGAGATAAGAATTGTTTTCCTTTTCTCTGAGGCTTCTCAGCTTCCCAGGAGAAAAATCCTGGGTGAAGGGATTTTATCAGAGAATGTGAATGCCACATAACTTGTCTTCACATTCTGCCTCCACCATAAAAAATGAGAGGAATCCTCAAGGAAATGGGAGCAGCTGTGGAGGGCTGGGGACCTGGGGATCTGTAGAACATCTCCAGATGAGAACACAGGTGCTGGGACAACCCCCTGCACCTCCCTGTCCTTCAGAAGGCTGGGGATGCTGAGCATCCATCACCCACTGGATGCTGAGCCTGTCTCAGTCAATCTGCCTGCACACCATTCCCCCCAGGAGATGAGTTTTGATCAATTTTGTTCTCTCCATGATGAATTTTGATGAATTTTGTTCTCTCCACGATGGATGTTGATGAATTTTGTTCTCTGCACGTGGTGCTGGTGCTGTGACCCCCGTGGCTGTCCCCTGGCCAGGCTGGCTGCCCGCATCCTGTGGAAGATGGAGCGGGAGGGCACTGGGCTGTCCGAGGGCTGCCTGGTGGCCATCGAGGAGCTGCAGAACCACGTGGACAGCTTTGGTGAGGAGGAGAAGAAGGAGCTGCGTGCTGACGTGGAGAGTTTCCTGGAGTTCTGGCCACCCCACTGCCAGCAGTTCGGGATGCAGCTCATCTCCCACATTTTCGGGGTGGTATGTGTGAGGGCGGCAGTGCACGTGGGGAGGGTTTGTAATGCCAGCTTGGGGAGCAACTCTGCAGCTGGCCTCATGAGAGGATGGCTGACTTCATCCCATTCCCCACCTGCTTCTCCTCTGCACTGACACTGGGAAATTGAGGCATGGCAAGGGCAGGGGCTGAGATATTTTGTCTGTCTCAATGTGCAGACAAGTGTTTTGCTCAGTCATAGGCGTTGCATTTTCATCACAAGTCCCACTGGGCATCTCTCTGCACCTGAGAGAGCTGAGAAAATATATTTTTAGTGAATACATCTAGAATATATTTGAATATAGAAGATGTGGTTTAGTAGATACATTAATGTCTATTATTATTGTGTGCATTAGATTTTTTACATTGACTGAATATATGCAGTAAAAACAGTAAAAAAAAAGGAAATATATTTAATAATATCAATTACGAAGTTGTTAACTACAAATTTTTGCATCTTCTTGTAGCAGAGAGGGAAATTCCAGTTCAGGCTGAGCCGCTCTGCTCCCAGCCCTGGGTATCCCTGCACTACCCCCTCAGCTCCCAGTACTGCCAAGAGGAGACACAGGCTCTGCTCACGCCTCTGCCAGGGACTGCTGTGCAAGACAAGCTGGCCTTTGCCACTCCCAGTACAGGGAGAGGACACAGCATGCTTTGGTACCCACACCACAAAGAAAACCCAGTCCACTGGACACAGGGAGACCTTGTGTGTTAGTGACCAGCACAGCTTGTCTGTGCAGGAGCAAGGAAGTATAGAAAAACTACAGAATCAGTTCACACAGGAAATAAAAGTATTAACAGGGTAAAATAATCAGCAGCTGAGTTAATGATTTCCTTTGATTTATCCTATCATGTTTTCTCTTTGCAGATATTTTTTCATTACTTATGTTTGTGACCAAGAACTGTTCTGTTCATATATGATAATAGTGTATCATACAGAAAACCAAAATAATTCTGTCTTGGAATATATGTCACGCAGAAGTAGTCATACTGACAATTCACAGCAAAGAGTAGTAGCTGGTATTTATGAGCCTCGAGGGCAACCCAGCAATGACCAGGTTCAATACAGCAGTCAAGGGTAATTTCTAACTGATACCTGTTTTCATGAGTGTGAACTTTGCTTTCTGCTTGAATTGCCTCAAAGTCATTTTCCTGTGACCTTTCTCTGAATTATTTTCAGGATCCAAATATAATGAAATCAATGCATGGGCAAGCCAAGTTTATCTAAGGCATCCCAAGTGAGCACTGACAGCAAATATCCTGTAACATTGACTCAGCTCTGGCCCCGGCCCTCTGCACGAATCCTGCATTGTTTCTCTTCTGATGTTTTATCCCAACTGGAGTGTTTCAGCTTTTTCTCCCTTAACACTTCTTCCTGCCTGTGTTTTGGGACTAGATCAGCTGCAATGGCTTTACCCTCAGTGACCAAAGAGGACTGCAGGCTGTTGGTGTGGGAATCTTCCCCAACCTCTGCCAGGCCAACCACGACTGCTGGCCCAACTGCACTGTCGTCTTCAACAATGGCAAGTGAGTGGATTTCTTTCCTTTGGTGCAGCAGGGATGGATCCTAACAGCCAAAACTCAGCAGGCTCTGTCACCCCCAGTGTCAGGTCCATGCCCCAGAAAATGTATTAATTCTTCTTTGCTTCTCTAGCTCAGAAAAAAACCCCAAACAGTATTTTCTTGCTGAAGACAAACTGGTTTCTCTCCTTGTTATTTAAAAAATTGTCATCTGATGCACTAAAAAATGCATAAGATTTGACCCCAAGTCCAGCAACCAGCAAAAATTTTCCCTGGTTTCTTATGAGTTTTGTAACTAGACTCAGAATAGGTAGCTAAAGTAGTAAGTAGCTGTTTAACTCACCCCTTATATTGAAGTCTCATTTATAGATATCCAAGGAGTAATTCTACTTGCAAATTCTCAAGGATTATGCTGAGTCTACAACCCAAGAATTTCTCCTAACCAAAGCTTGCAATCAGCTGTGTATCACTATCTGCTGGTGTGTTTATAACCATTCCTAACACAACCCCCATCTGCTGAGAGTGCCATCTCAATTAATCACTGATTAACTCTTTAGCCACGGGACCTTAGTGACAGCTGTGATTGTTATCTGCAAGCAGAGTCACCTGAGAGTGCAGGATGCTCTCAGACTTTGGGCATTCCCTAGTCCCACCCCAGTCCTGTAAGAAAACATCTGCAGGATGAGTGAGATGGGAAAAGATTCAGTGGGAAATCAGGGAAGTTTCACCAGAGCTGGGAGTGGAGGTAGCCCACAGAAGGGATGCTCTGCCCTTCCCAGTTTCCAAGCCATGACAGGTATAAACTGCTGTTGATTCAGAAATTTGCAGTGTGTGCAAAACATTACCTGTGGGAAATTGCTTGCCAAAAACTGCACAGCCACAGGATTTCCTCTGATCTTTCTGCTACTATTTTACAGCTACCTGTCTTCACTAAACTTTAGTGATACAACTTAACAACCCCTCTTCCCCCAGCCTCTCCTTCTTTAACTAACACTGGTTCTGCACTCCAGTTATCACTGCTGGTTTTCCCTGATAAAACTACACCAGCACTTACCAAGCAGCTGGTAAACAAGCCAAGAGAAAACAAAACTGGATTATTAGCTTGGTGGGAAAAAGGGTCTGATCCAGAGTCAGGTTGGAGTCTGTACTATGATATCCAGTTGCCCTGGATTGGATCCATAGTGGGCTGATAGAAAAGCCTCTCCAAACAGCTCCCAGCAGTGATAACAGCCCCGACTTTCTGGGTAAGTACAGGAATGGCATTGATTTGCCTGGCAGCTTGTCAAAGCTCCCACATGTATCTGGTTACTGACTTTAAACTTGACCATCTGGTTATTGGCCAGGTAAATTATGGCTGATATCCCAGTCTGATTTCCATTTCGAGCTGTGTTCTAGAGAGCACAACTGCTGATGTCAGTGGAGACCTTTCTGTGCAGGAGATCCAGTCCCCTTGTTCCTGCCAAATATCAGGAGCAGGTTTTGCACATTCCCTGACTTAGACCACACCTAAAGTCACAGTGCCAGGGCAGTTCTCCACCAAATCCTCTATGGCCCAGTGATGGACAATTTGGTCCTGGCAGCTGCACATCAAAAGGGAAGCTCTCATGCAGTGCCACATGAGGCAGCACAGGCAGCCCCCTTGTCTCCTGTCAGTAGTGTCCAGTGCTATGCCATGTACCCATTTTTTTGTTGTTGTACTTGTACATGTGTAAACTGCAGATGTTTGTTTTGTCTTTCAGTCATGAGGCTGTAAGATCAATGTTCCACACACAGATGAGGTGGGTCAGTCTTGAAAGCATCATTCTCCTCCATTACCCTGTACCCCCCATGCCCCGTGTCTAATGGAAAAGATGCAAAGACCCCAAGGGGCTCCCTCTGTTTACTCCAAATTCCACTTTTCCTGTTTTCTAAACTTCTCCTCTTCCCCTGTGTAAAGCCCCACTAAACCCAAACCTCACTTAACTCTGCATTTTGTAGTAAATTAAAATACTAGTGGTAATAGACTGTCTTCCCCAGGGTGAATTCCCTCTCTGCCTTCCCACCTTCTCCCTTGATTCCTCCCTGTCATTATTTCCCCTCTCCACTTCTCATTTCTCCTCCCCTGACCATGGCAAGAGCATGAAAGTCAGAACAAGGTCTTGCTAATCTTGTACAGCCCAAAATAAAGCCTTGCATATTAGGAGATGAGAAATGACTCTGTTACTGACACACTAAATACTCCATGTTTCTCCTGCAACAAACTGTGCCCGAGGAACGTGCTGCCTACAGTAGCAGTACCATGAGATGTAGGTTTCAATTCCTTTTTATCATAATCCATGATTAATGTTCCACCTTTTAATGATGCCACTGTTACCTGATCCAAACTAAATAAATCACAAAAAGATGTGCAAAAAAAAAAGTCTTTGGCATTTGGTATATTATAGTCAGTGCTCTTAAGGGGACACTGTTGCCTTTAAAGTGTAATTTCAAGCAGGCATGCATTTTCTTCAAAGAGGATGTGAAATACATTTGAATTGCTCTTCTTCACCACTGAATCTTACTCAGTACATTATAGATAGGGCCATAAAAAAAGGGGGAAAAGAGTTTCACTTTGATTAGAGTTGCTATTTGGGGCAATTTGAGTTTTGAGCTATCAGGCACTCGCTGTGCCTGTGCATGCAGCTATCAAGGTCCCTGCTGCTCATGGCAGGCGCTGGGGAAAGAGCCCTTGACAAGCTCAGTGGTGTGCTCCTGGCTGACAGTGTCTCTTTAACTACAGTATTTAAAATATGCCATGTGTTTCCTGGCTTACCCCAAAGGCTATCAGTGCCCTCCACACAAGGGATGGCTGCTTAAAATACCCCTGTGGTGCTTGGGCTATCAGGGGCATCATGAAAGTCAGAGGCTTGATTTTGCTTCTCTGGTTGCATGACTCACTTTGATGAGGATCCTGTGAAGTGTGAACAGGAATGTTTATATGTGTAAACATTCAGATGGGAATGGCTCTTTTTTGTGCACTTCCTCCTGGAGTAGCTGGTTGCACCTTTCTCTGTCTGGCACTTTCCTGTGGTTGTGACATAACTAATAGCTGCCCTTTGTGACAATGGCATGTTTGGTGGTAAATTTTGTATGAAATTTGTTGCTGATATGGCAACACCCAGAGAAGATCAAGACCAGCCTTGGAGAAGAATTTTGACAGCAGCTTTAGCAGAGATGGAAGACTCAGAGCTACGCCCTTGGTACTGAGAGCCTGTAACAGGAATTCCAAGGGAATTAAAAGGGAATTACAGGAGAATTACAACCCCTTTGCAAAAACGTGATCACACAGAATAAGTGGTGTCCTCCCCAAAAGACTTACAGGTATCACCTGGTGCTTTAGAAGTGAGTCCTCTGCCACCTCTGCCTTTAGTGAGGCTTTTGTTGGGTTCCACCTAGAGCACCTCATCTTCAGGTGGGAGCCAGCAGGTCCCCCCCAGGTCCATCTCAGGGCAGACATGTACATTAAACACGCTGTTGAGCTCACTGGTAGCTGGGAGAGGAGGTGGATACAAAAGAACCACCTCACAGTTGGTATTTGATGGATTTTTTTCCCCATTCTGGCCAAGTTCTCTGGCCAGTTGTGCCTGTTTAGCCCCTACATCTGAGAGATGGCCCAGAGTAACTGGGACATTCAGCATGGAGAGAGAAAGAGCAAGGGAATAGTTCTGAATCTCCACATTATTTAAGACCTTTTGCAGGAAATGACATGAGGGGAAGGCAGGTACAAAGGTCTGGCTTTCCAAATCCCATCATCAGGGGCTTGCCATGGATTTCATTAACAGAGATTGGCAATTGAATTGTAGTAATAGGTCAAATGAGCTATTTAAAAATAGACTCTCTCCAGATAATGACTTCTAAGCTTTTATGTGGAAATGCATGAACAGGGTGAGGGCATCTCTTATGCAGCACCCAGAGGGAATTTGTCTTAACTTTTCAAAGTGGAAGCAATACCAAAGGCAGCAGAGCTCAGGGTCTGGGAGTATAGCCAGGGGTGCGTGGGTAGCATGCAAAACAGCACTCAAAAAAAGATCCCAAATCCAGACTCAGCATTTTGGTGTGTATTTCTGATCTCAATGGTTTTTTCTTCTGGTGAGATCTCCTGCAACAAACTAAAAATTGATGTCTAGGTTCAGCCCCCATACGGAAAAATTAATGGAGCTATAAACTCTTTATAGCTCAGACCTTTACATATCCCTACCAGAGACTTGTAGAAGGGCAGGAAAAACTGGTGTGACAGTGTTCTTGCTCTGAATTCAGTTACCCAGCCTGCTGCTCACCTCTGCACTGCCTCCCTGAGGAATTAAAGCAGTGCCTTAGGGCGAGGGCTCACCTCTGCAAGGCAGGGCAGGCTGCAGGATTTGTCCCTGCCGGCTCTGTGGCTGCTTCTGCTGCTTCTCCAAACACACATCCCATCTCCTGTGCCCCCAGGATCGAGCTGAGGGCCCTGAGCAAGATCTCCCCGGGGGATGAGCTGACAGTTTCCTACGTGGATTTCCTCAGCCTGAGCGAGGAGCGGCGGACGCAGCTGAAGAAGCAATATTACTTCGACTGCACCTGTGAGCACTGCAAGAAACAGCTCAAGGATGACCTGATGCTGGCAGTGAAGGCAGGGGAGAGCAAGGTATGGTTTGTCCTGCAGTGTGCAAACCCAGTGGTGGCTGCATCTCCTCTACCAAGGCATCTGTGGGTCTCCAGGACTGTGGTTTCTCAGCAGTCTCAATAGGAACATAGTCAGATTTTGGCAATGTGAAAAAATGAGAAGAGACCTGGACCTTGATTGGGCACAACAGCAATTCAAGCCCACCATGCAAGGCCAGTTTAATCCTTATTATGCAAGACAAGTACAGTTTTTAATTTTAAAAAGCCCCCAGAAGTTGCCTTTAACCTAAAAGTCCAGCAATAGACAGGATGCAAAAATATTGGAAAATTAGGTGTAGAGCTGAGAAAAAAAGCTGGCATTTTGAGATTGTTGTGGTTTTTTGTTTGGGTTTTTTGTTTGGTTTTTTTTTTGTTTGTTTGGGGTCTTTGTTTTATTTTTGTTTTTGTTTGTTTATTTGTTTGTTTCCTGAAAAACTGCAAGGGACTCTACATTTTGAGTGCAGAAAAAGAAATGTGTTGCAGGTGATCCATGGTGACAGGACTAACGAGTGCTGCTGGAACACTGTGGTTTGTACCATCACACTGGCTCCAGGAATGTGGGAAGCCTGAACTTCCAGTCCCTCTTTGCAAAGGCCTGTCACAAGGAGTTTGCACCATCACCTGACATTTTTACATGCTTGCTGTGGGCAGACTGACTGTGAGGAATTAACATGTTGAACTGCTCATTTTTAAGTAATCTTTCTTTTCCTTGGAGGTCTCACAAGCCATCCAGTAGGAGGTAGAAGGCTGTGTCTTGCTGTTGGCAGTGGCTTGGCCAGCAGCTCCAGTTTATGAGTGTGCTGGCAGCTCTAAGAGCTTCTTTTTAGTTCCCCTGCCCAAGGATATAATTGCTCATAGGTTTTGTGATCTCTGGCAGTGCTACCTTGGGGATTTCTACTCCTGCAAGCCTTATAAAGTGCATAAGGGAAGGCAGAGCAAGGCAGAGCAGTAAGTGTATCATCAGGCCATTGATCTGCGGTGTTGAGCAGTCACACCATGAATCAAACAGCCCAGGGGATGATGTGGAGCAGGTGGGAAATGAAACAGAAAAGTTGGGATGAGGAAATGTGACCTGACAGAAGCGGTGCCACCAGGAGAGACTCAGGGAGATGCAGCTTCCTGGGAAGGAGCACAGAACTCAGCCTCCTTCTCAGGAGGTGCCAGGAAGCCAAGCTCAGACCTCTAACTCTTTCAGAGAGATGGAGCCAGGAAAAGCTGGATACTGCAGAGTGTAAATCTCTCCTTGAGAAAGGTTTAGAGAAATAGTATTGAGCTGATATAAGGGAGTTCCCTTACAGGAGACCGGAGATGGAACTACAGGAGACCCTTTCCTTGCTGGGTCAAGTTCTCCTCTACTGCAAATGACCCTGCTATAAACCCATTTTAAATTATCAAGCTCCACTTTACAGCTAATGCTGACAACTATACCTCTCCTCTTTTGAATATAAAGCTGTTCCAGAGCTCAGTTCTCTGATGCAGAAGGATTTTTATCTGGCTTTCTGCAGGAGTATTTTTGAACACATTCTCCAGTAGACAGCATTAAAAAAATCTCATCCCTCATTCAACACCTGTTATCAAGTCTTGAGTGAACAGAGCCCGTGAATCACAGAATGATTTGGCTGGGAAGGGACCTTATAGATCATCTCATTCCATCTGCCCTACCATGAGCAGGGGCACCCTTCCACTAGGTATGCACCACCCCCTTTTTGTGAGCACAGCACATAGCAGGAAAACGTGCACTTCTGGGGGAATGTCCTCCTCAGTGTGAAGTGCTTGTGCAGAAAAAGCCTGTGAGTATGCAAGGTGCATGATTTCAGCTGTTAAAAATACACCCCATCCACAGACAATAAGTACCCAGGCTGACCTCACCCTCAGAGCACGTTGGCTGTGTCACATTTCCTGAGCTCAGGCACACTTGTCTGGGGGCAGCAGCACTCACAGCTGCATGGAAAAAGTGCTAGGAATACATGGGAGATGGACAGCTTCCATCCTCAACAGCTGCTCTGACCTCCAGTCCTTCACCCCTTCCAAAGAGTAGCAAAGTTCCCATTGTTTATAGTGGCAACTGAGTTAGAAGTCTAGTAAAGGCAAGGGAGGATTTTTATTAGACAAAGCCACTGTGGAAATGCTCTTTAAGGTGCCTGTTCTGGGACCCTTGACTCAGCACAACAACGTGATTTGCACTGACATTAACATTGCCTTTGGATGTGCTCTGTGCCCCAGGACACCCTGTGTGCTGCTCAGGCAGCTGCCCAAACCTGATTAGCTACAGTAGCTTCAGTATAGGACTATAGAATAATAAATCATAATGCAAATGTTAACATAATAACATCTGTAAGAGATAGGGGTAAATGGATCTGAAAATTATGGGGTTTTCTTCAATACTAGACTTTGAAGAGGATCTCCCAACTAGATGAATTTCAGATTCCTCAAAAGTCTAATTGACCAGGTGTGGAAAAAAGATAATAGGACAGTCCTACAGTCCTGAATCTTTGCATCCTTCATTGCAATATTGGGACTCTGCTTTTGATCTACACCCAGAGGTCTTTCCTGGCTGCTGGCTCTGCTGTGTGTCTCCAGATCAGGCTCTTCCCAAAAATTCCCAGAGTCACATGACCATGGGCTGATTTCAGAATGGCTCTTTTATGAAAAGGAAGGTCATGATAGCTAGAATAGTTGGGAAATGCAAATTTGAAGGGCTCAGAGAAGCAGAGGATGAATGGTTGTGCTGGATATCATGTTATATTTCAGTATTAAGGGAATAAAGAGGTGGCAGCTAATTATGAGTTCATTAGTGTTTTTCCAGGTGTTCCCAGATGTGCTTCATGTCTCTAAATGCATGGTGAAACACAAACCTCTTTGAGGTGTGCAGAAAAACACATTTCCCTATCGGGGTGCAGCTGAAATCTGGGCTTAGCTATCTTAGGGTATTTGGAACCAACTGCAGCATTTCTCAGGGTAGGTAAAATCCAGGGATCTTTCCTATTCCATTGATCTTATTCAAGAGCCTCATTTCTCTCTAGCAGCTGCACTGAGAGCACCTGATACTCACCAGCTGGTGCCTTTCACAGCTTCTTTGGTATCTCACGAGACCTCTCAGTTGCAGGGTGAATTCTGCCCCTTGTCCAGAAGGGAAGAGTGGTGGGGAGGGTTGAGGAACCTAGTCGTGCATCTCAGAGGCACACAGCCACTACCCTGATGGGAAACACTGAAGTCAGCAGGACCTTCACCTTTTGACCTGGAACTGGGACACTGCAGCCCATTTCAGCCTTGGGCAGGTCTGAGGGGCACACTGGCATCTGCAGCCAGCAGTAGGAAGTGGTGATGTGGGAAGCATCCTGCCAAGCTGATTTGGCCAAGCATTCTTTCAACCAGTACATCCTGGCGTGTGCGAGGCAGTGCCTTTTCCTCATTGGTGTTCCCACTGCTGTCCCCAGCCCTCTGCAGACACAGTGAAGGAGGTGATCCAGCTCTCCAAGGACACACTGGAGAAGATCAACAAGGCCCGCATGGAGGGACATTACCACGAGGTGAGTCCTGGTGCTTCTGCTCTCTTGCTGCACACACACTGCCCAGGAAAGGAGGCCTTATCCCCCTCAGCATTCCTGATTTATGGATGAAACTGTAAAGCACAAGCATGTCTGAAGAATCCCAGACCAACTTCTTTTGTAGTGATGACACAAAGAGATTCAGGTGGCTTCCAGCACCTCTGACCTACACGGGTGTTGAGGCCAGGGCTCCTGGGTGAAACTCATGAGCTACAGGGCAGGGGTAACAAGTCAGCTCTGCCAGGTAGCCTCAAAAAAAAGAACAGTGGATTTGGGAAAGGAACAAGATCATCAGGGGTCTTTGTGTTGTTCTCTCCAGTGTTCTGTGTTGCTCATTTGTTGGGTGCCAAGGACAGGTGTGTGATTTGGGTGAGCCATGTCCCACCTTAGAGCCCAAGCTGCAAGGGCAATGGGTGAGAGAACTCAAGTAATTTCTTTTCTTCTCTCTCTTTTGCTCACCTAGGAAATATTTAATTGTTCTCCTCAGAGAGCATGCCAGGTTAAGTAATGACCTCTGGGTTTTAACTTTGGGAAAAGGCTGAAGCCCCCTGGAACAGAAATCTGGACACTGACTCACAGCTAGATCAGGCGTGGAGCAGCACAGCTCTGTCTCTCCAGCCCCAAAGGGTCATTAAGAGTATTCCTTGCATTGAATAGTTTCAGGAGGCTGGTGGGTGGCATCGGGGTATGAGTCCTATAGGCACTTGGTGTCTGACAATACCCAGCCTCCTGGACTTCTCCTGAGCAGTAGACATCACATTTTCCTCACCAGTTTTAGCACTGTAACCCTGGCAGAGAAAGCTGTGCATTCCAATCATTTTCCCAGGGTCATTTTCCCAACAAATCAAAGCACATCCTCTCTTCCCCAGCCTTCGCAGAGGCTGGCTCAGCTCTGGGACTGGTATGGACTGTGCAAACCACAGGGTCTTGGGGTGGCAGCTTCAGGCCCAAAGGTGTAGGAATGTGCTTTCTGTAGATGGAGTGACAAAAATATCTTTGGTCTCCTTAAAAAGAAAATCAGCCTAGAAATTTTTTTCTTCTATTAGGTGAAAAAGGCATCTTATAGGCCTGGAGGACTTCAGCTCAAACTTAAGGACAGCTAATTGGACAGGAGCCAAAAAGTCCTGCCTGGGCAATTTACTAGAAAAAGAAGAGAACAAAGAAACTAATGGCTTTTGTGAGGTGTTTTACCAGGGGCAGGAGGGCCTCTTGCACCTGGCTCAGTTTTTCTCTGTAAAGAGTTTTGTTATTTTGCCTTTTATTAAAACCTTTTTGTTTCCAACACTACCACAGAAGCCATCCTGCTG